>CM046395.1:41077500-41612500 GCA_025413875.1 Rhododendron molle
GTTAGAGAGAGAAATGAGAGTAATGATTGAGTTGAGAGACAACTAGGAAGGGCAGTAGGGTAGGAAGATTGATAAACTACACATGTTGAGGGAAATATTGTGATAGGAGGAGCTACCGTCATTGATGCAGAAAGAAGATGAGGCAAATAAAGAGCAAAGCAGTCGCACAGGCGCATACAGAGTAGCACAGGAGAAATTGCAGAACCCAAGGCAACTCCGAGGTGTATAAAGGAGGGTCCAAGGGTGTGCAGGATCTCGGAAAGTTCATAGGGAAGCTCGGAGCAATGCTCCTACTAATAGGCGCATGAATGGTCACATAAGCGCCCCCTAATTTATCTTTCTTAAGTTCATTTATATTGTTACTTGGAGTTTGATGCTAATTTCTGTAGTGTAGGTATTTGGAGGGTTAAAGCTCTAAAATATCATTTTAACGAGAAATATTTAGGCCGATGATAAATAAGTCCAAAGTCAATTTGGAAGGGGTGAGAATCACACAACCATGTTCCCACACAAATGGAAGGTGAACGAAATTTGGCGAGGTCCATGGGATGTGGGTCCAGCTGCATTGCACAAATGAAAAATGTCTAGTGAATTCCAATATTATTATGGAAATCTCGATCAACAAATCAAGAGCAATTGGAAACCACAAGTTGGGTGATTACTTGTGGAGAATCTGGGCACAAGAAGGTGTGGTGCCAAAGTTTTGTTGGATTAGCATTAATTTGGGAGTTAGACTTCAAACAATATAAGGATACTTAATGCTACTATAATTTTGGAAGGCAATTATACCTTGACTTGGACTGGGAAACAAAAGGGAAGGATTTAGATTTGCATGGAGTATTGCAAAAGGGAGGAGTTGTAATGGGAAACAGATTCTCCTTTCTAAGGAGGATTTGGTGCATATATATACAAGCAGTGGAGTTGCATAAAAGAACAGAGCCGGAGATATTGTGTGGAGCCCAATCAATGGGCGGCTAAACCCTCTCCTAGGGCGTAGATGAAGCTTGAACTCCTAGTAACATTATTTGTGTTTTGATTAGGTTTTATTCAAATCGTGGTTTTATGACTTTGACGGATTTCTTTACAATATTATTCTTTCCGTCACATCTTGTGTATGAATTTCTAGATGTTATGCACGCTCATACAATGGTTCTTAATTGTTTTGTGATAACTAGGTAAGATGGGTTATGCTCCGTAAAGAGCCGTGCTATTAGACAATCCATGCCACAGAAACGGGTCGTACTAGAAAGACGGTTTGTGCTAGGCGGCGATACCGCATGCTATTTAGTAACCAAATCAAACCAAACAGAGCCTTATGTCTCAATCAATTGGGGTCAGCTACATGAATCTTTTTTCTCCATTGAGCTCTATCAAGGGCTACTTGTTCACTCAAAACAATTAGACTCATATCTTTACGCACAACAGCATCTAATGTCAATTTAGGTCTTCCCCTCCCCAAAGCGTTACTACTCAAAGCTATCCTATCCGTTTTCTTAACTACTACATCATGTCTACGGTAGACATGCTCAAACTACCTTAGCCTATTTTCCCTCAACTTCTCCTCTATAAGTGCTACACCTGCCATCTCGTGGCCCTCATTCAAATCATTCCAAGTGGGAAGGAAAGGGTTCCCTATCGGCAGTCTGGTACATCTCACGCGTGGATTGAACATTAATGCCTTTAGAGTTTCTTCCTTACTCCTCTCTATAAAAATGCTTGTAGTTAGAATGGTAGGGGGTAGAGAATACAGAGAGAGCACAAAGAGTTCCACCGCGAAGTGAAAAAATCCGATTCGATTCTCTCTGTGGAGTAGGCCGACCGCATATATTTGGTGTCTTTGTGTGTATAAACTCTTTAAATCGTGAGTTTCCAGAAGTTCAATGAACGTACACTGACATAATTTTCCAGAGACAAAACAAGAATCAAATAGAAAATCAACAATTACAAAAAAAACTAAAGAATTAAGTCAAGCCCTCATGGATGCAATCATGCATGGTTTTTTTTTTTTTGATCCCCCTCATGGATGCATGGTGATACCTATTTTATTTCCCTTGGATCCCATAGAAATGGATGATGATGAGTTCCGACGACACCGACGTTGAATGTTATAGATAGTGCCTTCAGGCAAAAAAGCTGGATCGAGATACATTTTTGGCTTATAATTTGCAGGCTCGGCAATCTGACGACCCCTGAAACATTTACACAAATGATATTATAGGAGGAGAACTAGCATTAAAGACCATGAGATAACAGGAAAACTAAAGCTCAGACAGTTACACTGATGATGAATAGCAAAGAAAACCTGAAGCTCCATCTGGATGAGTGAATGTGAGGTTGCACTTATGAAATTGAAGGAGGTTAAGTAAAGGAGGTAGCTTGATAACTATAAGGTCGAGAGTACAAGTTTAGGTGGTAAAGGCGATTTTGCGAAACTTCACTCAAAATTTGGATATAAGAAGAAGAATCAAAGGATTTCAAATAGTTACAATCAACAAGTTATTTCAAACACAATCAATCAAAAACTCTCATTCCATTTGCCTCCCGTACACAAACTAAATCGAAGGTTTTGCTTTTTCAGAAGGTTACCCCGATCCATTTGTTTCAGATTCTATATAGTAACGTGATTTATAGAACTAAGGAAAAAATTAAAGGAGCATAAGTACACAACACAACAACAACAACAACAGAATCATATAATCTCCATCATTGAGGTATGGGCGGAGGAAGATCGGAGACAGGCCTAACCTTTGACAATATACTCAAAGTGACTGCTCTAAGAATACCATCGAAATCCATTTTGCTGCAAGAATACCACTGAAACCCATTTTGCTGCAAAATCATGCCCCTGTACCCATTTTTTCTCTTTTGATGTTTCTCAAAATCACAAGCAGTACTCCCCCTGATCACCTTCCCCCGTATTTATAGGGGAGGTATTCTTCGGTTATTGACACTTGTCAGCATCAAAGGATTAGGATGCGTTCTTTTAGGACGAAAATTTCATTTACCACCTCTACTAGACCGCAATTTTCTTAACTGTTTAGGACTTGAAATTACAACTAGGCCGATCCCTTTTTTTTAGACCGCAATTTTCTTAACTGTTTAGGACTTGAAATTAGAACTAGGCCGATTCCTTTTTTTTAGGATGTGGTTATTCGCAGCCTCTTATTTTTTACCTTAGTCCATTAACAATTTTCAACTACCGAAATATGTTTCGATAGCAGTAAATCTATGGGTACATATAAATGGTACAGATTTTGTACATATATTTTTTGTGGGGCCCACTACGGGTCCCACACAAATGATCCGAGCCGTTCATTAAATGTAAAACATTTTTTCAAGAGTCCTCGCAAAATTCAGCTCAATCCGATACTTGTAGATGTTCGATCCAATCTTCTAAATTTTTCAAATCCTGAAATCTAAATGAAAAATTAGATGATTGGATTGAACAACTATATGTATCGGATTGAAATCCCGGTCATGGTATTGTACTGGATTTTTAACAACTTGGAAATCCGCTTACGAGAAGCCTGTCTCTTTATAAATTATATAAACATTATGTATTACCATTGTATGAAACAATTATATGGATATACAATTGGTGAAACTTTGAGCAAGAGAAGTGTATTGTAAGGTTTGTTTCAGGTTTATGCTATCTTCTTTTTTTTCTGTTCTTTTTTCTTGATCGGAAGCAAAGTATTGCATTCATGAAAAAAGCCATCCGGCATTTACAATGATATCCATCCTAAAGCAGTGAAAATGATCCACAATCAAGCCCCAACAAACTAAGGATCAAAACAATGAAGTACAAAGAGACGAAATTGCGTCACAATCCTAAACGCTAGTAAGCACTCTCTATGCACCTGTTTACATCCTAAAATACGTCACCCAATAAGAAAATTACACGTGGCATCAAACAGCTCTTTGGCTGATCAGAACATATCCCATTTAGACCCGAGATACAGAGGATCATAGGGTTAATGGCGATATTATTTTAGTACTAAACGGTATCGTTTTGATGGAAAACGGCAGCGTTTGAGCATCGAGTGAGGACAATTAAGACAGTAATTAGGTTTAGCCGTTGATTACTCATTAGAACCATCGAACGGTGTTTAACTCCTCGTTTTATGGGGAAATTAAGCGTGGTTACGGGGAATCATTTGGAAGAGCCAGTAGTGTTACACTAACCCATGTTGCATAAAACAAGAACCCCACAATCCAGAAAACAACCATCAACAAACGTGGAGAGAGAAGAAGTAACCGTTCGAAGACTCCCTTTCAACCGTTTTTGAGGGAATAAGGAGCAGTTCGAGCGAGAATGTGGGTATCAGTTGAAGACGTGGAGATCGAAGGCAACCTCAGCGTCTATAAATAGGAGAAGAAGTTGAAGAGAGAGGCCTCCGACAAAAAACTTATTATCTGACAACTCATACAATATGATTGCTCAGAGATCTATCGTAATTTAGGACTTAGCTTAGTTTAATTTGTAAGTTGAAGGCTAGTTTGCATGTAAGACTACTTTTGATTAAATTCGAGTTTCTTATTTCTTTCAGTTTTTTTCTTACCAAAGAATAGTCGTTTATAAGCCCTATTTCGATTAAATTCAGTGTGTTTATATTTCTGTACTGTTCTTGGTGAAGTCTCAAGAGTGTTTGTATACAAACTTACCTTCGATTAGATTCAGGTTCGTTTGTGTTCAATTATCTTTTTTGACTTGAGAAGGGTCAATTCTTTGTTTGGTTGACACTTAAGGAAAAATCCTCTTAGTTGAGGTAATCGAACGGATAACACAGTTGTCTGATTCAAATTAGTTGTACCGATTTTCTGCCTGACGGTGAGGTAGTCGTCTGTTTTGGGTTTGGCCGGTGCGGCTTCCCGTCGAGTTCCGTTGCTGGGCAGTTTGGTAATCGCTTAACGGTTTGGTTGAAGCCTCGCATCAGATCTGGAATGTTTCGCCTATCGGATGTTCATCCAGCGGTGGCAAGTGGTGGCGTGGGGTGTCGTTCTTCTGGAGGTGTTGTTTGGTGTGGTGGTGGTAGTCTGATTGATGATGGCGGCGGTGGTAGAATGGATGGCTATGGGTGGAAGATGTTTCAGTTGTTAGGTTTTTGGTTTTGGGCTTCTTGATTTTGGGCCACTTTTTTGGGTGCTTAACTTGTAATAATCTGAGTGTATAGACCTTTGGGTGTGAACTTTAATGTTGTATTTGGGCTTTTAGGCCTCAGGTGTTTGGGTTTTGCCTTGTATATCTAAGGGGTTCTTCCTAGCCGGCCCATTTTTGGCACTCATTAGTCGTTTAAGCCCTGTACATGTCACACACATTTCGTATAAACCCCGTTTTAAGTAAATTACCGAAAATACCCGTTCCCACCGCCATATCCATACATCTCAGTGATATTGAGGCGGCAACCAAACCCTCGTCATGAGTCATGACCTGATGACCACGACCCTCCTCGTCATCATCTTCAAAATACTTCCCACCACCACCTCCATAACCACCACCGCCATAGCCTCCAGCGCCGCTACTGAACCCGTACTACCTGTGGCGTCCGCCTCGTCTGTTGTCCAGAATCTCAATTTTGACTTCAATTTTCAGTAGATTCTCAATATTACATGCCAGAATCTCGTCGCCGAATTCGATCTTTTGTCCTCCGTCGTGCCCTCGAGGCGGAGTTCGGCATGGATTTGTCCGACTGTAAAGCCTTCATCAGAAGATGAATCGAATTGTTCCTCACCAGCCGTGGTGATGAGAGGACTACATGAAACAACGGTGTAGACGACGTCGACGGAGAAACGATTGAAGGGAAGAAGGCAGAGATTAAAAATTGTATAGTACAAGTTTCGAGATATATATATATATATATGTACAGTATGCAGAGAGAGAGAGACAGAGAGAGAGAAAAGAATGGGATTTTTTACCAATTTGGTATGAATCCAGGATGAAAGCTAGTCATTGATTTCTCTCGTAATCATTTCGTTCTTGTATTGTTATAGATTGTTGTACTTCAGCCGGTGTGAATTGATTCGTTCAATCTGTGCATGATTCAGATTCTCAATTGATTTGTTCAGTAAAGACCACGAGTCTCTCAATTGATTTCTCATTTTTCGAAGGTGTGAATTCTTTTTATAGGTGTGAATTGTGTCTTTTTTGAATGTGTGAATTCTAAATTTGAGTGTGAATTCTATTTTTTTTGAACGTGTGAATTTTTCATTTAGGTGTGAATTCTTCATTTGGGTACTCATTAACTTTTGAAAACCTTATTTTTTAGTCTTAAGAGGTGTGAATTGTGTAATTTGACGAGTGCGAATTTTGCATTTAGATGTGTGAATTGTGTAATCGGCCAAGATGGGGTGCGAATTCCCCAGATGGGTGAATTCTTGGGTGTGAATTTGTTGAAGTGTGAATTTTTTGGGATGTGAATTCTTGAGGGTGTAAAGTGCCTAAACCCTAGGTGTAAATTGTTAAATTGTGAGTGTGAATTTCTTCTTTTTCAAAGGTGTGAATTTTTTAAATTTGTTAAATTGTGAGTGTGAATTCTGTTTTTTCACACATCACAACTCAATCCCCAAAATACAGAGTTCATACCCCGAAATGAGAGAATTCACACCCCTTAGATGCAGAATTCACACCCTCTAAAATAAAGAATTCACTCCCCTAAATGCAAAATTCATACATAATCTATACAACCCACTCCCAAAATACAGAATTCACACCCCAAAATGAAAGAATTCACATCATTCAAAAGACATAATTCACACCCTCCAAAATAAAACAATTCACACCCATTAAAATGCAGAATTCACACGTCTCAAACGAATAATTCATTCGCTCAAAAAAAAAATTCTACACATAACACATCTCCGATTCTAAATCTCAGGTTCTGTTTCTGGATTATCCGAGTAAAAAGCCACCTTGATTGAATTATGTTATTTTCTTCTTTAATGTATTTGCTTTAATCTAGATTCATCTCAATTGGGTATATATCCTGGTTTCGTACCTGGGTTTGGGTCGAATTCTACATTTAGGAATTACAGTAATTCGTTTCAGATTTTGTAAGTAGCAAGCTCATTAATTAGGGGTGTGAATTGTGTAATTTGGGGGTGTGAATAGTGTAGATGAGATGTAAATTGTGTAATTTGAAAAGTATGAAAAAAACACAAGAAAAAAATTCACACTTCAAAAATTCACACCCCATTATTTCATACCCCAAGACCCCAAGAATTCACACCCCTTAAGAATTCACATCTCAAAAAATTCATCCCAAGAATTCACACCCCCAATACTTTTGATATAAGATAAGAAAATGTAAAGCAATAATACTTTTAAAATTGCATGGGCAAAAATTCACACCCTTTAAAATTGCACGGGCAAAAATTCCCACCCCCTAAACTCATGTTGTATATAACTCATGTTGTACACAATTCACATCTCTATACAAAAAATCACACAACCTACTTGTTAATCTAGTGTAGTCGCACACACTCAAATACACCCAATAGTGTTTTTAACGGCAGAAAAACTTACCCAAAAAAAAAATCTCACATACGCTTCAGCTCCGACTTACGATTTTCCGACCCCTCCATTTCTCCCTCCCTATTCGCATCAGCCTTCACCTATCTACTTTCTCTATCTAAGCTATACCTGTTGTAAGATCTATAAAATTATGGAGTTAAAGCAAAAACTAGGGGACCCGAGCCAGCTCATCGCTGCTCAGCAAAAGAAAATCGCGGCGACGCCGAAAAAATCACCGGCTGTGGCGCAGCCCTCCGCTGCCGCTCAGTCCAAGAGTCTCCCTCCGTCCCGAGCTGGTAATCTCTTTGATTGACATGTATTTTTATTTCTGTAGACGATTTCAATTTTATAGGAGGATAAAATTGTCAGTACAGTAACTATATGTATTTATTCTGGGGCACAGAACGTGGATCGACGATGTCCGGCGACATACAAAGACGACCGGAAAAGATCCACCAGTGGCGACGACGCTCAGATCGACGGTGATCAGCGACGGGAGGGACGAGAGAGAAGGACGATGGTGGTGGGAGGTTGAGGTTTAGGAAATGACCTGAATATAGATAGAGCGTGTGAGGGCAAAATGGTAAAAGTATCTTTTAAAAGGGTTTGGACGGACGATCTTGACAAAAGTGGGTTGGCACAGAACCCCATTAAAAAAATGGGACCGGCCTGTAATTTTCTGTATATCTAATTTTTGATTGGATCCCTCCTCCCCTTTTCCCTTTAATAAAATTTATTTTGCCGATCAAAAAAAATTAGAAAAATTAAGAGAAAATCAGAACTAAAATTATTCAATATTTTTTTTAATTTAGCGTTTGATATGTTTATCAAATAGCTTTTTAGCTTAAAAAATTCAGTATTCAATACTTAATTTTTCAGCTTTCAGTTTTTAGTTTTATCAAACAACCTCTAAGTTTACAAAAATAAAGAAGAAAAATAAGTTTACATCTGTTTCAAAACCAATAACAACATACTACTCCCTCCGTCCCAAATTGCTTGCCCCTTTTAGGAAAGCTAAATATTAAGAGGATAAGTAATGATTGCACTAAATTCAAATTGCGAGGCATGACTTTACTAAATTGCCCTTGCTTTTATCTTTTCAACACAATGATGACTACTTTTTAACACAATGATGACTACTTTTTAGGGACAATTTTGAAAAACTAAAAGCTGTTTTAATTTGCCTTTTTAAGGGACTAACATTTTGGGACATCCCAAAAAAAAAAAGGACCAATAATTTGGAATGGAGGGAACTAATATTTAGAATCAAAGAATAACAAAAACTGCGATTGTTAAACAGAATCCACGTCCCCCGGTGGACCTAGGGTGGCTTCCTTACCGTATGTGTGGTGAAGTGAAAGCGTACAAGAAAAGAAACACTGCTTATGGTGTGAAGTTTAAAAAGTATTGAAGCTGGCTGTTTCAAGCCATTGTTCCTGTAAATTTGCCTTGAAAAACTGCACTTGGTTTTAACCCGAAAAGGAAAGTCGTTTCAGGCTGCTTTGCCAGCAATTTCTTCTCCAGAACTGTTTTTCTTTCAGCTAAGGTGTCATTCCATTCCACTAAACTTTTTCTACAAGGTGTACGTCGAGGTGATCGATCCCGCACGTGTACGCTGCTTGCCACAGGGCCGGAGAGACACGTCGTACCTTCTGGTGAAAGGTATTCGTCCCCTAGGTTATAGACAGCACTCTGCATGACCAGCCCTGGGAACCGGCACACGAAATGCCTACCAAGTCAAAGAGCCATAAAACAACAGCACAAGTACAAGCAGGGACGGAGCCAGGAATTTAGTCACGCAGGGGCGACCGTGCATGTTAGAAAAAAAATATAAATACACATGCATAATCACGCAAATACATTAAAACTCAAAATTTCATAAATACACAATCAGTTTAACTAATGGAAATGATCTTGATGTATGTGTCTTGTTTTTCTTCATTGTTCATCTTCTTCTTTTTCATTCATCACAACTGGAAGAATTCGGTACATGAGTTTTCATCTTACATGATTTTACCAGGCAAAAAACAAAGAATTAGTAGAAGTTTAGAACAATTGAGGAAAGATATACCTACAACTTAAATTTCACCAAATTATTTAGGATTTCCAAAATCTATTCTCCTCCGTCGCTATTTTCTCAAAATTGCCCTTGAAGTCTTAACAATTGGGAATGTTTGGGCCAAGAGAGAGAGAGAGAGAGAGAGGGAGAGAGAGCGGATTTGGTGTGCCATTGAGATTTTAGGGCAAAAGATAAAATAAAACTGTAAAACACTAAACCCATCTAATGAAAGGTGGAAGGTTATTACTTGAATATTCACAATATTAACCCTATAGTTTTATTTTTTGTTATATTTTAGCCATTAGCCTTTAGTAATTAATGTTGGTATCATCGTATTTCAAATGTTACTATTATACGCTGCTTGCCACAGGGCCGGAGAGACACGTCGTACCTTCTGGTGAAAGGTATTCGTCCCCTAGGTTATAGACAGCACTCTGCATGACCAGCCCTGGGAACCGGCACACGAAATGCCTACCAAGTCAAAGAGCCATAAAACAACAGCACAAGTACAAGTCAATTTCTGTAGCTTTTGACTGTTTCTCAAATCAAAAATGTTAAAAAGAGTGAATGAGCTTGACTAAAATTTCCCAAATAGCTTAACTACAAAGAACTTTCTGTAGGTACGTCGACATCTAACAGCCTTAAAAAGATGGTGGCCGGACTAGGTCCCCAACCACATTTAAATGCATACCAATAATCCAGGCCAGGACTCCGGCCAATCGTTCACATTTTACAAACCAAACAAAGCGGATCAAAAGGGGTCTCATCTCTGAGAGATTATTCAGTGCCCTCGAGACACCACATGGCAGTTCCCCAGGGCATTGAATAATTTTTCCTTGTCTCTCGGCGCTTTTTGTACCATAAATATTCACTTTAACTGCATACCAATAATCTGGGCCAGGACTCTGACCAATCATTCACATTTTACAAACAAAACAAACCATGGGAGAGAGAGATCTAGAACAGCGGATGTATACAATCTTGTTTTTTATATCCAAGTCTAGGAGAGTTATGGAGAGAAAGAACAGTGGACTGAGTTTTGGAGACTGGAGAGAGAGAAACGGGAGAGAGAGGGGTGGTGGTGGTGGATGAATTTGATCGGAAAATGGTTTTGTCTGCTACAGGAGGAGGAGGCGAGAAGCTTGATTTTCAGCTACAGTAATTCACTCTTGTGAAGGGAATGTGAGTCTTTCAATTCTAACCCATATTAAACCCATTTTCAATTCATCTAAATCCATGTAAATATGGGTTGATATGAGTTCAACCCATAATACAATATAGGGGGATTAGGTTGTGTTATAAGTGGACGAATTTGGGCGGGTTAAAAAATATGAGTTAAAATTGCCACCTCTATGCAGAACATAAATTTCTGGGGTTTTGTTTACTGCACCCATTTCGCAATTCCGCACCTAAGAAAGAGCAGAGGGAAGATCATTGTGGTCAAAACACAGTTATCTAGTACATAAATGGATAATGGGATCCAATCTGTTGTTACAATCCAGTTTTTCCCAAAACAAATGCTCATATCAAATAGGTTCCAATCAACACGATTTTCGCCATGGCCGATTATTGAAATGAGCTCTAAAAAATGAACCGATTGAATTATCAAAGCAAATCCGGAAAAAATACAAGTCCTACAAAAATAGGAAAATACGTATAGATAAGAGATGCCTCGATTAACTCATTGTGAATTGATTTGTCAAAAATCTCTTATATCTTCAAGGAAGGGAGCACTAGTGAGCTTCTACGTGATGCAAAGAATTGAAGTTGGTTTAGATATTGGGATAACGATTGTCGCTCCCGAATTGGTAGACTAGGAAATGACAAGAATTGAATCCAAGTCAAAGGTAAGGTGCTTTTTGATGAAATTAAACATTGGAATTGTTAATTGTAAATTCTTCAAGCTAAAAAGTTGTTTTTAATAGAAATAAAAGTGTTTCGTTGGGAAAAAAATATTTGACACAAGAAGGTTTGAAATTCGAAATTGTTGTATTTGTTTTAAAATATTGTGCTACGGTCGTGATGGAGAAAGGGTGATTGTGGAGGCAAAGAAGTGATGTGGTTACGTAGTGATGGTGGAATAACACGAGCATAGCTAAATACTCAAAGTTTTGTATTTGAAACAAGTTTTCAAAAAACTACCCTGAGTTTTAGCAAAAGATGGTATCAATCGATATTGTTACACTTCAATTCATTCTCGATACCTCCCAAGGAGAATCTCAAATCGGATCCCAAATTGACGGATTACAAGAGTATATCCATGTGCTTATGCACTCTTCGAAATTCGAATAGGAATCTCTTTTCTAAAAGATTCTAGCTCTCGTGCTTTGGACGGGTACGTGACTCCTAGATGGCGAAGGCATCCTTGGGCTAATCTTGCAGTTCCTACAGGGTAGAAATGATGGGGTTGGGTCATAGATTTTCCTTCTTTTTCCCACATTTCGCTCAAAGGGTTGAAGGGAGATGTTCTAACTTCTAAGCATTGAAGAATCAAGGAAACTCAAATTTTTACTCATATTTTTAAGACTACTGCTTCTCTCAGTTTACGACCGTGTCACAACAAATTCTTTTACCAGAGTTTATGCTTAGATTTGAATTTCTCCAATCCATTGAAATGCTTCATACCAAATGAAATTTAGCCCGTTTGAGTAAAAATATGGGCAAGGGCCGGAGAAGCTCTGAGCATTTGAGGAGAATCAATCGATTCCAGTTTAGGTGTAATTTCAGTTCCTAATTTCCTCCTTGTTTTTGACAGTATAGGCTGGAATGGATGGTTTACAAGTGGAGTCAACAGAGGGGTGCACCAAAGCAATTTTCAAGAGCATTTGCAGGGGAGACAGGTACTTGATAGAGCCAGCTTGGGTGAGGATGATACATCTGTAGAATTTGCTTTGTCCAGAGGCTATAGAAAGCTTCATCCGTTGGGTTTTAATCACTAGGCCCAACAACTCAAACCCTAACCCCAATTCTGCAAGGCTGACTATTTAGTCTATTTGTATCTCTTATTAGAGGGCACTTTATTATCATATCCTCTTTTATTCTTATTCTTATTGTACCAGTTTGCGCATACTTCCACTAATGTTTTGCTTCCGTTGAATTCTAACATACAATGTCATGGAAGACGAACACTTTACTAGCTTCTGCATGGCCACTTAGCGGCCAAACCCTTGGGGTTAAAGTGTGCCCGTTGTTGTCTGTGATGTGAAGTAAAAGTATACTATAGAAGGGAAACTGCATTGGGGGAGAATTCAAAAGGTACTGAATCTGTTTTCACGATATTTTTCATGTGAATTTGGCTTCAAGGCCACAGTTGGCGTGAACCCAAGAAAGGAAAGGCGTTTAAGGCTATTTTGCAAGTGATTTGCGCCTTCAAAACTGTTTCAGTTTTCATTCAACCAAGAAGCAGCCACATGTGCAACCTACGTGTCGTGTCCCCCCCATGCAATCTTGTTTTTTCTGCCACCAAAACACTCTTTCATGGATTCCCAACACAGTCTCTCTCTCTCTCTCTCTCTCTCTCTCTAAAAGAGATGGACCTGATCAACCAATTCCTGAACATTGTTGCACCTCCCACAGCCATCACCTTGGTCTTGTTCAGCTTGCCTGCGTACTGGTTCTTCAAGTTTCTCGCCTCTATCATCAGCTACATCTTCAGTGAAAACGTCGCTGGAAAAGTGGTAATCATCGCCGGAGCCTCCTCAGGGATTGGCGAGGTTCGTACCGACCCACCAAAACTATCCCTTAAACCTATTTAGGCTCCGTTCCAAAAACCTTCTTAAAAAATAAGCAGTTTATTTCATATTTTCAAACTTAAAATTAAAGTAAATGAAAAATATTTTTTTAGTTTTTTTTGCGTCGTATAAAAGATCTCATCGAGATCTTTCAAACAAAATCCATAGTGCATATTTTTAGATTTCAACAAGTCCTTAATTTTTGAACTTTTTACCTTCTTAAAAAATAAGGACTTAAAGTCCGTTCTGGAACGGAGCCTTAGATCTAGATTATCAGGGTTTCATTTTTTTTTTTCTCTGATTGTATATATATATATTGCTATATGTTTCGAAGCATTTGGCTTACGAGTACGCTAGGAGAGGAGCTTGTTTAGCTCTCGCAGCAAGAAGGAAGAACAGTCTCCGCGAAGTAGGAGAGAGAGCCCTCTTACTTGGCTCCCCAGATGTTCTTGTTCTCCCTATTGATGTTTCCGAGGTTGAGGATTGCAAGAGGTTGATTGATGAAACTATAAACCACTTCGGGCGCCGTAAGAGTGAACTAAAAACCACCATTTTTTTTCCCTAAGAATTTGTGTTTTGGGGTTCCTTTTGTGATGTTTTTGATGATTTTGGTCGATTGGTTTTTCGAGGCAGTAGATCATCTGGTGAATGATGCTGGGGTCACACCACTCTGTATGTTTGAAGAACCCACTGAGATCACCAAAATGGCTCCAGTAATGGTAATTACTCTATTTGTCTCACTTGAAACCCGAAATTAAGAGTAATTCTAGTAGATTTTTTGAATTAACAGAATAAGATTGAAGGGGATCCTCGGGGCATGAGCATGGTCCTGCTGGGCACTTTCTAGGTCCTTCTCGGCCTAGTTCGATGATCGAATCAGCAAGTAGACAAATCATGTTATTGGATTATGGTTTGATATGTCATCGGAACACATCTATGTTTAGAAAAAAGATTGCACTACCAGATCGGTAAACATATGAAATGATATCCCGTCAACGTGATATTTGACGTGGCAAAAAAATTAAGATCTTCAGCATTTTTCTGTTAAAGACTTTATGATGTGTTACAAATCGATAGGGTTTTAGTTCCGGCATTCCTGACGAGAAAAGTTAGGACCTCAATCATTTTCCTAGTAAGGCTTTTTGTGATTGTCACCATGTTCTAAAAGTCGCTAGGCTCTAATCATGCGGTCAGCTACCTTCGAGCAATTAATTGGCGATTAATCGGTGCATATTAATTAGTAATCAGCGATTACTCATTAGTCAGACCTAATCGGATAGACCCCGACCGATTAATTCCTTGTTTTAGAACACTAGATTTTCATCACACCATTCTGCGGTGAAAAAGTTAGGTATTGTCCTACAAAAGGGGGTAATAGAATAGAAGCTCCCAACTAAATAACCTAGGATTTACAAAGTCAGTCTGTTCGAGTTTTGATCGGAGAACCTCTTATATTATACGACCCAATAGATCTTTTCTATGGATTCTAAATATATGGACCACTCATAATTTTATGGTATTGCTTTGCTACGACTTTGTAGGACATAAACTTTTGGGGTTACGTTTACACAACCCGTTTTGCAATACCGCACTTGAGGAGAAGCAGGGGCAAGATAATAGTGATTGGTTCATCAGCTTCATGGCTGTATGCACCAAGATTGAGCTTCTATGCTGTAAGATTTTCTGTGTCAACTGTCAATCAAGTACACCATTTTTCAACATTGTTTCTATCAATGACTGAAATTAACAGCAATTATGCAATGTTTGCAGGCAAGCAAAGCCGCGGTCATAAGTTTTTTCGAGACATTAAGGGTTGAATTGGGGTCAGATATCGGGATTACGATTGTGAATCCAGGGCTGATCGAGTCAGAAATGACCAAAGGGAAGTTTCTGAACAAGGACGGGCGAATGGAAGTAGATCAAGAAATGAGAGATGTAAGCGCTGCTCTCAACTTGTGTCTTACCTTCTCACTCTCAAATGTGAGGGGGGAGTATATATGACCCGAAATAACTAAGATCCCCGACTAGTAACGGCTGTGCCTAGTTCGGTAAATTGGGTTAATATTCACGGGCATGACTGTTCGATGACTAATCAAATCAAAACTAGCACCTATGACCGACTCCCTGTCTCTTTATGCTCAAGGAAAAACAATTCACATCTACTCATCTTTTTATATGGACTACACTTAATTTGATAACCTGAATGTAATCTAAAAAATTCACACACTTGCGATCAAAGAATAAAGGCTACTTAGCTTAAGTTATTCAGGGTTTTAAGCTTTCATAAACCCTTTACCAGGCCCATTCGGTTGCCTACTGCCTAGGATGACTTCATTTCCTTGTAATGTTTCTGAAGTCAGTTTCCTACTGAAATAACTACATCTGTGTTCTCAGCATCAATCAGCAAAACTATAATAGTGGGTGTCCAATGCCTTAAGCTTGTCTAGATTCCCTTGCATCTGTTTTTCAGTTTAAGTGTCTTTAAATTTATTCTCTCTTCTCATCAATGTTTTGCTTCTCGAGTCCTAACTAATACACATTACGTTATGGGCAACCCTTTGCTCGGACACCAACAAGAGAAACACTAGCGTTTATCTGTTATTTTCTCCCTCTGATTTGTTCTCTGTTGTTTCAAATGTATTTGATGTTAGGTCGAACTAAGCATCGTCCCGGTAGAGAGAGTACAAAGGGGTGCGAAGGCCATTGTTGACAGTGCATGCCGTGGTGAAAACTTCCTGACAGAGCCATCTTGGTTCAGAACTACATTCTTCTGGAGGTTATTCTGTCCCGAAATACTAGATTGGCTAAACCGCGTGTTTTTAATCCCTCCACCAGGGGCCCCACCGACAGAGGCGCTTAGCAAGAATATCCTGGACCTAACTGGACTGAAGAAGTACATATATCCGCCATCTCTCCTTTCTCCTAAGATTAAAGTTGGTTAAGACATCTAAGTCTTTTAAGTGCCTTAGTCCGTGTGAATTCTAGGCTTGTCATGTGATTTCAAGACATGCAGGATACAGCAGAAATTCGATACTCTTTAACTGCAAAGAGATTATAATTTCTAAGAGAGGCTTGATATCAAGGGGCTGTTTGTCGATGTGATTTAAAAGTTTCGGTTGTAAGATGACAGGTTGTAAGAGGACAAGTACGTTGAATACCTGTAATGAAACTCTTTAGCTGTATAATCCGGTGGAGCCACTTCGCGGCTTATTCCTCTAATCTCTGGTCACACCTCTCTCACTTGGCTTCGGACATACAAATATTTTGAGGATTCAAATCACTTCGGTGGAATAACCAACCAGCCTTCGACGTAGGCACTGTTGATTAGGTCAAGGGGCTATCTTGGCTAACCAACCAAGTCATGCAAGTTACATTTTCTACATTTTTCCTTCTATTCTATTCAGAAGTATAATGGATATGTCCCAACGTAAAGAAAACAGTAATAGAAAAGTCTACGGTAAAAACTCGGGCTACTTTCGCAAAAAAAAAAAAAATATACCATTTTTTTTGCTTAAATATTTTCAATTTATTAAAGTTCTCAATTTATTTTTAAAGTGTACTATATTATTTTTTAATACGAACATTACACGACAGTTCCCATAATTTCACATTGTCCTAGGAGTATTTGGTTTTCCTATGCACTATTTTACCCTCCAAAAGAAACTGCCAAGATATTAGTGCTATGAACTTCAAAGATCTATAAATTAACTTCAACCCATAAATCATGAGATGGAGATAATGAACCAGAAAATAGATCCATCTATTCAATTTTAAGACCGCAATCTTTTGTATTTTGCCATGCCCTCTTATATATTTTACCCAAGGTAAATGCATATCGTTCTCGTGTTCGTATTGTTTTTTTTGCAGAAACCATTACCAAAAAATAAGGATTATTAGGTCATATTAGCGGGAGTCGATGCACCTTTGAAAAAAAGTTTCCTACCTTCCTCCTTAAATAAAATGTGTCAAAATAAACTTTTACAACTTGTCGAGATGTGCACCTCTACAATCAATGGTTCAGATTTCAAAAAGTATCTTACACATATAAAGTATACTTTTTTTAAATCTGGTTTAAGATACTTTTTGAAATCTAGACCATTAAAAACATTTTTCAACGGTTCGGATTGCATATTACACCCCCGGTAGGATCCGCAAATTCCCTTGAGTAACCTATAAAATACTTTTAGAAATTGGAACGATTAAAAATACTTTTAGACGGCTACTGTGGTGCACCCTTGCAGTACTGATCCCCGAGTTCCCTTGAGTTGATGAGGGTGAAATTCTTGAATCTTATACTGCCGCACCCTTGCACAGGTCCCTGAGTTCCCTTGAGTTGATGAGGGCGAAATTCTTGAATCTTATACTGCTGGAGTATTATATTTGCTTTTATACAAGATTGCATACGTCCAGACAATTGTTATTTACAACCTAGAGTTTTAGAGTCACATAAAATACATGGGATTATCTTGTAACCAACTCACTTTCTGAAATAAAACGGAACTTATGTTTGGACATTGGCTTTTCCCTATTCCTTTGATCTCTATATATACCACTTTGGGATTCTAAAGCAAAACCAAATCCAACCATGGAAGCAAAAAAGTTGAGCAATTGGTCTCTAGTGTTTGCAGCAATGGTGTTGTGGATCGTCATTCTTGCCCCTGATCTTGTCGACTCCGTACTCGGGATACAAATGAGCCAATGCAGTAGCGACACGTGCGTCGCCGCATGCAAGAAAGTCCTGCGGGAGAAGTACCTCAACGCAAGTTGTGCAAAGCCAAAAGGGGCCACCAAAAAGTTGTGTTTTTGTTTTGGTTGAAAGTTGAAACCTCAGAAAATAACGTAATTATTGTGTTATCAAGCTTATCTAATACTCCATGTTTCATATGCCATGGTCTCAAATGAATAAAACAACTTATGCACTGAATGTCTCTTGTAATTTCTTTGATCAGAAAATGATGAATGATTGCTTGGTTTAAGGGTTACAGACTTGCAGTCCACCGAAAACCATGTTCTTAAGCTCCAACAGAAACAGCTTTTTGATGTGATTTATATTAACAATTCAATGGAAGCAAAACTTATGTATAGGTGAGACAAAATTGTTGGTCCAAATAGCAACCCAAGAGGGGGGTGAATTTGGTTTCTCAAATACAATGCGAAACTTAAAAAATAAATGGAAGATTAAACGTCATTGAAATACTGCAGCACATGGAGGAGCTGACTTAACAGTATGTTACTGCAGTTGAAAACACAGAACAAAACTAAATCAATTCAAGCACACATGCAGTAGTATATAACCACAGCCTTATGACATGTCCATTCTAGATTCTTTTCATGTAATTTCAAGTCATGCAGAATATAGCAAAAATAAGGTACTTTAACTGCATAGAAAGTTTAAGAGAGGCATGATATTGCAAGGGATATCTACAGATATAATTATAAAGTTCCAATTGCTAAGAGGAAAAATAACTATAATGGAACTCTTTAGCTGTACAATCCGGTGAAGTCAGTTCACGGCATCTTCCTCTGATCCTTGGCCAGGTTTCGTGGCTTGGTTTTCCACGCTCATTGGAAAATTCTGAAGATTACCTCCTTTTGAGCCAAACCAAAGCCACCCACTGATTTTCCTTCAAGGAAGATGCGGTTGCATGCACTAGTTCCCAAAAAAGTTTCAATGGACGTTGCTTGCACACTAAATACCATAGAATTCCACCATATCTCGAAAGGGTTAGCAAATCCTCACCAACTCAAATAGCTTCCAAGTTACCAGCCCTTGGCATAGTTACTGTGGATTTTGAAATCCTTTCCTGAATGATACCCATCCATCCTTCAGGGGTGCAAATACCCACTGGCTTGTTAACAAAATGCCTAATGCAAGGAGATGCAATGTTGGTAAAGTCAAGGGGATAGATTGATGGTATTCAAGTGAGAAGGCTGCTGGGGTTGCACAGTATTAGAAGACTGCAGCCTCCCCAGAAGCAACCAAGCATAAGATGTAGGACACCCCTGATCCATTTCAATAGCAACTGGAGTCAGAGAGTTTTCACTTACCTGCACAACCATCGTACCCTGGAACAAAGCTAATGCTTATAAATAAAATGAAATCCCTATTAACTTAGCTTTGAATGCAAAAGCTCAAAAACCATTGCCAAAATATCCTGAAAACCAACCCATAAAATTATGAAATTGACAATCATTTACATGACATCAAGTAAAAAGGTAATAAAATGTGCAGTTTATTACCTCAAAATTTGCTAAGAAAACTTGGAACTGTTTCAATGTCTCTCTCATATCGCTAACTCTCTTGGTATCTGAAGAAGTAAGGGCAGCAGTAACCTCCTTGGGAGAATGACCTATTCCACTCTGAACAACCTGAAGAACATAGCAATTATAACTCCTCAGTTTCAGACAAGCTAACCTTGTCAATACATCTAAAATCCAACTTATAACTCACTTTGTGATCTATGAGAATCTCGGAAATCATGCTACCATCATCAACATAAACACAAAGCTCAAAAGTGGCCCTATGCTTGAACTGGAACCCCTTCACACCAGTCATAAAGCACTACAAAATTGCAATAGCATGTCAGATTTTTTGAAGGTATGAAAGAGAGACTTTGGAGTGGATGTTTAAATGAATGGGATATTGTCCCCTTCACGCTACAAATAACAAAATGAATGGAATATTAGCCTAAATATTCTACTCTACCAGGCAGCACTGGATATACAGTCAGTCTCAGAGACTGCGGTTGGCATGGTTGATATCTCAACGAGGTCTAAAAAGTGGGCAGGTCCAATCACTAAGTGGGCCCAGGAAGGGCCCACAACTGAGACAACAGCACACGGGAGAGGAGCTGCTCCGAATTTTAATGTGCATTAGCATGAACTAGTAGGAGGATCACCTGAGGGAGAACTATACCTTAATTTTGCCCTTAACATTAAGAGATTTGTCCGTCATTTCAGCCAACGTAGCCCACAAACAGGATAAGTACGTGAATGGCATATCATTATCTCCGGTTAGAATGTCTTGCTGGTCCACCGGATCAACCATATGAATTTCATTGTCATCTGGAACAGAGGTAAAAGTTGGATTTGGTTCAGCATTTCCCCTTCTGGAAGGAATGGCAAAACCTTCTGTAGTCCTTTCCCTCGTAGAGATTCCAGACGCCCTACCTACGTCATAAGGATGAAAGCAAAAGTAAACGTTGAGATAAAATGAATCAAGATAGTATGATACACACACACAGACACGTATATAAACATATATATAAATAAAATATTCATATATTCCAGATTCAATTGATTTCAGTGCAATATGCAACCTTCACTCACCCTCATTTAGAAGATATGGAATAAAAGATCTGAAGGTAGCAAACAATGTGTGAAGACATACCTTGTTCAGCAGCGTAAGGAGGAGCTGCAGCTTGTGGTATCGGAGTATTGGTGTGCCCTGGAGCACTGACACTGTCTGATGGCCATGCAGCACCAGTAGCTCTGGTTGCTAAAGGAGGAACCACTCCTGTCCTGGTTCTAATAAAGGAAAAACGAAGCTTAGTTTCTTAATCAATTACAAAAGGACCAATCGTAGCAGGCTTGTTAAAGAAAATAAATCAGCAACGATTTCAGCCCTTTCCGATCTTTATGATTGGGATTACTCGTTAACACAGTTTCTTTACTTTCGTAAGCTATACTCCGTGCAAAGCAACAAATGTATCCCCATCATACTACCTGAATTGAACTAACTTTCCCACTGGATGTGCCCAGTGATATTATTTAATGGACCAAAAGCAAATTCTCTATGCATAAGAAAGTGAAATTAAAAGAAAGAAAAAGTATGAGAAAGACAATAAACCTAATAAGAGAAGCATTGCACCTTTTAACAATGATCAATGTTGTCAATGTCAGGAAGAGATTTTAAGAGCAGTAAGACAACTAATTCAAACAAAGTAAATACGATGATGGCCTTCAGAGATACCTTTTTCCTCTTGGTGGCTTATTTACTTCTTGGACAAGCCTCTGCCTTGCTGCTTCCAAATCCTCGACCACTCCTCCTAAAACTTCAAAAACTTCAGGAACTAACATCAGAAGCCCGCGTCGTATATTGACATTGCAAATAGCAACCTGCAAAAAGGAACAGTAAACCGTAATGACTTGTATCAGAGCATGCCAAAAAGCCTATTGTGCAAGGAAAAGAGGTGAGTCCATGTGTCAACCGAAGCACTAGCAGCTCCAGTGGCTGGAGAAAAGTCCATCGCACCACACCAAAACTCAACTTGATTGCAGATACGTCCTTCCATGTTTCCGTTCCACACAACAAATAAATGACCATGTACTCATCCTTTGTTTCTATAACACTTTTGCACATATTCCGCAATTTCCTATGCCATAAACTATCAAAAGACACATGTTGGACACCTTACATCTTTTCAAGGCTTCAAGATAGAGTCCCCAAAATCAAAAGCCATCCTATCAAGGTTAAAGCTTACTTCACCAAATCTAATAAGTTTATCATCTTTCTTCAGTAAGAACCACTAATTAAATAAGTCTAAATGTGATGCCTTCATAGCTACGTGAAGCCATAATTTTTCTAGCCCCTGAAAGTCCACCGGGAGAAACTTTGCATCTGTCCGTACCACACACACACACACGTTTCAATTACCTTCATTCCTGCAGGAGCCAGAACTTCAAGATCCTTTATAGGCCGATATTCCATGCCAAACACCCGTTGAACACCATCAGTCATGGACAATTTGAGGCATCTCTTAAGCCCAGCAGGTGCACTCTGGTACCTTCCTTTAAGAGGACAACTAAGATTCACGATTTCATCAACCTGGGAAATTCGGCATACGATGTCAGCTGATGGCATAAAAGAACAAAAAAACTAATCCTGCATTATCATCAAAAGATCCCACTTTGAGAGCAAAGCCGCAAAACCCTTATGTTGGTATTTACTTATTTTCAAAGCTTTCTCAGTAATACAAGGTGATGTGTTCTTGCATTCTCTCCTTTTCAAGTTAGTGTTACATCGCTTGCTGGCCTAGCCTCTCAGGTCGTAAGAGGTTTCTTTTAGGCTTAAGAGTATATTGAATCAGTTGGTTTGATCAGCCATCTTATCCCGTGCCCTTGGGAGTGTGTACTGAGCTCCATTTAACATTTTTAGTTTTCTACTAACATGCACTTAATCATCCGGAGTAACAAAAGAATAGTCGTAGAGAGACCCAAGTGTAAAGTATATATCGTGGAACAACTTACGAGCTGAAAAGAGGAGACTGATGGCTGAACAGCATTGTTAAGTGAGAGAGTCTCAGCTTAAAATGGGACATTGGTTTTAAATTTTTTGTAATGCTATTGACAGCCCATTACGTTGTCAATAAGGCAAGAATAATACCAAAAAAAACACAGTTTCCGATACACTTTTAATACTTATAAAGGCACTTTAACACATAGAAAACTGTTTTTGTTAGTCATTTTCCTGCCTTATTGACATTCCATTGGACTGTTATTAGCATTTTCCTTAATCTTTAAGGAAGCATCATTTAGCATGGCACCCAGATAAAAAGTCAGAAAACATAAGAAATTTTTGAAATATTCTTATGTGGATTATCATTCACAACTTCCCCACGTGATCCCGATCGTCCAAATTGGGAATAAAAGCACCCATAATTCCATCTAAACAAACAAACCAATAATCTGATCAAAAAAGAAACTTCCCAATAGCTCATCAGATCAATATACCTGCAAAACGTAAGGGCCAGGGAGATCAACAAGATGCATGTCGTGCACATTCTCAGGGAGTATTCCAGCACCAGAGAAATTCATATCCGAATGCAAAAACTGCTCGAAACATAACTTCGCTTTTCCAGCCAAATCCAAGCTCCCAAATCCCTGAACCGAACTCTCTAAACCCCGTACACAAGAATCCAACCACTCCCTCCGCAGCCTCAACCCTAGCCTCGCAAGAAACCCGCTAATCGGAAAATCAGAATCTTCAGCAAAGTTGTTGGAATTACTACTAACACTCGAGGCGAAGGACGAGTGAAAGGACTGGTCCGTAACTGGCGGCGGAGGGGGAGGAGGAGGAGAGAGGTTCTCGGGGACGTCGATGAATTCTTCGTCGTCGTCGGAGATCTCGAGCTGGACGGGAACGGAGGGGTTTGGGTTTGGGTTTGGGTTTGGGGTGTTTAGGGTTACCGTTTCGAGGTTGAGCGTGGGTTCTTCGAGTTCAACTTCGATATCATCTTCTTCTTGTTCGTGTCGCATGTGTTCTTCTTGTTGGTATTGTGGTTGTTGTACGACGCCGCCGTCGTCGTCTTCGGAGGAGGAATCGATCACTCTGAGGCGTCTTCTCGCCATTTTTTCACAGATTCTGATTTTCCCTCCAATTTTCTTCATTTTATAGGGAGAGCTGCTTATCCCCCTGACACATCCCCTCCCGGCCCCACCTCCCTTTTCCCGTTATACCCCCGCCTCTCTCTCTCTCTTCTTTCTTTCTTTCTTTATGTTTGCTTTTTTTTTTTTTCCCCCTTTTCTTTCGAGTTTGCTTCTTTTTTTTTTTCATTTTAGTTTCTTTTCTTTCTTTTCAGTAAGAATTTTTTTTCTTTTTTTTCTCTTTAATAATAGGTTCAAGTCTAATTCTAGGCTTTGTAAAGTAATTGAGGGAAAAAAAAAGTGTTTCAATTGATCATGTTTATCCGACTGTTTTATTTTTCTTTTTTTGTCCTTCATAGATTAAAAAATATAGTTACGAAAATAAGTGTTTCAATTTTCAATCTGTCTGAACCAATGCGAAGATGTTATTTTTCTGATCATTTCATCATAAATGGTCGTAATAAATTTTTGGCTCGAAGGCCTTTTAATGAACACCCTAAGAGAATCCTGAAACTAAATAATGAGTCTTCGGGTGCTCTTTGAAAGGCCGTAAAGCAAAAAATTCATTAAGATTAGTTAGTTTCATGAATTTTTTGCTTTACGGCCTTTCAACCAAAAAATATTACGTCAGGTAATCACCAATGCTTTGCATTTCCCTTTTTAATCCTTCAAATATCGAATTATTAGATGTAGAACTTGAAAGATGTTCTCCACCTTTTTGTCTCTGTTTTTTTAATTCATAACAAAAAATTTAACTGAAGAACGATTATTCAGTATTGATCAAAATGAGTGAGTTGCCAAATTTTTATTGGTTGCACCTCTGTTATGAAACTTGAAGAAGGATTATAACTTTCTCCCTTATAACTTGAATTTTTTTTTCTTTTTTTAATTTTTAATTATTTTCTTTATTTGTTTCTTTTTCCATTTACCTCCCTTCTTTTTTTTTGGTTAACTAAATCAGGTTATTAACAAAAAAAGAGAAGTGGTCAGTGGTCTAGGCAACCGAACAACCGAATAATTTTTCCTCCTAGGTTTCGCAAAAAACAAAATTTTCTTTCCGATCAAAAAAAAAATCTCTCAAAAAAATTTCAATGCAACGGCTATTTATAATACATATCTCACAAAATATGGGAATCACATGTGACAGGGTTACAAATAACTATTGCATTGAATTTTTTTTTTGAAACTAGATAGAAATAAAAGAAAATAAAGTGAAAAAAAGAGAAAAAAAAGAAAGAAAGAGTAATAAAGAGAGAAAGCGACTGTTTAAAAATATGGTTTGGTTAGAATTTGTATCAGAAATTCAGTTTGGAATTGGGAGAATACATTGTATCTTTTCCAATTAGTCTTCGGAAACCGACTGTTTAAATTTTTTTTTTATATTTTTGAAATCTACTCCACGAAACCTATCAAATGAGCCTAATATTGATGGTGAAATAATGAAAAATGGAAAAACTATATATTTTTGTGCTAGTTTGAACTGTATAAAGAGGTTGGAAAATTAAGTATTCCAAAATTCAATCCGTTTGAACGGGTGGAAAGATTTTAGTTTCTTGATCATTTTATTCTAAATGATCATAATTAAATTTTGACTGTAGGGCTCTCGTTGATTAATCC
Organism: Rhododendron molle; assembly: GCA_025413875.1. Lineage (NCBI taxonomy): Eukaryota > Viridiplantae > Streptophyta > Magnoliopsida > Ericales > Ericaceae > Rhododendron > Rhododendron molle. Next base: position 41,102,783 of record CM046395.1, read on the forward strand.
TAAGAAAATCGTCGAATCAAATATCTCTTAGGGTTAATCAACAAAAGCCCTAAAGTCAAAATTTAATTATGACCATTTAAGATAAAATGATCAAGAAACTAAAATCTTTTCACCCGTTCAAACGGATTGAATTTTGGAATACTTAATTTTCTAACCTCTTTATACAGTTTAAACTACCACAAAAATATATAGTTTTTCCATTTTCCATTATTTCACCATCAATATTAGGCTCATTTGATAGGTTTTGTGGAGTAGATTTCAAAAATATAAAAAAAAATTTAAATAAATACGTCAAGAAAAAGCTATTACCATTTAAAATTTTATAACAAAAAAATAAAATGAGAGAGAGAAAGAGAGAGGGGAGGGGTAATGTGGGAAAAGTGGGGTGGGGTCGGGGGGTGGGGATGTCGGGGGGATTAGCAATTTACTTTATAGGCGTTTTCCCTCCAATTCTGAACCTGGCCCATCGGGTTACCCGGCCTGCGTTGTGACAAATTGGGGTACTTAAAGAATCATCCTCAGAACCCATTCTTCGTAGATTTTCATCCTGCTCAATTTTGACACTTATATTTTCATCTTCACACTTTTTTAATTCTATATATATATATATATATATATATATATATATATATATATATATATATATATATATATATATATATATATATATATATATAGCATCAAAATTTGGGACTAAAAAATACACCTCCCATCCCCGCGAAAGAACAGGCGACCATTTAAATCCTAAAATTTTGCCAAATTTTTAGGATTTCCATATCTGGTGCAACTATTCCAAAGGGGACGAAAACCCCTTTCCAATATCACCAAATTCAAAACAGGTTTATCTCCACAAACCGTCTCCCATCCTTTCGACGGCCATCCTCGTCGAAAGTTCGTCCCCCATCCTCGTCGCACATCCCATTGACATCCTCCACAACCCCGTCCTCGTCACTCACATAACTGTCGTTGTATGCCACATCCACGCCTGCCGGCAGAGTAGCGGTGTTGGCAGCAGCAGCGGGAGGAAGACGGAGACACCAACTGGAAAGCCGCCATCAATTCCGTTGCCTTCACCTCCTCTACTGGTCTCACGTCTACCGACGACCGACAATCTTTGCTGTTGTGTTAGTCTCATTTAACATGAAACTGGGACTCAGGAATGGGTCTTTGTTTAATAGTAGTAGAGTTCTTCATGACCCAATTCGTAAAACAAATACTGATTAGCACCCGAGATTGTATAATCTTAGGGCTCAAACTATCCAAGTTGTGACATTTTCGTATTTAAATGTTCGTTTTTACTCCGTATTGCACGTAAGGTATGTTGTTGGTTTTTGTAGGAAAAACGTGTCAATCAAGTGGTTTTATGGGCCAACGAACGCTCCGGGATATTTTCAACATGCCAAGAGGCTGTCGGTACTACATGTACGATCATTGGGTCTCAAGAGCATCACACGGAGGTCCAAAGGTCAATCGTTGCTCACAATTTGCTTTGGACCGTGCCAAGGCGTGGCAAACAAGCCAAGTGCATCGAGATTTACGTTAGAGGGTATTTGAGCACTCAAGAACATGGGAAATGGTGTCACCTAGTTCAAGCAATCATGAAATAATGTTTTGAGTGAAGCTCGGGGGGGTGGCGGATCAGATAGCAGATCAGTAGGCCAGATTTTGCAATTTTTGCAGAATGTTATCCCTAACACTTCACAGTGTTATCCTTAACGTTGCAGCATTTTTGGTCCAGAAGTCTCCAGCCTTGGGAGTAGGGATAACACTTCACCTTGTTATCAATAACAAGGCATTTCGACCAAGCTGAAGGCAGTGTTAGGGATAACGATTTTCACTGTTAGGGATAACGTTTGGTTTCCAGGAGATTTTTTTGCTGACTTTTCAGACTTTCCTTTTATGGAAAGTTTCTACTTTTGGTACACTTTTGGGATATTTTGAGGGCCTTTTGGTCCACTTTTGGGCTGATTGTTTTAGCCTATTTATAGTCTTTTAAGCCTTTATTGACCATTATGTACATCTTTACACTTTAAGTCTTTTTATGTTCAAGAACTCTCAATTAATGTTCTCAACTTCTTGTCCTTAATTCTACATCAATTCAAGTAAATTTTGTTCGTTCAACTAAATTCCAAGTATTAAAGTTGTTCACGTAGTTTGAATCCTTAGTAAAATCAAGTTTATTTCCATTATCATTGGTGAAACATGTTTTCATTTCTTAGCAAAATTTCTAGTCTTTTTATCATGTGTGAGTAGTTAATCGGTTTGGTCTCGGGGTAAGGTTTACTCTATGAATTAGTTGTTTAAACGGTCTCGCCTTAACTTTCGCTCGATTTCAATGCGTTGAATGGATTAAACCCATGATTTCTTGCATCGATCATGGGGTCGGTGGTTTCTTTGATCAATGAGGTCTATCGCCCCATGCTACGTGCTTGATTAATCTTACGCGTGCGAACGATCCTTTTTCGTCTCTCACTTGCCTTAAATGCGTTCAGTTTGAATTAATGCTTTGAATCGAGTTACAAGTAGTCTTCAGCTTTAATACGTCAAGTGGAATCCGGACGGTTTCGGTCCACTCTTGAGTTAGATGAAGAAACCGTTTGAATGGCTAAGTCGTGGGTAAATTGATCCCTCTTGACTCGACCATCTTAATCTAGCTTAAATCCAAGTTTTTATCATCATTTCAAACCAAACACCGAAGTTGGCAGCTTAAAAGCCGCAAACCTTTTTATTGCATCTATTCCAAATTAGCGTAGAAGATTTCTCTGTGGGAACGATCCGGTCTTACCGGTTTATATGCTTGCAACGACCTAGCCCTTGCTTTATTTGGAGGGTAGGTTGCGGAGTTAAGCAAATACTGTAGTAGCAGATTTCGGCGAGAGTGCAATTGGAAGAGTAGCCCCAGTTGACTCTGGATTCTGATGGATTATTCTTCCTTTTCAGCCCCACCTCCATGAATCTGACCGGGCGGTGAAACCCATTTGGACGGGGCTTGTTTTCGGCAGATCTGACTGGTGCAACAGAAATTTGTTCTTTTTGGTTGTGTTGCCGATTCTACAAATTCATGATTTCTTGTTCTAAATTGGTTCTTTTTTATTGTTTTGCCAATTCCATGATTTCATGTTCGAACTATGCCGTTTTTTTTATCAATCATGGTTCGAAATATTCCATGTGTCTAAATTATGTAATGGATACGCAATACAACAGAAATTGGATCTTTTTGGTTGTTTTGCCGATTTCATGAATTCATGATTTGATGTTCTAAAATATGTCATGTTCTAAATTGGTTCTTTTTGGTTGTTTTGCCGATTTTATGTTTAAATATGTCTTCTTTTTGATCAATCATGGTTCGAAATGTTCTATTTTTATGAATTATGTTATATTCTAAATAGGTTATGTTTTTATTGTTTTGAATTATGTAATGGTTACGTACGTAACATTCCATGTTTTTGAAGTTGACTAGCTCGTAATATGTCACTTTTCTGATTAGTTCGAAATATTTCATGTTTCTGAAATATGTCGTGTTGCGTAATATTCCATGTTTCTTTGGATATTTTCCCTGAATTATTTGCAAAAAATAATTCATAAAAAACATGGTTGATTCTACCGGTGAAAAATAAATCGGTGGGATTTGATTATTACGAATTTTTAAAATTTTTAAATTATCTTTTGTGATTATCTCCCGTAATTATTGTGATACAATCCCACTAAATTAGCAAATAATTGAATCTACTAAATTAGGAAATATATGGTTGAATATTCCCTCTAATTTAGGAAGGTAATACATACACTTATAGATATCTTGTTAAAAAGGGGTAAGATAGGTAATTCACAATATGAAAGGATGAAAACATAACTGTTCAAAATGACCGGAATGAATACTTACGTGGGATGAGGTCTAAGGATGAATATTTAAAAACTCCTGACAGATTTGGTTTAATTGGGTGCTGTGTTTGGCGGATCCGATTTAGGGCCGTTAAACGAACCAAACAACTCGAGCTCGGCTTGACTTTTGGCTTGTTCAAACTAGTTTAAAGAAAAATATAAGTCAAGCTCAATCACTTTTTTTTGTTTGTTTATGGACTCAAACTAAGCTTAACCATGTGAGTGTTTGGTTCAATAAGCTCAAAACATAGAGGTCATTTCATAAATATTACTGTAAAAAAATTGGGGTAGATTTAGTAAATATCTCAAAATATGATATTTGTGTCAACCTTTCATATGGATATTTTCATCAATTTTACAGTACCATTGCATTCAAATAAGAAATATCCTATGCAAGATATGGAAATTAGGGTTTGAGGATTTTTAATTTAATGAATGTGGCTAGTAATTGAAATTTATGTTTCTGAGGTTTTTTTGGCCTAGATTAATGATGCTATTTCTTCTTTATAACTTTAAATTAGCCCATTTTACTTGGAACTTAACGAGTCTAACTTGAAAACTCGAGATTGGCTTGCATATTTCACAAGCTGAGCCAAATTTATCACAAACATAAAATTTCAAGCTCAAGCCGAGCTTGAACAATTAACCTCAAAAAATTTCAAGCTCAAGCCAAGCTTGAACTCATATAATAAGGAGTCAAGCCAAGATTGAGTAATACAGTGCTTGGCTTGTTTGACTTGCTTAGCACCCCTACCAACTATGATGCCCCCGTCTAATTTGATTTGCCCTCACCATTGGATCTCCCTTTTTTAATCTCAACCATTGATTGAATTCCTCTTGCAGTAAGTGTGGCCATATATGATGGTGAGTGTGATATTATAAATGGTATGTAAAGCGAGTTTATATGGTAAGTAGAATTGTAATCTTTTCCCAGAGAAATCATAAAACCACCACGTTTTGTGGGTGATTTTGAGCTAATAGTTGAGAATCTTGAGATTTACTCATTTTTCAATCTAAAGGTTCATATTTACGGGACATCCATGCCCCCATACCACTCAAGGGCATGGAAGAAAAATTCGGCTTTGGTATGTCAACCGAAATAATTTATCTCTATATTTTCTTTTAGCGTAGATTGAATTTTTAGACTCCGTTTGGAACTTAAGGAAACCTTGAAAAAAAAGAGAACAATAATCAAGAAGGAAATGAGAAATAAACTAAAAGGGAAATTGGGAGAAAAGCTGAATTGGAATTTTAAAATCTCCCTTCTCCTTTTTAAGAACCAAACAAGAGAGGGGAGAATTTTAATTTTTTTTTTTCTTCTTTACCACTCCTTTCCACAAGTTCCAAACATAGCCTTAAACTTCCCTCATCGTTCCGGTCAAAATCTGAAAAACCACTACATGGAAAGAGATTAAAAATAACAAATAAATTATTATTGGTTTCCTAAACGTGATGTAAGTATTAATTCACTGAAGATTTACTTACTGTATTTGTTATTGGCTCAACCTGTATCCTATCCCGTTTAGGAAGCCAATAATATCCCATGATCTTCTCCATTGATTCCCATGAATGAATAGATCTTCAGTCAGTTGAAACTTCCATCTTTGACCCCTAAAATTTACTATCATAATCTCTATATAAACCTATAGAAACTGGTCTGCCTCTTGTACTAATTTCCGGTTTCCACAGCAAAACCTTATTCTCTCAATGGAAGCAAAAACATCCAAGAATTGGCCTCTGATGCTGGCCGCAATGGCGGTGTTCGTCTTCGTCCTTGCCCCAGCCCGTGTCGAATCTGCATTCGCGATCCAAATGGTTACGTGTACTCGCCCCGCGTGCATCGCCAAATGCAAGAAAATCCTGCAGGAGAAGTACTTAAGTGCAGCATGTTCGACGCCAAAGGGGGGCACAAAAAAGCTGTGTATCTGCTTAGGCTGAAACCTAAGTAAAATTCATGCAGAATTTTGATCTTGAGTTTTTCTTTAGAACCAAATCTGAGAAAAGTCTCTCTTGCAAAATGTCAACCTAAGACTAAGAGTTAGAGGAATTTGACACAGAGGATCAATTCCACTATTATTATTGAGTTGTGTTTTTTTATCATCAATTCCATTTATTTATAGGTCCCTACATGCTTTGTCATGGTGCATGTGTGTGAGTGTCGGTATTATTAACCACTAAACAAGCTCTTCTGGATGGCATGAATCAAAGGGTCCAAACACAATTATTTACAAAAAAAATTCTCCAAATGGGATTCCATCACCCCCCATTCAACATTACACAAACTTGGAAATTTGTATCTGTGAATCTGGACCGTCCGTTTTCTTTCATGGACATTTTCATGTCCCGAGTGTCATGTATCCTAACGTCTTTGTTGTATCTACGTTTTGTACCCACTATGCAAGAGTCCTAACTGCAACAGTGCAAAAGAGTGAAAGGAGAACCCACAGCACAAGACCGGGTGCGGCCTGTAACACTTGTTTATCGTTTTGAATCTCTTGTTATCGTGTCAAGTGTTGAACACTATGCTTATGTACCGATTCAGATCTCAATGATTAGAAACTGTAACCATACGACTCCGGTGTCTGAAACAAAGTCAACGCGTCAAGTGTCGTAAGGAACACTGGATGGAGGATTTGCGTTTGGAAATGCACAGACTTGCTGCAATTACCACCTGCTGGTCTCTAATTGATTGATATTCAGTAGCCAGTAACCATGGAGGATTGTTGGATGTATGTGTAAGCAACGAACTCACAGAATATGGTTATATAATAGTATATACAAGTAGTGAATGGGCTTACAATCTAATTTGATATAAGTGATATTGTTCTCCAGCTAGTGGGGAAACTATTAAGGGCCAGCAATCTCTTTATATATAAATGTGCAGACCTTATTGAGTTTCTTCAAGGCATTAAGATTTGGGTTGCTCACAAAAAATAAACTTAACCCATCGATGGAAGTCAAGGCAGGGAACCGGAGTGTTCTGGTGTTGGCAACGGTGGTGCTCTGGTTCATGGTTCTTGCACCAGAACACGTTGAGTGTGCATTTGGGATTCAACTCAATCCATGCACTCTTTCTCAGTGTGTTGCCGAATGCAAGAAAGCATTGCAGGAGAAGTACCTTAGTGCGACTTGCGTAAAGGGTTCCCGAGGGAAGTTCTGCATCTGCCTAGGTTGAGTGAGAGAGACAGAGAAGAGTGGACTCCAGTAGTTCGAAGATGAATAAACCCTTTGTTCTGCTGTTAGAAGAGGAACAACTCTGAATCAGCAGAAACAGTAGTTCAATAGGAAATTTACTACAGATTCTGTACATCTGTTTAAGAACATACAGAAGTTATTTAGTACAGAATCTGTACATCTGTATAAGAACATGCACAAGTTCCAGTTTCGTAAATAAAATGCGAGCATAGTTTTCCTTTGCCTCGTATAAATTTTGACAAAGGAAAACAAGGATTGTGGCTACATAAGCAAACATAGCAACTATAGCCATCACAGGAAGAATGTATAGTTCAGAAATGGATTGTGAACTGAAAGCAAGTTTCTATCTACTCAAGAATGAACTATCCATGTTACAAACACCGGAAGCCAAGCAAGTTTACCTTGGATCTCCTCCTAATTTCTTCCTAACATCTAAAATACTTTTCAAGTTGAAATTAATCCAAGTACACTATACAACTGAGGTTTTACAGAAGTATGATCCCTCCATTTAGATATCCCAGAACTGAATACCCTTTGTAAAACATTCATCTGTTCTGCTATGAGAGACTCTTTCAGGTCATCCAGTTAAGTTTGTTCCTTCTCTATTATCAGCTCCAGCTCATCAAAATGCTTGATTTTATGTTGTAACTTCTTCATCTATGCATTTATCCATTCATGGAACAGGGCGGGAAAAAAAGCCCATACTTTCAAAGTGGATTTTCGTTAAAAGTCTGAAACAACAAGAGAGAAGAAAAAAATATGACAGTCCACAAAACCATTAGAAAGAGAAACGGAAACGCAGAAGTATTATCACCTACCGATGATGGTTGCAACGAAACTCTGTATTTCCCTGTCTTCTTGATCAGCCAATAGCTTGGCACGGGCAGCACCACCACCAAGAGCTGTTGCTGTTGCAGCTCTCATTTGATATATCAGACGGTCAGAGGTAAAGCATTCTTTATGGTGAATCTTCCCTGAGACTCTGTAAGAGAAATAGATGTACTGAAATCATAGGTAACTTGCATAACATAAAACCACTCACAAAAGGGCAATGGCAATTGACTACCATATTGGGAAGAAGTGATAACTAAAAGCACAAAAACATGCATATCTAGTTGTGCAAGTAATTAACATAAGTGTTGGGTGACATCAGATATGGGAAAACAACAAACCTGATTCAGTGGGCTTTCCCTCCTATCTCTGAACTATCAACCTGGAGGGCTCTGAAGCAGTAAAGAAACCAGTTAACCAACCCCAACTCGTAAATTTCAGTATCATCGTCGTCAAATATCTCTCTTAAAAATTGATACTCATCACAGATTGCACTAACAGCATCCTCAGCAGCAGAAGCTGTGATATGTGGTACCTAATGCGAAAAGAATATCAGAATTGTTTGAGCACAAGGGTGAAATCTTGAACCCCTATATGATACAAAAATCTCTAAATATTTTCAAATTTATCCTGTGCCATGGTATCTGTACAAAAACAGGAGAGAAAAAAACACTAATATATAGGTAAGTGAGAATTGTTCTCTCTGAGTAAGGCAAGGAATGTGAAACTTCCAAAACAATACGTTGAGACCCCCGGACAGGCATGAATCACTTGATCATTGCAGGAAGTTCCGATCCTGAGATGTGAAGAAGTAAGACTTCCTGTATTATAAAATCTCCAAGCTTCTCAGTAGAGTAGCAGTGTAGGCTTGTAGCAGTAACAAGTTGAATAGTGTAATGGCAGCAATGGAGTATCATGAAGTGATTTGACAATAGCAATACTCCATTTCCTTCTTAGCTTGAAAGCCTCCAAGAGGTATAATAGACTGCCATAAGATATCCAAGCCAAATCCCAAATAGCAAAAATCAGAATTTCAGATTTCCGCAGCTGCAGTTGAGAATCAGTGAGCCATAAGACCTCCTAATTTGATCAATAAGGAGCCTTGGAAATGAAATGACATAACAGACAAATCAAGCTAACAAACAACTCTAACACTCCCCTAATCATGATCAATTACAGATTGAGACAGACACGCACCCACAAATAACACACACCCATTCAGTCACACTCACTGATGCACAACACACACACACTGCTACACAACACACACCAATAAAGTCTCTTGATCGAAGCCTTGCAATTTCAACAGGATACCCTCCAACTCCAGTAGAGAGATTCCTTTGTTGCCTTAAACTTATAGATGAAGTCATTGATGCTAAAGTCATTCGTTCCCCCTTACCACAAAAAAAAAAAAAAAAAAGTCATTCGTTTTCACCCAAAAGCGATTCTTCTAATCTTGATAATCTCCAGAATCTCATCCCATTGTGGTTCTAAGTTTTCAAAAAAATATCCATTAGCCATGTTGATAGATGCCATATTGCCATCCCTATCAATTGTGTTTGAAAAGTCTCATTTCCATCTAACCATATTTGGGCAAGAGACATTAGTTCTTTTTCCGTATAAAAGTTACAGAGATTGTCAATTTAAACTCCATCAATCAACAACAAGGCCCGATCTTGATCTTCACTTCGAATTGTAGGATCGTAGGTTTATACAAATTGTAGGATTGTAGGTTTTAACGACTGTGCTCATATCCCTATTGTGAGAGAACCGACCACAGCCAAAGATCCAGCAATTAATCAATACAGGGCAATAAGACTTCCAAATTCACCTATACGGACGGTTATCGAAACACTCAGAGATATTCCATAGAGGCACATCTAGAGAAATGAAAAATTATAGTTTTGGTGACAATAACTTGAATTGCAAAAAAAAAAGACATAAAAATCCAAGTACTGGAAAAATAAGATAGACCTTAATTAAATTAGGTAACATGAAATGATGAAATCGGTAACCTCATTTGAATCGTACACAACTCGAACAAAATTGAGCTTTTGCAGAGCCAAAATCAATTTGAAGAGGATTCATGCTCGTTTGTGAACCAAGATTCAGTGAGGTAAGTATGCATGAGTGAGAGAGACAGAGTGAGAGAGAGAGGGGGCTGGCTATTTGCAGCCACTTATTTCCTAAGCCTAGTCTCTTCTAAATCTAACCCACAATTCTTATAACAATTTCCTAAATGCAATGTAGGGTGCCGAACGAAGCCTCTCGCACCTATCTCCACCTGGCCGAGCATGACTGTGGTCGTGCCCTAACTGCGCGCTCCTCCCGATGCCGTTATCGGTCACTGTCGGCCACACTCCTTGCCCGGGCCTCGGCCGTAAGCCGAGGCCGACCCCAACGACGTCACCTCTTTCGCGCTTTGTCTCAATTGTCGTCGGCCACCGGGAAGCCCATGCTCGGCCTCCTGCAGACTCTAGGCTCCGTCGGCCCAACCTCCACACGAACTGATCGTCAGGTTCGGCCATCCGCGAGTGTAAATGCTCCTCACGCGCGGAAGCGGTTACGAAGGATAATGATGGATGCACATGGGAGACGCCAGCTCACGCTGAAACGGTTACAAAGATCTATCCAGTGACACCACAATGGCGTCACTCAGCTCGTGCAGAGCACGTGTTCGTGCTTGGAGAGCAAGCTAGGAAGGTTCTATAAATACCAAGTGATGCAGCCCTAAAAGGTACACAGCTTCCCCTACTCAAAACCCTAGCTCTCTCTCTTTCTCTGCACCATTCTCATCCTTGCGCCGGAGGGCCATACCGGGGCTCCTCCGGTGTGGTCTTTAGTCGTGCTTCGTGGTGCAGGTCAGGTGGAAGAAGCTAGACAACCTCGAACCAGCGGAGGAAGGACTCGAATCGGAGATCTCGGGCCACACAATTGGTGAACCCGACTTGAAACGCTCCTGATTCAAACGGCTCACTCCTCTCTCAAAGACCTCTCCCTTCCTCCACAAACAACCTCAAATCCAACCACAATGGGCGGTGATCTCACGAACGCAGCCATCTCTGGGGCCAAGGACGCCAGTGGAAACATCATCCTTCCACCCCCGGAGAGACACATGTCAATCTCAATCCCCGCCAGCTCCGGGCTATCACCAGCCGCGGAGGAAGTCACGGCGTCCTACATCCGTCTGTTACAACGTCGGGACGACGAACGAGACAACGAGCTTGCGGCGCTAAGAGCAGAGGTTGCTCAAATGAAGCAGCACATACAACAGACCGCTATTCCAACCACATCCAGATCCGGTGGGAGCGCGAGGCAAAGGAACCAGAACACACCCCCACCGCCTCCACCACCACCGCTGGAGCGTCCGCTCGAAGTAGGCCAGCGTGGCTCCGTTAAGGACCGCCTTGGCTTCACACCAGCACCTGGCGACGCCAGAGAAATTATTCTGTACAAGCAACCAACCGCATCTGGAACGCACCGTTCCAGAAACTACCAAGAGCGAACCAGGACGGGAGACACCGAGTCATTCACGAGCACGTACTCAACTGGTCGTGCGGAATTCTCTCGCACCACGGTCTCGCACCAAAGCCGAGATTCCGTACAAACCAGGCGCCACGTCTCTGAACGCCTCGGCGAGATCCCCCCCGAAAACAAAATCGCCGAGCACCGGCACCGACGGCACGGAAAGGGCGTAAGAAATGAAGGGGCGCATGACGATAACAGAACTCATCATGAACGGGAGAAATCTATCGACGGCCCACGCCGAACAACAACGGACTTGAGGGATAAACTGAGGCTCAGAGACGATGGGAAGGCAACTGCCAAAGGACGAGAATCAAAAAGAACGAAGACGGATGAGCTCGGCAAACCTCCACGTCCTGGGTTTGAGAGGCAGCTGAAGGATCTCGGCGTTTCACCTTTCACTTCCCATATAATCAACACTTCACCTGAGTCTACATTTCACTTGCCTAAGTTCACCAAATTCGACCCCTCCACTTGTGAAGCCTACACCCATCTCCTCCACTTCCGCCAAACAATCGAGCTCTGTACCCAGAAGAATGAGATTAAGTGCAAGGCGTTTCCCTCCAGCCTCGGCTCCCTTGGACTCCAGTGGTTCAACAAATTGCCCGCTGGATCCATTCGGAATCTTGCCGACCTCGAGCGCGCGTTCAATACCCGCTTCATCACTAGCAACAAGACTGCCAAGGAGCCTGAGTCCTTGTCCCAGATGAGGAAGCTCCCAGCCGAGACCCTCAGGCAATACGCCGAACGTTACTGGCAGCTCTTCAACGAAATACCTGGGATCGACGAATACTGGGCTACGCATACATTCAAAAATGGCCTGGAAACGGGCAACAAGATACTTGACGAACTCGCCATCCGCCCGCCCCACGGCATGGGCGAACTCATGCGTGTCGTCGAACGATTTTGCGCACTGGAAGAATTCTACGCTGATAGGGCGGCCAGGGGATGCCAAACGCAATCACGACCGTGCCCGCATCCACCCAACAGCTTTCTGCCCCAGCCATCACCCAGCAACCCCATTCAAAGAAACATGTGAACAACATCAAAGACGGCAAGAAGCGCCAGCCGAAGGTGCATGACTACGTCGCTGAGACCACATACTTCAAGGAACCCATTTGGTCATTCCTAAAAGAAATCATGAGACAGCCGTGGTTCGAATGGCCAACTGGTAAGCTCGATAGAAACCCGAAGCGTAGGGCTAGGTCGTCGATAGCATAATAACCGGAAAGTCCGGGATCGTACCCACAGAGAATCGAATATAGCTTAATCGGATTGTAGGTTTTATGGTAGGATTTCGGCGTTTAAGACGGCCAACTTGGTTTTGCTTTGAAAATGGAAAAACTAAAACGAAAGACTAAAAATGAACTTTATGAACTAAAAGAGGCAAGTCTAAGGATCATCTAACCCTTGACAAAGGCCATTACCGGTTCTCAATTATAACTCAGGCGAGAGTCACGACCGCGTGCTCACGCCCGAAAAATTTAGCTTTAAAGACTACGTTTATCAAAAGATGTGATTAAACAGAACTAAACCAACCTATTTTTGCTAATGTATCTAACACGTAGGAGGCCACGAGCCCTCAATATGTCGCTTGCCAAGACCGCTTGACTAAACTTCATATCAAGGAGTTAACACCCCTTGCTTGGACCAAAAATGGCTAGGTTAATCCAATTCCAAAAACCATGATTTTAAGCCCGAAGTTTGAGAACCAAATAACACCCTAAGTCATCGGGAAAGATTACCCCGCGACTTAGCCAAACAACTACTCAACCATACTAGAAAGAACAAAACATAATAGAAAAACGAGACATGATATTTAACCGACGGAATCGAAAATAAACTTGATTTAAAGGAGAATCTAGTCCGTAGCTACAACATTAATAAACGAGAAAACAATAAACGAGAAAGACTTACAAGTGTTCTTGAAGAAATTAACCTAGAAAGCTTGAAAAACTTTAATGGAGGAAAACTAACCTAAACTAACTATCTACTACTTTTACAAGTGAGAGAGAGAAGAGTATTTATAGAAGAGACCCTCTCTCTCCTCCAAAATATCCAAAAAGAAGCCAAAAGTGGAAACTTGCCACTTATGGAAAGTAAAAAGCTGTCAAAAAGTAAGTCGGTAAGTCACCCGTATCAATACTCCCAAAACCGTATCGATACGGTTCTGTTTTGGTTGCATTCCAAAGTTCCCCGTAGCGGACCCGTATCAATACTCCGAAAACCGTATCGATACGCTGAAGCTTGGATTTTGCTCTGTTTTGAAGCCGTATCAATACTCCGAAAAACGTATCGATACGCTAAAGGCTGAGTTTCTCTCTGTTTTGAAGCCGTATCAATACTCCGAAAAATGTATCAATACGGTTCTGCTTCCTGGCATTCTAGCTCTTGGGCTTTGTTTTGACACCCGACGGCCCATGGCACGCTTCGGCCACTACGGTTCTTCATCTTTAAACCCCGACGGCTGAATTCTTCAAGGTCCCGCCTACTCGCTTGCCTTCAAGGGTTGTTCAAAACACCAAAACAAACTCTCTTATTCGCGTATTACCTGAAACGCTCAACAGATAACCTTACGCGCAAAATCACTATAAAAGCTAAATAAACGCAAGATAAAATGACATACAACGGGACTAGTCGCACCAAATATCTACAATATTGGGTGCTCATCACGCCCCCCAACTTGAACTTTGCTAGTCCCTAGCAAACTAAAACAAAATGTATTTAACTAAGCTATGCAATCTCCCTAAGATTCAAGATACAAATATTATGCTCAACTATTACAACTAGGCAAGAGTCTAAAGCCAGCCCTTCAAATCCGATCAAGTGCAATCCACACACAAGCATGCCATGAACTAGGATGAACAAACTTTGCTATATTAGAACAATCAAGTATGCATGCACCACAACGAGTTTCGACTCTAAAACTCACAAGGATACACTCTTATTCGACTTTTCACACAGTGAGATACAAGATACATCCCATGACAAGCGCTAGCGAATAAATGCAATAGCCAGAGACAAAAAGCTACGCATGCTATCAAATGGGCGCTTAGAACGAAAGGAAAACTATATATTGACAAGTATGGACAAATTAGAAATATCACAACTTAAGTAATAATAGATATCGACCATGCATCAAACGGAGTTAATTAGCGTACAAAAGATCAACGGAGGACTTTATTAGCTTATAACGACCTTGGATACAAAGAGAAAGGGACTACAAAAATGTAGTGGCCATATACTTGCATGGTTCATCTACCCTTGGCCACTACCGACCCTAAACTACCCAAGGCATGGCCACATATCAGCCAAACACCAAACAAAGTTACGAAGAAGAAATAAAGAACAACTACTAGATAAGTCCTACAAAAACTACTACCACCGACTCAACCACACATAGTCATTATCCTCATCCGGCTCCTCACAGTATTGAGCATCGAGCTCCCCCTTTCCATCGAACTCTTTCTCATCCAAAATGTATGCTAGCCTGAAGGTCACACCAATCCTCTCATCATAGTATTCAACCCTATTTCGAATCCGCTTTTGCTCTTTCATATCTTTGATCTTTCTTTTCTTTTTTCCTTTTTTTTCTTTCTTTGAGAGATTGGGTCATTTGAATTGAGATTTGTAGTGAGAGAGATTGAGTGCTAATTTTGAGGGCTTTGGAGAGGGAGATGAAAATTTGGGGCTTTAGCATTTGTAGTGGGAGAGGAACAATAAGGAATCACGTATCAATTCTTCGCCTTTTTACATCCCAACCACTTCTATCACATTCACACCACCCCCAAACCATCTTGAACCTTTGAACACTATTGACACACAACCTTCCAAACATCCGGTTACCTAAGTTTGAACATTGGAAGAGACTCGGACTATGGTTCAAAATAAGGACGAGGTGACTCTAATGTGGTTTAATCAAGCAAAAATGCCTTGAATCATTTCCTAAGTACGCCAATAACTCCAACAAGATGCATGAAAGATATATACACTACTCAAGTATGAACAAAAGATGCTATTTACGCAAGTGCAGGAAAAATGAGAACAAAAAGCATGGGACGCTTAAGAAATGAATCTCTACTCTAGCGATGCACACTACTTGACTTTACTTTTAGGCTCAACGTGTTCATCAAAGTTCATGTATATGCAAATGATATGAATTAAAACACAAAATCGAATTTGACGGGATACATGACTCTTGCCATATTGACACAATTGAGCATATTTAAAGTATCTAGCATGCGAAATCCCTACTAACAAGGGAGGATTGCAAGTAAAAGCAAAAAATTTTAACTAAAACCATATGAGACTATGAGACATGTCTCATAAACCATATATATAACATATATATCACTCCCCCCAACTTAAAAGATGCTATGTCCTCATAGCATGAAGCCAATTGAAATGAAATACAAGAGAGGAAGCACACGTACCTTTCGGGTGGAATGTCAACCCCCGTATACCTCGACCAAGTTGGAGGCTTTCTTGTCATTGCTTCCATTCGTCATTGGAACTGCTTCCAAGGCTCACTCTTTCGGCTCCTCCATCGGAACCACAGCTAGTCACACAAGGTCATCGCTGGGGCTTTCTTGGTCTTACAACCGCGACACATAGCCGCACCCATGCTTAGGGCTCATGAATGCCGCACTCACCCTAGCTTTTAAACCTAAACCACCAAGGCTGGTGTGGTAGCATGCTTACCCTGCAAAAGATTTAAGAACCAACTACCTACTAAAAAGCAAATGACATTAGTATCACCCGGCTCGTGTTATCCGGACTCAAAAGTAACCAAAAGTAAAACACAACTAAATCTTCACGCGATTAAACGGGTACTACTTTTCTCCCCATTTCCCAAGCGAGAAACGGGTGGCTATACCGGACCATCAAAAGAGAAAAAAGAAAAGAGAAAGAGAAAGAGAAAGAAAGAGTTTATGTACATGCAGCCAAACACGGGTTCCGAACATGTAACATGCCAACTAGAGCTAATAAAATGAACATGACACTCCACTCCACACTTTGCTTCAAAAATTGAATCCGACCATGCCACAAGAAAAGATACTTTGAGTAAAGCAATCGTCGAATTCGTTTCAAAAATCTAAGTTCCACCAAGTGCATAGCCCAAACTAGATCAACTTTCAAATTGTTGACAAAATCTATGATATAAGGATGAGAAGCTACAAGAAAATCATCAACACCAAGAAAATCAATTAGCTCTAAGATTGGTAACTTCTCAAGATTAGGTTCACATGCATCTTGTTTATCTAACAAAGAGTGTAAGGAATCTACCTCGCTATCCATGTCCTTAGCGGTATGAAGATCATGACACAGAGAATTCAAAGGGACAATTGTAGCTTCTGTGGGCTCCAACTCTTCAAAGATTGGTTTAGACGCATCCTGTTTAGCCAATAAAAAATACAAGTAATCCACTTCGGCATCCATTTCCTTAGCGGTGAGGGGTTTTGCCAATGGATCTTCATAGTAGATGCCCGATGAGTCAAGCATATTCATCTCATGAGCAAGAAGTAATTCCTCCGGGGAAGGATCAAGATACGGGAGATCGGAAGAGACAACCTTAGCGGTGAGGCATATCTCTCCCGGATCATCACTAAAAGGGGGATCCATAAGAGGAGAACTCTCGACCTCAACTTCATCAATAAACTCATCACTCCATGCAGACTCTGAGAAGCTGTCACAATCTAAGCTAACATCTTCAACAAATATATGTGGCTCAACTTCCTTTTCCATGGCATTTGAGTTGGACTCTTGACAATTTTTAACAAAAATCCGAGATTGCAAAATTGCAGCCAAACGATCAAAGAAATCTAAGGCTTGAGCGGGTTCTTTTTCAAAAAGTTTGCCATCACACATCTTGTCTAAGAATCGTTGACTCGTTGGAGTAAGTCCATCATAAAAATAGTTAGCAATTTGGAAATTGTCAAAGCCATGATTCGGGACCGCTATGAGCAAGTCCTTGTATCTTCCCCAACATGCATAAAATGACTCATTCACTCTTTCGACAAAAGTTTGAATTTGGTTCTTGAGATCAAACCAATTGGAAATGGTCATACGACTTTTAAAAACATTGGAGTCATGAGTGGTTATGCAAGGTGGTGTGCAAATTTGATTAGGGCAAAGGTAGTCCCGCAAAGTCTTGGGTCGTGTGATAACTGGAGTGGGATAAAGATAGTCCCGCAAAGTCTTGGGGCGTGTGACAATTTGAGTTGGACAAAGGTACTCCCGCAAAGGCATGGGGGCTATTTCCCCATTTGCCACCGCCATTCCATGAGATAGATAAGACATAAAGTAAACAGGCTAGAGGGGTTATGCCGCCACCTCTTTCTCAAAACAGTCTCGAGGGGTTAAACCACCACCTCGGCTATATAAACAATGAAAGAAAAGGCAAATGACGCTTACGCTAGCTTCGTTACACCTCGATTTTGATAAGAGAATCGGTTAGAGGTATCCGCTAGAATAAGTATTCATTGCACAAAGTAAAAATTAAACGGAATACTTACAGTGGTTTGTCAAACCTCCAAATAAGCCATAATAAGAATCCCCGGCAACGGCGCCAAAAATGCTTACTGTCGAAACCTTGCCTTCAAATATAAGGTTGATAGAAACCCGAAGCGTAGGGCTAGGTCGTCGATAGCATAATAACCGGAAAGTCCGGGATCGTACCCACAGAGAATCGAATATAGCTTAATCGGATTGTAGGTTTTATGGTAGGATTTCGGCGTTTAAGACGGCCAACTTGGTTTTGCTTTGAAAATGGAAAAACTAAAACGAAAGACTAAAAATGAACTTTATGAACTAAAAGAGGCAAGTCTAAGGATCATCTAACCCTTGACAAAGGCCATTACCGGTTCTCGATTATAACTCAAGCGAGAGTCACGATCGCGTGCTCACGCCCGGAAGATTTAGCTTTATTGACTACATTTATCAAAAGATGTGATTAAACAGAACTAAACCAACCTATTTTTGCTAATGTATCTAACACGTAGGAGGCCACGAGCCCTCAATATGTCGCTTGCCAAGACCGCTTGACTAAACTTCATATCAAGGAGTTAACACCCCTTGCTTGGACCAAAAATGGCTAGGTTAATCCAATTCCAAAAACCATGATTTTAAGCCCGAAGTTTGAGAACCAAATAACACCCTAAGTCATCGGGAAAGATTACCCCGCGACTTAGCCAAACAACTACTCAACCATACTAGAAAGAACAAAACATAATAGAAAAACGAGACATGATATTTAACCGACGGAATCGAAAATAAACTTGATTTAAAGGAGAATCTAGTCCGTAGCTACAACATTAATAAACGAGAAAACAATAAACGAGAAAGACTTACAAGTGTTCTTGAAGAAATTAACCTAGAAAGCTTGAAAAACTTTAATGGATGAAAACTAACCTAAACTAACTATCTACTACTTTTACAAGTGAGAGAGAGAAGAGTATTTATAGAAGAGACCCTCTCTCTCCTCCAAAATATCCAAAAAGAAGCCAAAAGTGGAAACTTGCCACTTATGGAAAGTAAAAAGCTGTCAAAAAGTAAGTCGGTAAGTCACCCGTATCAATACTCCCAAAACCGTATCGATACGGTTCTGTTTTGGTTGCATTCCAAAGTTCCCCGTAGCGGACCCGTATCAATACTCCGAAAACCGTATCGATACGCTGAAGCTTGGATTTTGCTCTGTTTTGAAGCCGTATCAATACTCCGAGAAACGTATCAATACGCTGAAGGCTGGGTTTCTCTCTGTTTTGAAGCCGTATCAATACTCCGAAAAACGTATCAATACGGTTCTGCTTCCTGGCATTCTAGCTCTTGGGCTTTGTTTTGACACCCGACGGCCCATGGCACACTTCGGCCACTACGGTTCTTCATCTTCAAACCCCGACGGCTGAATTCTTCAAGGTCCCGCCTACTCGCTTGCCTTCAAGGGTTGTTCAAAACACCAAAACAAACTCTCTTATTCGCGTATTACCTGAAACGCTCAACAGATAACCTTACGCGCAAAATCACTATAAAAGCTAAATAAACGCAAGATAAAATGACATACAACGGGACTAGTCGCACCAAATATCTACAATATTGGGTGCTCATCAGCCGTGGTTCGAATGGCCAACTGGTAAGCTCGGCACAGATACTGGTCAACCAGATCAGAACCCAAGGAAGAAATGCTCCTACCACAACGAGCTCGGCCATTACACGATAGCCTGGGCACCATACAAAGCACTCCTTGAGAGACTTACCGCCCAGGGCCATCTCGATCAGTACATCGACCAAGCAAAAACACCAGCACGACAGCCAACCGGCAATCCCAATCCCAACGAACCAAGGCCAATGATACACGTTATCCACGGTCCAGTAACAAAGGAACTCGAAGGTACTCTCCGAGCCGACATCACTCAAGCCTCGTCCTCCAAACAGATACTCTCTGTCGGCTGTGGATCCAAACGACCGTATCCGCAGGATGTTCCCAAATGGACGATTACCTTTACCGAGCGTGACCTTGAGCATGTGCAAACCCCCCACTCTGATGCACTTGTTGTCACTGTTCAAATTGGTGTCCACGACGTCAAACGTGTCCTCATCGACCAGGGCAGCTCGGCAGAGGTCATGTATTACGACCTTTTCAAAAAGCTTGATCTCCCAGAGTCGGCCCTACAAGACACCGAGGTTCCTCTCATCGGATTCAACGGAGCTCCCGTCTGGCCAATTGGCAAAATCCATCTTCCTGTCATCGTCGGCTCCAGGACCGTCTCCGTCGAGTTCATCGTCGTCAATGCTCCAAGCCCGTACAACACCATCCTCGACCGAGCCTGGTTGCACAGCATGCAGGCCATTGCCTCTACTTACCACCAGGTCGTCCGCTTCATTGGCACCAACGGCCGACAAGAGGATCAGAGAGGCGACCAGGTTGCCTCCAAAAAATGCTACGTCTCAGCTGTACACACGTCCTCCAAGGCAAAACAAGTCCAATGGGTTGAAGTCCCGGACATGGCCGTCATCGAAGACGTCGGCCACAGGGCTGAAGATAAAGCTGAAGAAGAATTGGTTCAAATGCCCGTAAATGAGGACGGATCTCGTTTCTTCTTGCTTGGCTCTTCCCTAAGCGACGCCGAGCGTGAAGAAATGTTTCAATTCCTGAAAGAAAACATGGAGGTCTTCGCTTGGACGCCCAACGAGATGCCTAGTGTCGACCCTAACTTCATCTGCCACTCGCTCAACATCAAGAAGGACTCCAAGCCGGTAGTCCAGAAGGCTCAACGCTCAGCTCCCGAGCATGCCGACGCCGACATTGAGGAAGTCAATCGCTTGCTCGAAGCCAATGCAATCCAGGAGGTACAGTACCCCACTTGGCTTTCCAACACGGTGGTAGTCAAAAAGAAAAACGGCAAGTGGCGAGTCTGTGTCGACTACACCAACCTCAACGATGCTTGTCCTAAAGATTGGTTCCCTCTGGCAAAAATCGATCAGTTAGCCGACGCCACCGCCGACCAAGCTCGTTTCAGCTTCCTCGACGCTTACCGTGGTTATCATCAGATAGCCATGGACCCCGATGACATGGAAAAAACCGCCTTCATCACTCCGCACGGCATCTATTGCTACCGAGTCATACCATTTGGGCTCAAAAACTCAGGTGCCACCTTCAACCGAGCAATCTACAAAATGCTCCACGAACAGATTGGCCATATTTTGGAGGCATATATTGACGACCTAGTCGTCAAAAGCCAGAAGGAGGGTAACCATCTTGCCGAGCTGAAAGAGGTATTCGACGTCCTCAAACTCCACAAGCTCCGCCTCAACCCAGAGAAGTGTGCCTTCGGTGTGAGCGCCGGTAAGTTTCTTGGACATCTTGTCAACCGACGAGGTATTGAAGCCGACCCCAACCAGATCAAAGCTATAGCAGACCTGCACCCACCACGTACGGTCAAAGAGGTTCAGAAACTCACCGGCATGGCCGCTGCTCTCAACCGCTTCATCAGCAAGTCTTCGGACAAATGCCACGCCTTCTTTCATGCTTTAAGAGGGAAAAGTAGGCAAAGTTTTGAATGGACGGAAGAGTGCGACAAGGCGCTAGCCGAGCTCAAGAGCTACCTGTGTTCCGCACCTCTATTAGTGAAGCCAGCAGAATTTGAAACGCTCTATCTATATTTGGCAGTCTCAGCCCACGCCGTCAGCTCCGCTCTCGTCCGACGACAGGGAGCCGATGACATGCCCATCTACTTTACCAGCAAGACACTCCTTCCCGCACAAACGCGCTATCTCCCTCTGGAGAAATTGGCTCTAGCTCTCGTCTCGGCAGCAAGGAAGCTACTTCCCTATTTTCAGTCCCACATTATCACAGTCTTAACAGAGTACCCCCTTAAAGCTCTCTTTCGAAAGGCCGACCTCTCCAATCGAGTTTCCAAGTGGGCCGTCAAACTTGCCAATTTCGACATCCACTTTGAGCCTCGTACAGCAATCAAAGGCCAAGTTCTCGCCGACTTCATTGCCGAACTCACCCCTGAAGATGCAGCAGAGTTCAACACGCCTCCTCTACCAGCTATGGCCGAACCAATAGATGCTGAGAAACCCTGGCTACTTTTTCAAGGCGACTCTCGAGATTCATGGTCGTGACATCAGCAATGGAGCTAGTGCGGGTGTAGTCTTAGTCTCCCCTTGTGGGACAATGCATGAAAGTTCCATCATCATTGACTTCCCCGCCACTAACAATGAGGCCGAGTATGAAGCCCTCCTAGCAGGTCTACGTTCGGCTTCAGCAATGCAAGCCGATAACCTTGTTGTTTACTGCGATTCTCAACTGATTGTCAATCAAGTGTTAGGGGACTACGAAGCCAGGGACTCAAGAATGATGAAGTATCAGACGACGGCGGCAGAGCTTATCACTAACTTCAAAGGTTTCAAAATAGAGCAGATAAGCCGGGAACACAACGCCCACGCCGACGCTCTCGCTGGTTTGGCATCGGCCTCCAAGGCTTCAGAATTCCGCACTATCAACTTCGGCTGCATCAGTCAACCAAGCTTTAACACCCCCCCCGAAGTACTGAACATCGAGCTCGGCCCAAGCTGGATGGATGAGATCGTAGACTTCCTCAGGACCAACACTCTACCTGATGACAAAAAGGAAGCTTACCGAATCCGGAATAAGGCTGCATACTACAGGTTATCCGACAGCGGCCAACTATATCGAAAGTCAATCTCTGGGCCGTACCTACTCGTCGTCCACCCTACGCAGGTACCAACGATCCTCAACGAGCTCCACTCAGGCAGCTGCGGCTGCCATTCTGGCGGACGTTCCTTATGCCAGCGAGCGCTAAGTCAAGGCTATTTCTGGAAGAATATGAAGAAAGATTGCGAAGAGGTTGTCCGCAAATGCCGACCATGCCAACTGTTCTCCCCAATACCCACGCAACCCGCTCAAAACCTCTCTCCCATAACCAGTCCATGGCCATTCGCCCAATGGGGGTCGACATCGTCGGGAAGTCGCCAACTGCCCCTGGGGGCTTCAAGTTCCTCATCACAGCAACGGATTAGTTCTCCAAATGGGTGGAGGCTGAACCTTTGGTAACCACAACCGAGGCTGATGTTCGGCGGTTTGTTTGGAGGAACATAATTACAAGGTTCGGCGTTCCGTACGCAATAGTTTCTGACAACGGCACGCAATTCGTCGGGAACGGCCTCTCGAGTCTTCTAGCAGAGTTCGGCATTCGTTTCTTCAACTCTACTCCCGCGTACCCCCAAGGGAACGGCCAGGCCGAGGCCTCAAACAAGACTGTCTGTGCCGGTATCAAACGTCGCTTAACCTCGAAACGTGGCAAGTGGGCAGAGGAGCTGCCACGGGTTCTCTGGGCTTATCGGTCCACACCACGCCGTTCAACAGGCCAAACACCCTTCTCCATGGCGTTCGGCATGGAGGCCGTCATACCTTTGGAGTCTAAGTTCCCCACCCTCAGGACTGAGACTTTCAATCCTGCCACCAATGACGAGGCAGTCGCCCAGGAACTCATTCTCGTGGAAGAAAAGCGTGATGACGCTCGGCTGAAGCTTGCAGACTACCAACAGCAAGTAGCCAAAGGGTATAACCGCAGTGTGCGCGTCAAGAAGTTCAAGCCTGACGACTTAGTTTGGCGAAAAGTGGTCCAGGCGACTAAGAAAAAGAAATTCATGCCGAACTGGGAAGGTCCCTTCCGCATCGTCAAGATTGCTGGCGAAGGAGCATACATACTGGAGGACATGAATGGGAAGGTGCTGACCAACCCTTGGAACGCCCAGAACCTTAAGAAGGCGTACATGTGATCTTCACCCCCGTGCTCGGCTTTACTGATAGTTTTCCTGTTTGCTTTTTATGTTAAAACACAAAGGGGCCTCGGCCACTTGATGCTTGTTCTATCAAGTTAATGGGAATTCAACTTTTTGATTCGGCAATCGTTTTTTCCCCAATTATATAACTTCGCATTTTTTCACATTTTTTGCATACTTTGTTGTTCTCGGCATGTAGTAGCCACCCACAAACGATGACTTCGGTCACACCCACAAACGACCCCATGGGTCTGCTTCGGCCATACTGCCCAAAGAAGTAAAATAGGACATATGGTCCACCAAGCCCATAACACACATTACGGCTGGAATGTGGGCTTCGGTTAGACTTGGCAAGACAATAAGGTCGGCCACAGTCAGGTTACACTCACATTTTGGTGAGCAAACCACCCACTGAACAATTATCCTACCTTGGGTAACATGGCAGCCACTTTGACCGCACTCACCTATTCGCATTCAGTAACTATTCTACTCTGGTACTACATTGCTCGATCACTATTCTACTTTGGTCTAGGCTCGGCTTCAGCCAGCATACATCCAGCACATTCTATTTCCCAGCCGAACCTATACCAAAGTGGGGGCTACGGATATCTACCAACCCAAACATACAAGACTTCAAAATTTTTTCACAAGGCTAAATACTCAGGCAGAAGATATAAGCGAATTCATTGCAGAGAAACAAATTCATTCATGGAAAAGAGAAACACAAGTGTAGCAGAAGTTCCTAACAGGAGGTACGGCGTGGTAAATCGTTCGATGCCGACTCCTAAAAAACTATTACATCTGGAACGGCAAACACCAGTATTCGGCGCCGTCCAGTCCAAGAAGTGCTTCAAAGTTCAAAGTAACAAAAAACTAGAAAGACAAGAACAAAGTAAAATCAAGCTGGAGCATTGGTGTCTTCGGTGGCATCGGCAGCAATACCTCCTTCGGCCACTTTAAATCGCTCTCCATGTGCATCTTTTTCAGCATTGGCAACGGTCTCATTAGCTCCATCTCCCAGCTTCTTGCCCGCATCACCCTCGGACAAAGCAACAACTGTCAGGTCCTCGAGATCTTCCTCGCTCTCGGGAAACTCCTTCGGAGGCAGCGGAGCGCACTCCTCTTCAGTATAAGGGAGTTCAAGCTCAGGAACGACAGCTGCTGGGATCTTGCCCATATCAAGTTCGAGGTTCATAGCATCACCAACGGCCAACACGCCGGCTTTGTACCCCAGTCGGTAGGCCTTAGGGACCCTCTCTTCAACGGCGTCATTGACCATCGATCGCGCGTCCCTCATGTATTCCAGCCCTGCTCAGTCATACCCAGCTTGGTACGCCTTTTCATCAGCCTCCTTAATCTTCCGCTTCTCCCTCCTGAGGACCTGGCCAAGCTCGCGCTCGGCGTTCTTGACCTTATCAGCCAATTCGTCTCTCTCCTTCTCCAGCTCGGCAATCTGGGTCTTTGCCGTCTTCAAACTGCCCTTGTAGCTCCTGGACTTCTCCCGCTCGGTCTTGAGATCCTCGCAGTAGCGGTTACGCTCGGCAGTCAGGAGATCGGCTTGGCTGTATGCTCGGAGGACCGCTTGGCCAGCCTGCATAGCAGCAGGAGTGCAGGTTCAAAAACATGTATTAAAAATCAGGAAAGCAACTAAGTTCGGTCAATACCTGAACAAGATAAGCACTGGCGTGAACCAGGCTCGGCTGAAGCTCCTCAGGGACCTTCGCCATGTCGTTCGGCAGCGCCAGGCCTTGAAGCATTGTTGGGGCTAGCGCGGGCTCCAACTTGACGCTATCATTTATTGAGATGACCCTGCCTTCGGCCATGGCAAAGGAGGGAGCGAATTCCTGCAGTTGCGTTCGGCCCCCCGAACCGGAAGCCTTCTCCAAAGCTTTGGAGCCGCCAGCAGCTGATGACTCTGTATGCTCCTTCTCCCTTGCAAGGGGCGTCGGAGGCTTGGTAGGGAAAAGATCATGGGTTACCTTCTGCTTCTTTGCAGCACGTTCGGCCTCCGCGGCCTCCTTTTGACGTGCCGCAGCACCGTCCTTGATGTTCATTCTAACGACATTCCTCCTTCCCATGGCGTCGGCAAACTGTGGGATAAGGGTTTGGAGAGGTTCAAGGTCAATACCTTCGAAGGTGGGAGGCTGGCTCTTCTGGAACCAAAAGTCAGCCGACTTCTTGAACGTCGGGAATTTCACCCTCGGTACTTTTGTTTTCTTGCTGGGCTCGGCAACCTTCTTCCCGGGCTCTTGGATGGCCTTCTTCTTTAGAGCTACTGCACTCAGTCCAGCCCCTTTTTCCCTTCTCTTCAATTTCCCCTTGTATGAGGGTTTGTAACCGAGCAACGTCGGCGCGTCGCGGCAAATATGGGCTTTTAGAATCTCGACGTGCTTTGCGTCGGCCAAATCTTGCTGTCTTTTAGTTATTGAACGATGATCTGCATAAGAGACAGAGACAAACATAAGAGGCTTCAAACATAGAGATCACGCTCTACATAGTTAAGAAGTGTTATAATAACCTCGAAAGTCCTTTATCTTCGGCACAGAGTACAGCCTCATCGTTTGGTCACCAAACTCGTAGTTGCCACTAACTTCAACGTAGAAGTTGGCCCATTTGTCAGTGTCGGGAAGCCCGTCTATCAGGGGCTCCTTGCCACTGCGTGTTGACAAGTATCTGCGCCCGGTTCTCCCTTGCTTAGACATTGGTACGTGTGGAAAATGTCGGGGACGGAGAATTCTAGACCGTGAAGTTCTTTAAGTTTAATGATTGCCATCACAATCCTGAAACTGTTGATAGAGAAGAAATGAGGGACCAAGCCGAACTTGGCAAGGAGTTCCCTCAGAAAAGGGTGAAGGGGGAACCTCAGGCCGGCTTCGCAGATGGCCATAAGGGGAACGGTGATATGCTCGGGGTGATGTTCGGCCTTGTCCCTAATGCGGTTGCTGGCCACTTGGTTGACCAATACATCGTCGGGTATGTTATAGTCTCGGCAAAAGGCAGCATATTCGTCGGGCTGCCCACTGAAGAAATAAGCGTGGGGACAGACCTGACCTCTCTCGTAGAGGTCGGCAATTTCTCTATCACCGGACGCAGTCTCGCTCGGCCTCGCCTGTGAAGATGTCGCAGTCTCGGCTGGTTGATGGAATCTAGATTCGGCTTCAGGCCCGAGCTCGTGCTCGGCGTCTGAATCCGTCGATGATGTGAACGATATCTCTGGGTCGGTATTGAAACCGCCATCGTACTCAGGGATACGTTCGGCGTTGGAATCACTTGAATCCAACATGTTGGACACAATTGAAGAAGATTGGCGGCGGCTGCGGTGCCTCGCCAAGTACTCTCGGATGATCAAGTCCCCGGAGTCGTCCCCTGAGCTTTCAGAGTCGGAAGAAATGACGATGACTTGGTGAGCCAGACCTAGACAAAAAGCAATGAGAGATCGTGAGAATCCCCGTCGTCGGTAAGAAGGCAAGGATTTCTACGCTCGGCTACCTACTGGCCCACCAACTCAACCCTATCCTAAAACCTCAAGCTCGGGAATTCAAGGACTTAATGTGGGTTTCGGCTTAGAGCCGTCAAAGTAGGGCCCGACTAGCCCCACCATCGGCCAAGCCACCCATCATCAGCGATGGGCATGGATAAGTCCAACGTCGGCCAAGCCCAGAACCACAGTGGCATCTATGCTCGGAAGAACAGGTTGAAGGTGAAGATGAACAGTCATTCATCTCCAGGCCCTCCACTGTTCACACAGAACAAAAAACACCCAAAAAACCCAGAAAACGGGGAGAAAGTCAAAAAAATTACAATAATTCACAGAGAAGTTGAAAACGAATTCATACCTGTGATTTTCAACAAGATCTGGTGCCAAATCTTCTGGGAATCAAGGCGAGAAGACGAACAGGCACGAGGAAGAGCTCTGGCGATGGAGGTCTAGAGAGAGAGAGGCTTCGTGGCTATCTCTCTCCTCACCCCGCTCCTTATATAGAGGGGGGCTAGGGTTTTGAGTTTCCCCCCCAAGTCTGACTCCGCCGAACTCGCAGCCAACCAGCATCTGACACATGGCATTGATAGGACAATTTGACAGACGCTCCTGTGTACCAGCTGTCATGAGTACCCGCCGTGTCCAGAAGAGGGGACATGGCAACTTGTTGTTAGCGTTCGGCTTTAACAAACAGTTGTATCAAGGGAACGGTTAGAGTACCCTCAGCAAATTAATCCACGAATTCACTTTCGGCAAAATCTTGCGCTTGGCCAGTGGTTAACTTCGATCTTCACCTCGTGGCTCGGCATCGGCAAAGGATCGAGGGGCTATTGTAGGGTGCCGAACGAAGCCTCTCGCACCTATCTCCACCTGGCCGAGCATGACCGTGGTCGTGCCCTAACTGCGCGCTCCTCCCGATGCCGTTATCGGTCACTGTCGGCCACACTCCTTGCCCGGGCCTCGGCCGTAAGCCGAGGCCGACCCCAACGACGTCACCTCTTTTGCGCTTTGTCTCAATTGTCGTCGGCCACCGAGAAGCCCACGCTCGGCCTCCTGCAGACTCTAGGCTCCGTCGGCCCAACCTCCATACGAACTGATCGTCAGGTTCGGCCATCTGCGAGTGTAAATGCTCCTCACGCGCTGAAGCGGTTACGAAGGATAATGATGGATGCACATGGGAGACGCCAGCTCACGCTGAAACGGTTACAAAGATCTATCCAGTGACACCACAATGGCGTCACTCAGCTCGTGCAGAGCACGTGTTCATGCTTGGAGAGCAAGCTAGGAAGGTTCTATAAATACCAAGTGATGCAGCCCTAAAAGGTACACATCTTCCCCTACTCAAAACCCTAGCTCTTTCTCTCTTTCTCTGCACCATTCTCATCCTTGCGTCGGAGGGCCATACCGGGGCTCCTCCGGTGTGGTCTTTAGTCGTGCTTCGTGGTGCAGGTCAGGTGGAAGAAGCTAGACAACCTCGAACCAGCAGAGGAAGGACTCGAACCGGAGATCTCGGGCCACACATGCAACCTAACAAAAATCCATAAACTTCCAAAAATACCCTCTCTCTCCCCCTTTCTCTCTCCTGGTTCTCTCTTCTCTTTACAGCCGAAACACCACACCCACTCCCACCACCACCACACCTGCATAACCACCACCTTCACCAAACATTCAAAGGCCCTGAAAGATTTCTTCGTGTCAGAGAGGAATTGACTTCTCCACGAACCATAAGCCGGATTCTGTAGTGAATAAGAGTTTCAGTCCGAAATCTACATGTATTTTTGAAGTTTCAAGTACAAATGGGCAACACGGAATGCGGACGAACCCAGATTGGGAATCGACATGTATTCTGGAAATCGACATGTATTGCCGAAATCATCTCGATTGGGAATTACTCCGACAAACAGAAGCGGACGAAACCCAGATTCATTCGTACGGAACTCGTATTTCTTTGCCGACGAACCCAGTTCCATCGTGCATTTCGTGAATGCGTTATACAGCATGACGCATTTGGAATCTGCGTTTTTTAAAAAAAAAACAGCTGTCCTGTCTTGTTTTTTTTATGTTAAAAACGCAAAAAACGCAAATTTCGAATGCGTTTTAACATCACGCATTTTGCTAAGGCGCGATGGGACTGAAGAAAATACGGATGAATCTGGGTGAACTATGGAAGGGACTGATTTTCGGACGGCAACGGAGCTTCGTCGGTGGTTGTTTTCAGCACTGCTATCGGTCAGTTTCAGGACTGATTTTTGGAGCTGATTTTGAGACCGAAAGGCAGCTGGTTTGGGACTATTTATGGGCTGGTTCGGGAGTGGAGCAAGGCGGGGCAGCGGGGTTCAAGTTGTGATGGAGTTCGGGTGATGGACGTGGTGACGCTGATCGGCGGAGGTGAGGACCGAAGGTGGTGCCGAGAGAGGTGGTGGGCCTCATTGCAGATGGGGTTCACCGGAGAGGGGCGTCGCCGGAGATGAGTGGTGGTGGGGGCGGCAGCTAGGGTTTGGGTTTGGGTTTGGTGGTGTAAATATTTTGGGGAAGAAGATGAGTAATTTTAGGTTTTGGGTTTCGTTGCCAAAACGACGTCACTTCATTGAGGGCATTTTTGTCTGTTTTTAAAAAGGGCATTTTTGTTCGAAACTATTAATTTTTGGCCGGGTTAGGTTTAGAAAATAAGTGACCGTAAATAGTAGGGGTGTAACCGGTTCGATTCGGTTCGGTTCGGGGGGAGTTTAATGGCAGGTTGAAACCAGGATTCGAGACTAGAAGAGCAAGCGAGTTTTGATGTTCGGTTCGGTTCGGTTCGGCCTCGGTTCGGTTCGCCGAAAATTTAATAATTATTTTAAAAATATTTAATATATATATATATAGAAATTTAAAAAATATTTAATATATTTAATAGGAAATAGGAAATACGTAACTGAGGTAGTGAGGTATATATTATATTTTAAAAATATTTAATATATATATATATATTAAAAACCGGTTCGGTTCGGTTCGCCAAAAATTTCCAAAAACCGAGAACCGAACCGGTTTCAAAACCGAACCGAGTTCAAGAACCGAACCGACCAATGAAAAAAACCGAAAAAATGAACCAGTTCGGTTCGGTTCTTCGTCTCGGTTCGGTTCGACCGATTTTTTATTCACCCCTAGTAAATAGCCAGGCGAGAGGGAGAGAGAAACCTCGGGGGAAATAGGGACGACGACTGCCATTCATTAGAAACTCACATAAGACAGGCGCGAGCTTTGTCTAAACGGCGTCGACCGGGTTCCATTTAAAGATCGCATCTTGGACCCGGGAGGTATGCCCAAAATGGCGTCGTTCTACTTGTTAATACTTCTCACCTTCAATCTGCGAAGTCACTTGAACACATGAATTTGTCAAATTGTGAGCCCATTCCGGATTATCATCATGATCAAAACCCTTCACATTTCACAGATTGTCAAGAATATAAATCTTATCAAATATCTTTCAAATTGAGTACTCATTGATACATAATCTGAGACGATTAGTGTGAATTTGCTTTTGTGAAAATAGATTCGGCCGCACTCTATCGAATCCATTGCCCGTGATTTTATCGATACCTCGCATTTTTTAAATTGCGAGGTTTTGTGAAACGGTGCGTTATTGGATATGCAACGTGAGTTCGTCAAGTTGTGATCTCGTTTCGATTGGTCTCGATGATCGAAATCGTCCAAGTTGTAGAGCTTGTGAAGGAGATTAACTGTTTCGAAGATCATCTGAATCGAATTCTGAACAATGCATAATCGGAGATGATCAATGTGAATTTATTTTTATGAAAATAGATTTTGTAGTGGGCCGAAATATCCGAGGGGTTCACAGGGTTCAAAGGGGTCATACCTAGAGTCCATCGTTCAGTTGTCTCAGTCCGTTGTGGGCCGAAATGGACCAGTGACACGTCATCTATCCTTCGCCGAACGTAATGAGACTCAGGTATAGTTCGCCGAACAACGGAACTCACTGGTTTGTTCGGCGGATTGACCTTTTGTTCGGCAGAACACTTCCCTATTCTGACCTTCATTTGTTCGGTCAGTGATATCTCCTTCGGGACTTGTTTACTCGGATGCCGCTAGTGCGGAACGTTCTAGAATCGTCCATGTGATGCGTGTGTTGTCTTCCCTTCTCACAAACGTACCGCCCCTTCGTGATGTGACCGGTCTGACATTAGCTACTGTCGCACGACAAGATCTTCTGAAGGCGGCCTTCATTAATGTTCCTGACACATGACGTCAGCCGAGCGTAGGAACGCGCGTATGGCCTACGCTCGACTAACTCACCGCTCCCACCCTTTGCCTATAAATAGAGGGGTGCCTCATCTGAGACGAGGATCTGTTCTGAATATTTGTACACGCGAGACTCTCTCTCCCTCTCTCTCTACATATACTGTTCTTACTAAACTTCTCCCTCCATATACTAACTTGTTCGTCGGAGCTTTTACCCGGAGGAACACCATCCTCCGGTTTGCAGGTACCCGGCGAACCGCGTCATCTTCCCGCGACCTAACCGCAGAGGAGCGAAGGGTTCAAGAGGTCCAAGTTGAAACCAGCCCCCCACAATTGGCGACTCTGCTGGGGAAGGCGTTCCTAACAAAGTGTGGGACTGTGTTACGGCCGTAGATCTCCCCTTCTCCTCCCTCATCGTCTTTCAGGCATGGCGCAACGCCTCCCTCCACCTGGCCCGGAGAACTTTACCCTCGGTCTAGCTGGGTACGGCACACTGAACGTCGAACCTGGCAACACCGCTGGGACAACGCAACCGGT
The DNA here is from genome assembly GCA_025413875.1 of Rhododendron molle. Lineage (NCBI taxonomy): Eukaryota > Viridiplantae > Streptophyta > Magnoliopsida > Ericales > Ericaceae > Rhododendron > Rhododendron molle. The sequence continues at coordinate 41,134,776 of CM046395.1, forward strand.
GGCTCGTCCACTCAGCTATCCACCAACTGAACTTGACATTGCCCTGGCGGAGCAAAAACGTCAGGCAGCTGTCATAGCCCTCCTGCAACAACGTCTCGAAGCACGGGATGGAGGTCCGGCTGTAACCCCTGCCCGAGGCCATCAAGCCGAGGCAAGTCAACCGAAGAAGCCTCAAAAACGAAGACGAAGGACACACCAAGCTCGAACATCCGAAGGAGCTCCATCCGAGCGTCGCACTGTCTTTGACAGGCTCGAACGCATTCCTCGGGATCATACAACTCCCTCTCGTCCGCGCGTGGCAAGCATCATCAGGGAAGAGAGTTCAAGATCTTCGGCAACACATTCAACAGCTGGAACTCTTAGGATGGGAATCTCGGGGAGGACACATCGCCTTAGCCGACGACAACAGGAACGGGCGGATGGAAAGAGGCCTTTAAATCTCAATGAGCACCCTGCAGGCCAACGAACAGGGGAGCTTCCCGAGCGATCAAAGCAGGTCACGAACCGAACGAAACCCCAGCGGGAGACGAGCTCCAGGTTCGCGAGGTGAGCGAGCGAGTAGGGGGACGCGCTCCGAACGTGCAAACAGTATTGTTCTGTATGATCAATACACGGGAAAGCCAGTGGTGTATCAAGCTGTGGCCGAAGGAGGAGACCCTCGCAACGTTCGGAACGAAGATCCAAGGGTAGAATATCCGGAGCCCTCGGATGAAGTTCGGCATCGTCGTCACGTCCCGCGGGAACATAGGCGCCGCCACAGGGAACCAAGGGCAAACAACGAGGCTCGGCAAGATGTCCCAGCACCGGTCATTCCGCCCGCACCTGTACCTATGCCTGTGGATGACTCCAAGCTCGGGAAGGCAAAGGCATCCCCCTTCATCGACGCCATTCAACAAGAACGGCCACCAGACCGTTTTGTTATGCCAAAACTTAAACGCTACGAGGCAAAGGAGGATGCTGTTGCGTTCGTTTGTCGATTTCGTCAGACGATGAGCCTCCACAACTTCACCGACGCACTCATGTGTAAGATCTTTCCTCTTACACTAAGTGAGCCCATTATGTTGTGGTATAATCAGCTTAAGCCAAAGTCCATCAAAAGTTTCAACGAGCTGGAATTGGAGTTCACCAAACGGTTCGTGACGAGTAACATCCAGCCGAAGACACTCTCGATGCTGGTAAACATGCGGAGAGTATCAGGAGAAACTCTTCGGGCGTATACCGAACGTTACTGGGAAGTTTACAACTTGATTCCAGACTGTGATCAAGGCGTTGCGGCAGAGTCCTTTATGAACGGGTTGGATCCAGCCTCGGCAATGTTCCGAGACTTATCCAGAAACCCACCGAAGACAATGGGCGATTTAATGGTCATCATAGAGAAGGATTGCATCCACGAGTAGGCGGTTGCCGAGCGAAATGTACCAAAGAACACGGACGCACCAAAGTCCGCTACAGCAAAGAAGCATGTAGCTAACGTTCGGCAAGGGCAGAATGGACAGCATAATTCTGGCTCGGGAGTAAATAGACCGAACAACAAGCCCAAACTGCCCCAGGTCCCGCAACAGCAGCCTTGGCAGCAGACACGAAGGGATCCGAGACCTGAGGAGTATGTTGCCGAGCGTACTGCCTTCACTGAGCCAATTTATAAGCTGCTGCGTATAATTGGCCAACTTCCGTTCTTTGTTTGGCCAACGGGTTTCCTCGGCACGGCGGGCAACGGACTAGGAATGTGCAGCTTTCATAAGGAGCGCGGTCATTATACCACCCAATGTCAGCCATTCAAACGATATCTGGAAGAACTAGCTGCAGCTGGGCATCTTAACCAATGGATCGATCTTCAGCGAAATCCACTTCCTCCTCCCCCTCCTGTAGTTGGGAATCTCGTTGGCGTGATCCAGGGGTTAGTATCCGAAGGAAAGGCCGCCGAGCTTCGTACGGAGATTGATAAGGCTGTTGCTGCCTTGTCCGTTTGTAATGTTGGAATGCCACAAAAACGCAAATGGGAAGATCCGAGCCTTGGAGGGCTGATAACCTTTTCAGCCGAAGACATGCAGGGAGTACAGATTCCACACGCCGACGCTCTGGTTGTTACCGTCACGGTGGATTCCTCCAGAGTCCAACGGGTGTTGATCGACCAGGGAAGCTCGGCGGAAGTCATGTTCCAGTCAACCTATAAAAGTTTGGGGCTTTCACCGGATAGACTTCGGCTCACTACCACCCCGCTCGTCAGTTTCACAGGTGCTCCAGTTTGGCCCCTTGGGCTGATAACCCTTCCCGTGCGTGCCGGTTCCCGAGTGGTTAACGTCGAATTTGTGGTGGTTAGCTCTCCGAGCCCCTACAATGTTATCCTCGGTCGAGCCTGGCTACATGAGATGAAGGCAGTCCCATCAACCTTGCACCAGGTGATGAAGTTCGTTGGGTGGAACGGACGACAGGAAAGTCTTCGGGGGGACCAGGTGCAGTCGAAGAAATGCTACATTAGCACTGTGACCAACAAACCAAGCTATTTGGAGGTGCAATGCGTCGATACAACCAACACATCTGTACTGGAGGACGTGGGCCTACCTGCCGAGCAAAGGTCAGCCGAGCAACTCATCAAGATGCCAATAACGGAGGATGGAAGCAGGTACTTTATGCTCGGCAGTTCTATGGTCGAGACCGAGCGTGCGGAGATGTTCAATTTCCTCAAAGAGAACATCGAAGTATTCGCTTGGACTCCCGAAGAAATGCCTGGAGTAGATCCAACTTTTGCCGCCCATCATTTGAACGTAGACCCGAACAGACGTCCTGTTATTCAGAAGGTCCGTCGTTCGGCTCCGTCGCATGTGGACGCGGTAATGACCGAAGTGGACCAATTGCTCAAAGCTGGGGCTATACGAGAGATTCTGTACCCGACGTGGCTGGCGAACCCGGTCGTTGTTCCGAAAAAGAATGGAAAGCTCCGAGTCTGCGTGGATTACACCAACCTTAATGATGCTTGTCCGATGGATCGCTTCCCCTTCCTTGGATCGAGCAGATGGTGGATGCAACGGCAGGACACGAGCGGCTCAGTTTCATGGACGCCTACCGAGGCTATCACCAAATCGCGTTAGCCGAGGAAGATCAAGAGAAGACGGCGTTCATCTCCCCCCGAGGAATTTACTGTTACAATGTTGTTCCGTTCGGACTGAAGAATGCAGGAGCTAGTTTTCAACGAGCAATCACCAAGATGTTCCTGCTAAAGCTCGGCAAGACTTTGGAGGCGTACATTGATGATCTAGTATGTAAAAGCAAGCTCAGTTCGGATCACCTTCGGGATTTAGGCGAGATCTTCGCTATCCTCAAAGAACATAAGCTTCGTTTGAACGCAGAGAAGTGTGCGTTTGGCGTTGGCTCGGGAAAATTCCTCGGCTACATGGTTAGTCGCCGTGGCATAGAAGCAGATCCCACCCAGCTCACGGCCGTGCAGAACCTCCGAGCTCCAACTACCATAAAAGAAGTTCAACGACTAACGGGTATGGTAGCCGCGTTGAGTCGCTTCATCCGACGTTCGGGAGATCTTTGCAGACCTTTTTTTCAGGCAATAAAGACCAATCGGTGCAAGTTTGTGTGGACTGAGGAATGTGATGTGGCTTTGCAATCTTTAAAAGAATATCTTGCACAAGCTCCACTCCTCGTCACGCCCCTTCCCGAAGAGGATCTTTATCTATACCTGGCGGTCTCGGATCATGCCACGAGTTCGGTGCTTGTTCGAAAGGAAGGGATGGAGCATCTGCCCGTGTTCTTTTCCAGCAAGACGATGACGGACTCTCAGTCAAGGTATCTGCCTATGGAGAAGTTGGCTTTAGCACTCGTCTCAGCTAAAACGAGCCTATTGCCATACTTTCAATGCCATAGGATCGTGGTCCTCACTGAGTTTCCTCTCAAAGCGGTTCTTCGGAGAACATGTTCGTCCAGCCGGATTCTGAAATTCTCTCAAGACCTGGCGAACTATGACATCCAGTTCGAGCCAAGGACAGCCATCAAGGGACAGGCTTTGGCAGATTTCTTTGCCGAGCTTACACCTGGGCTCAACGACGAAGAGAACGCACTGGCGACAGCTGCCGAAGAGGCCCGGCTAGCCGAGGCCGAAGAACATTTTGAGTTGCGTGAACCTCCTCGCGAGCGTCTTCACTCAAAGTTCGTCTTAGGCACACGAAAGCCGAAGAAAAAGTGGCAACTTTTCTCCGGCGACGCATGGAAGATGACGGTGGATGGTGCTTCAAATGTCAACGGGGCTGGGGCCGGCATTGTGCTTGTTTCTCCAGCTGGAACCGTCCATGAGCATGTTGTTTCCATTGGCTACCCTGCCACCAACAACGAAGCTGAGTACGAGGCTCTCATTGCTGGGCTGCAGCTCGCTCTTCGGTTGGGGGCTGGTTCGGTTCACGTCTTCTGTGACTCTCAGCTGGTTGTGGGTCATCTCAATGACGACTATCAAGCCAAGGATGCACGGATGAATGCTTATGTCAGCCACGTCTTAGCCCTCCTAAAGCAATTTGCTCGAGTTGAAGTGGAGTGGATTGCCCGGGAACACAATGCTCATGCCGATGCCTTGGCGGGGCTCGCTTCGGTGTATAAGGCCGCCGGGGCTCGCACCATAGTTTTTGACGAGGTTGTTAATCCGAGCTTCGAACTTGCTGTATGTTCGGTCAACAACGTTCCCCTCGGCCCCAGTCAACTGGATCCCATTATTGCCTTTTTGAAGGATCAGACCCTTCCACTGGACAGAGGGGAGGCCCACAAAGTTCGGTGCAAAGCAGCCAATTACTTCTTGGATCCACAAGACCAGCTCTATCGCCGAACGTTCACCGGTCCAGATCTTCGGGTGGTGCATGAGGATCAAGTCCAAAGCGTTCTGGATGAACTACACATGGGAAGCTGTGGAGGACATTCCGGTGGCCGTACAATGGCCCACCGAGCGTTAACACAGGGGTACTGGTGGCCGAAGATGGTCAAGCAATCCGAGGAATATGTGAAGGGCTGTATTCGATGCCAGAAGCACGCCTACATACCTCACCGACCAGCCTTTCCCCTCAAAATGATCACCAGCCCATGGCCCTTTGCTGTATGGGGCTTGGATATTGTGGGCAAGCTGCCGAAGGCCCCGGGTGGCTTCGAATATTTGCTTACTGCTACGGATTTATTCACCAAGTGGTTGGAAGCCGCACCCTTGGTCAAAACGACAGCTTCGGATGTGGAACGCTTCATTTGGAGACACATCATTTCCAGGTTCGGAGTGCCCTATGCCATCCTCTCGGACAATGGCACCCAGTTCGTGGCTGCCGCAATCCAATCCTTCTTTAAGCGCCATCACATTCTGATCCACACATCGTCGGTCGCCTACCCCCAAGGAAATGGACAAGCCGAAGCTTCCAACAAAGCCATTACTCGGGGGCTTAAGCGCCGTTTGGATCGCAAGCTCGGTAAGTGGGTTGACGAGCTTCCTCATGTATTATGGAGTTACCGGACGACCCTGCGGCGCTCCACTGGCCGAACCCCGTTCTCCTTGGCGTACGGCATGGAAGCGGTCCTTCCCCTTTCTGCGCTCGTCCCAACTGTTCGGTCCGAGATCTTCAATCCTTTGGACAACGATGCTCTAGTTGGTGCTGAGCTGGATTTTGCCGAAGAATTACGTGATAACGCCAGTTTGCACCATGCTGCTTATCAACAGGAAGTAGCTCGGGGCTACAATAAAACCATTCGTGCTCGGCCGTTTCAAGTTGGTGACCTCGTTCTTCGGATGGTCGTAGAAGCCAAGAAGTTGACCAAGCTGAAAGATCCCTACGAAGGCCCCTATAGGGTGATCCAGAAAATTGGCCACGGAGTTTATAAGCTTGCTGAGATGGATGGTACGCCGATTGCTAACCCTTGGAACGCCCAAAAACTTAAGAAGTTCCATGGCTAGTCTCGGCCCCTTTTGTTCGTTGTTATTTTTGCTTTGTTCAGATTGTAAGCCTGCGGGCGTTTTGGTTATAATACTTCTTTGTTACATTCGCTTGTTCGGTTTTACATTCGTTCATTGGGTATAACATCTCGCCCGCGGTTTCTTCGGATTCCTCATTCGTTCATTGGGTATAACATCTCGCCCGTGGTTTCTTCGGATTCCTGATTCCTGTGTTGGGTATAACATCTCGCCCGTGGTTTCTTCGGATTCCTGATTCATGTGGGGTATCACATCTCGCCCTTGGTTTCTTCGGATTCCTTCCTCGTTCGTTGGGCATACCATCTCGCCCTCGATTTCTGGCATTTTTACATCCGAGCGTTTGTGTACCCATCTTTCTGCCTTCGTATTGTTTTTCTTCATTCAAACCCACCCGAAGGCAGGGGGCTACTATGTGGGTACAGATAAGAGTTTCTGTAGTACTTTTTATCTGGGGTACAGATAAGAGTTTCTGTAGTACTTTTTATCTGTAGTACTTTTTAACTGTGGGCCCTCGGTTTGTTGCTTTTTTGATGAGCCCCATCCGAACGAAACAGGTACAATACCCGAACACGAATATATCAGCATGTATCAGCAAGGATGTCATAATAAGGAATCGAGGAAATGAAGAAACATTTGTTATCCGAGCACCAATACTTGATTAAAAGGATATGTCAAAATACGCAAAAACATTAAGACAAGGAATGGCCGTGGTAGATCGTTCGCGGCCACCCCTAAACATGTTACTTACAAGTTCATGTTCGGGAAACTCCTAAATGTTTGGAGCCAAACATCCCAAGTAAAAGTTCAAATACAAACAAAAATAGAACTACCAAGGAAAAACAAATTATGTCTGGGCCTCGGGAGTAATTGTGGCCGAGGAGGAGGCGGTTGGGTCGACAGGAGGGGCTTGGGTGTTATCCTGTGGAGGCATATCCACTGCAGTTTCTTCGGGAGATGGAGGCTCTCCTTGAGCTTCGGCAGCTTCAAGGGGCGTCAACGAGGGACCTCCTTTCATCATCGGCTTCGACCCCAGCCTCGTCAAAGCCCGTGTTGAACCCGAGCATGAAGCTCTTCTTGTGTTGCTCCTCCCGAAGCTCAGTCTGCACAGCCATTATTTCTTCGGCAGCATCCTCTTCTGCCTGCTGATAGCCCTTATCATAGTGGGCCTGTAGCTCTTTTTTCATCTCCTCCTCCATCTCCTTCCTCCCAAGGGCCCTGCCCTCGATCAGCCCCTCATTCTTCCCCTCGGCGCGGGCCTGCTCCACTCCATCTTGCAGCCCCTTGATCACATCGTTTAGATTGGCGATGGTGGTCTCTTGGCTTCGGCGGACGTCCTCCGACTGCTGGAGGCATTTCTTGTAGTCCTCGGCAGTGGACTGATGTAACTCCACCTTCTGCAGGAGGAGCTTTTCCTTCTTGTCATGCTCAACGAGATGACGTTGTGCGCCCATGATGGATTGAGTGGCCTACAAAGGAAGAAGATTATAAGTGTCCGAAGATAAACAGTTGGAGAATTATTCGTACATAAAAGAAACTTACCCTGCCAGCAAAATAGTAGTAATCACTCAGTGCTGTCTTTAAGGACCCCAGGGCGGCGAGATCCCTCGGCAGCCTAAGCCCAGCATGAAGGGTAAAGGCCAATGATGGATCTTCGATCAGGCTATCCGAACGAAGGATCTGTTTGTTGCGGGAAGTGATGAAGCTAGGAGCCCAGGGGGCGTCAGCATCTGGTGTCTCGCCTTCGGCACCCTTCCCCTTGTGCTGTTCTTACCCTTCCTTCCCTTCGGCGGTGGGAGTCTCTGCAGCGGCGGCCGCAGCTGAGGCCTTCTTGGCCGTGACTTTGTACCTCTTCGCCGGCTTGTCCAACGCAGGAGGAGAGGATGGACGTTTTTAGGAGATTGCGTCGGGAGTAGCCTTTTTTCCTGGAACGCTGGGCTTCGGTTGCGAACCTGAAGTTCCCGAAGCCCCGGCCCTTTTTCGCTCGGCCTCGTCTTTGGCCCTCTGCTCCAGTTTTTCCTGAAGGATAGCTCTGACGCCGCGCCCCATCTCTTCTTCCTCGGCGAACGGGGTTCCTTCGGTGGGTCGGCGAACAGTGCCCCGGAGAGGCTTGTCAGGGTTTGGAAGCTGCCCCTCGGGAAGCCCTGTGAGGTCGACTACTGTACTTTTCCCCTTTCCTTTGACTCCTTCGGCACCCTTTCCTTTGATTCTGCCTCCGTATGTGGCGTCGTATTGCAAAATGGTTGGCGCGTCCCTCTCTTCGCTCGGAATTGATAGTAGCGAGTCTGCGAGGCCACAGTCCTTGGCGAGCCTTAGCAAGTTTTTGTTGACCTTCGTTGTATCTGCCGAACGCAACACAGGGAGAGTAAAGTATTCAGTACACAAAGGAAAGAAGCATGAAAATTAAATTTAACCGAACGATGCATGTCTAATGGCAACTACAGTATCAGTTCTTGCTTACTTGGGTTGCCCCTTTCCTTGGCCACGTAGATATGGTCTTCTCGACCAGGGGAAAACTCGTAGTTTCCCCGGACTTCGACATAGTCCGAAGCCCACTTCTCTGAATCATACATTCCCTCGGGAATGATCTTCTCCATGTTCCTCCGGGAGCACAAGTAAGAACGCGAGTACCTCACATTTCGAGATATCATATAATTCTCGAAGATGTGGTGTGCTTGGAGGTCAAACATTTTTACCTCGGCCAGCTTGATGATCGAGTGGATAATTCGATAAGAATTCACACTCAGCTGACATGGGGTTAGTTCGAAAAATTGAAGGATCTCCCTCAAGATCCTATGCATTGGAAACCTGAGGCCACCTTCGGTAATGGCCATAAGGGGAACCGTGATATGCTCGTCGGAAAATCGAATCCGGGACCCTGGGATCCTGGAAATTTCGACGTCTTCAGGGATGTGATAACATGTTCGGAAGAGATCTATCCCCTTCTGGTCGGAGAAACAATCCCAGTAGGGACATGGATCCCTTCCTGTTCGGGTAGGGATTTCGTCGGGATCGAGGGCCACAATTTTTCTCTTCTTTGGTGGATTGGAACTTGCCTCGCCGACGTTCCCCGTGCCCGCCCCGGTTTGGCTAGGGGAGGCAGCAGGATTAGCCTCGTCCTTAGCCTCGTCCTCGGTAGCTTCTTCATCCTCTTCCTCGGCGTAGTATTCCTCCTCACGGTCTTCGGTCTCCCTTTCCGAGGGTTCGTCCTCGAGGTTTATTACGTCAGGACCTATCGACCGAAGCGGCCTCACGTTCGCTGGAACGAACACTCCCTCGAAGGATTCAGCTACAGGCCTACCGCTTACCCTATACTCCCTTGCCGCGGTCCTAAGCACTTCGGCTATCCGAGGATAATCTCACCGAGGCCCGGAGCGTTGGGATCCACGGAATTATACGATTCTGCCGAAGAATCTGAAGAAGACGCCATACCTAAAAACACAAGTGCAGGGAAAGACCGTTAGCGAAATGCAAGGTCAAGTCTCCTAAGGTGCCTACGTTCGGTGTACTAGGCTAATTTCTCCGGAGGTGGGTCGTGGACCCCGAACGGCTAAGTGTCGATAGGAAATGCCGAGCGTAAAGAAGCTTAAACGTGGGTTTTGTGTTCGGAAGAACATTGGTTGAAGATGAACGTGTGCTCGGATGAACACATGGACATCTTCAACCTGTTCTTCATTTACCCAGAAAACGTTTCAGGCGAATATGGCAGAAAAACCCACGTTTTGGGTCAAAAAGCATGCAAAAACAACCAAAAAGCGCAGAAAACGATGGAGAAACAAGAAATACCTGAGAATCGAGGGTGATTTGAGATCAGAAGGCAGCAAAACTGGGTTTTTGTTGAGTTTTGAAGATGAACGGCGTCTGGGCTGTGAAACCGTTCGACTGAAGAGAGAGAAAAAGTGATTTTCTCTCTCCCCGCTCTTCCTTTTATACCTAGGGCGGCATTTGAAACGATGCCGAGCCCCCAGCCGCCCGATCTGGGCGGGAGACTGATGTAACGTTGGATGCTCGACACGTGGCAGCTTCTGCATGCGTATTGTCTTCCTCCAATGACTTAAGGACGCGTGGCAGATTTGAAGTTGGCGGTTGCAGGAGCATTAAATGCAATCTCAGCTTTTGCACCTCGAAGCCTGAGGCATTCCTTTCCTCGGCATATCTGTTCGGAAGTTTGACGTTCGGGAATTGTTCTTTTTCACACATGTTACATTTGTTCGGCCACACAGGATCAACTCCTCCCTCTTTTCCGAATAAAAGAAGAAGTTGAGGGGCTATTGTAGTGGGCCGAAATATCCGAGGGGTTCACAGGGTTCAAAGGGGTCATACCTAGGGTCCATCGTTCAGTTGTCTCAGTCCGTTGTGGGCCGAAATGGACCAGTGACACGTCATCTATCCTTCGCCGAACGTAATGAGACTCAGGTATAGTTCGCCGAACAACGGAACTCACTGGTTTGTTCGGCGGATTGACCTTTTGTTCGGCAGAACACTTCCCCATTCTGACCTTCATTTGTTCGGTCAGTGATATCTCCTTCGGGACTTGTTTACTCGGATGCCGCTAGTGCGGAACGTTCTAGAATCTTCCATGTGATGCGTGTGTTGTCTTCCCTTCTCACAAACGTACCGCCCCTTCGTGATGTGACCGGTCTGACATTAGCTACTGTCGCACGACAAGATCTTCTAAAGGCGGCCTTCATTAATGTTCCTGACACATGACGTCAGCCGAGCGTAGGAACGCGCGTATGGCCTACGCTCGACTAACTCACCGCTCCCACCCTTTGCCTATAAATAGAGGGGTGCCTCATCTGAGACGAGGATCTGTTCTGAATATTTGTACACGCGAGACTCTCTCTCCCTCTCTCTCTACATATACTGTTCTTACTAAACTTCTCCCTCCATATACTAACTTGTTCGTCGGAGCTTTTACCCGGAGGAACACCATCCTCCGGTTTGCAGGTACCCGGCGAACCGCGTCATCTTCCCGCGACCTAACCGCAGAGGAGCGAAGGGTTCAAGAGGTCCAAGTTGAAACCAGCCCCCCACAGATTTGATCACACAATACCAAACCTACAATAAATAAATTCACTTCGAGCAAGGGACATCCCCGACGGAAAAGGAAAAGGTTTCTCACTCCATTGTTAGAGGTCTCTCTCTCTCTCTCTAATCTTCCATCCTTCAACCCTAACTGTTAACCAGTAAGCTAATTTCGATATTGTATAGATTTCTGGGGAACTCTGTTTATATGAGATTTCGTGGTCACTTTGAATGTTACCTTAATCCCTTGATGATCTTTTGTACACTTATTAATCTGCGACAACAAGAAATTCTTGCTCCATTGCATGTTTAAATTGAGGCAATTGTCAACTACTTTGTGTATTAGTGTTGCGAGCACTGGTTTTTGCTAGAGATGGAGTATTAGGTTCTAAGAATGGAAATGATTGCTTTCTGTTTGGACTTCATCCCTAACATACTACCTTTTTGTGTGATTTCCTTCAACATACGTAATTAAAAATAAAGAAGAAAAGAGGGAGAGTGAAGCCTTCACTTTTTGAAGCTCGTTAAAGTTACAAACCAAGCTCGAATAAGCTACTATTGGGCTCATCTGGCTTATGACATATGAAAAATCCAACTACTTGAGATTGGCTTGTGTTCGGTTCGATTAAAGCTCCTTTGAGATTAGCTCCTCTCATAAACAAGCTAAGGTTAAACATATTTTTGGTGCTTGTTAAGCCGTCAAACCAAACTTGATCAACCTCTTGCTTGGCTCATTCGGCTCATTTATCACCTCGTATCCTAAGTTTTGAGTTTTGATTGGCCTTTCCCCTTTCACCCAATCTCACCTTCAATGGTGAGATTTGGTGAGAAAGGACTCCCCTTTCTTATCTCTTCTTTTCTCACCATCCAAAGGGGCTGTTATTTTTGGTACTTTTAGTGGAAACAAGAGGTATTTGGGCATCTATATGAATATGTAGATAGTTATGTTTTGCAAGTAATATGGGGAAAGACTGAAAAAATTGCAAATCTCAGGTTTGTTCAAAAACTGAATAAATGGACTAGGAATGAGAGAGTCCGTTATCTTGTAAGCAATGGTTTGTAACTTGTAGGCTATATTATGTAACTTGTAGACTGCGGTTTGTTACCGAATTTATCCTTTATCCCAATCTTTTGTAGAGATTCAAAAACTGAGTTGTAACTTGTATCCTCAAAAGCTATGTGTATCTAGGAATTTGTGAAGTTTTAGTTTTTAGCAGTGGCATAGAGCTACCGGTAAGTTTTTTCTCTTGAATTCTTCCATCCTTTTTGGCCGTTGCCTATATTGAGTCTTAAGGACAATAAGGTTCTTCGTACCTAAAGGGATTTTGGCTGTTTTTATTTTTTCCTTGCAATTTCTGCTATAGTTTCCATTGCTTGGCTTGTTTTGCTATTTCTCTGGAACTTGTGCTTTGAAATTCAATTAACCTTTGCATTATAGATACTCAGCATCTAAAATACCATTAACTTGACTACCACGACCTAGAAATTACTTTAGGTTTATGTCCATCCTCATTTACTGTCCATTTGGCAAAATCGGTGACTAAAGAGAAGAGAACAAGAGAATGCGAAGGATAATGATATCTTTCTGGTGATTAGAGATGAGTGTCCCTAATTCTTCTTCTTTTTCTCAGGTAATTCATGAGGAAAAAAGAAGAGTAAGAATGTAGTCCTCGATAGCCTCTTCTTTGGAAAACACGTTTTGGAACTATGATTTTGCTTAAAATTGATGACTTGGCTGTGCTGCCTTGGCAATTAGGTGACCCCATATCCAACTTGAAATCACAGCCGGGTGAAATTCCTGGGTCCAACCTCTATTTTCACATAATACATAAATGGCAAGAAAAAGAAAAACCATGAATTATAATATCAGCATTTTGTGGGGGGTTTGTGTGGGGTTTTTTTTTTGTTGTTGTTGTTGTTGCTTGTATGAGGGAGATTAGGATTTTGCTTTTAGCTATGTTCAAGTTTTTCTTAGTTTAGCTGAGCATTGCTTGAGAACATGAGTAGTAGCTTCTTTGTCTTGAAAAGGACAAACCATTACTTATAGTGTCAACTTTCTATGGGTTTTGTATTTGTTTTTTTTCTCCTTTGGGTGTGTGCGTATGTGTCAATGTTTTGGCTGACTCTCTGGTAGTTTCCCTTGATGCCAGCTAAGTTGGTTTGAGTGAGTGCCTACACTTGTTCCTAAACTCTCTAGTAGTTTCTCTTTTCAAGGTCTCAACTTGTTCCTAAAACATTTCTTTGCCTTGCCTGTATCATAAGGTGGTGTAGTGCATTTTCTCTTTAATGGAGGAACTTGGTTCTCAGCAACTCCATTCTGCTTGCTCTCATTTATAACATCCTCGCATTGTCCCTCTCTTTTGACATTCTCTTCAGAATGAGACTTATATGAAGCTTCTTGTCCTTGTTTGACAATGCTCAAGTTGCCATCATTCTCCCACAAACTATAGCCTCTATGGGCTTATCCCTGCATAAGGTACCCAAAAGGCAGTTGTATCAGCTTCTAAATACAATATGCTTCAGTCTAAGTTTTAACATTTTCAGCAACAAGATCCCAGTCATCTCCTTGATTCAAGACAGACTCTAAGAGAAGTAGAGTTTCTAGCTTCAGTCTAAACAGCTTCATGATTTCCACTGTTTTGAGTGCAGTCAATAAATTCGAAATCAAGTCCTGTTCTCTCCATAGTTTACATTCTTTTAGCTATAATGTGGTCTTAAAATTGGAGTGTGCCACCCTGTTCTTTTAGCTATAATATGGGAAGGGGATATTTTTTCACCTTCGCTTTGATCCTCATGGTCCTACAAGAAAGATAACCAAACAAGGCATGTACAATTTTTTTTCCAAACAAGTCTGAATTGTCCTCAAAATGTTTCTCAGCTTTACTTCTAAAAAGAATGACTGTTTTTTCTTCCAAACATGCCCTCTAAAGTTTCTCTCATCACAACCAACCCATAATCCCTAAACCCAGAATGCATTGTCTTCGTCAAAGTCATTTTGGGTCATCTTCTTCATACGTGGTACGTCGTTTAAAGGATGTACCATGTATGAAGAAGATGGCCTAGAATGACGAAGACAATGCATTCTGGGTTTAGGGATTTTGGGTTGGCTGTGATGAGAAAAACTTTAAAGGGCATGTTTGGAAAGAAAGAAGTGGAAGCTGAGAAAGATTCACCGTCCAACATTCCTGAGATTCTGCATGATATTTGTGATTTCTTTCAAAAACCTAAGAGTTTGCCACTATGTAGGTCTCATGATCCTATAATTCATCTTACACAAATAGCCCCCACCAAACTATTAAGGCACTATTGATACCCCTATATTAAAACAAATGATACTCAAAAGATAGTTCAAGACCTTTTGTAAATTGGATTGGTGGAGCCAGCTAGTCCTTTTTCTGCTCCAGTTTTGTTGGTCAAAATAAAGACTACACAGAGAATGTGTAGTGATTACATGGCCCTTAGTAAGGAAACTATCTGGGTTAAGTATCATGTGCCACTGATAAATCCGTTTTTTGAATGAACTGTATGGAGCACACTACTTTTGTAAGTTTGATAGGAGATCACCAAATTAGAATCCATGAGAGTGAAATCCCTAAATCTGCTTTTAGGACACATGCGGGTTGGTATGAGTTTTCGTGCCTTTTGGACTATAAAAAATGCTTCTTCTACCTTTCAAAGTTCGATGAATGATGGTGATGCATAGGAACCTCCCCCTTCACGGAGAGGCGCATAACTCCAAACCCCCTCGTCGCCGAACAACTTCTTTCGATGGTAAACCACTCAACAAGAACTTCTGCAGACCCTTTGGCAACAAAGTATGGGCCTTCCCCTTCTACCGGTGATGTCCACAAGTGCTCTTTCTGAGAAAGAGCAACCAAGAGAATTTTCTGAAGGTGTTCTTCATAAAGAAGGAGCAGAAAGACTATTGAGAACCTCATACAGCAAACCCACGCGTCGGAGGTATTGCAGCAATACCACCAACAATAGCAAACTTGGTGAGAGCTTCAGCACGAGTCAATGTGTGAGTTAGGTAGTGTAAAGTTTTAGTGCTGGAAATGTGTTAAGTGCTTTTCTTTGATTTGGTAAACCAAGGCATGACAATGCACCAGAAGATTGAGATCCTACTGCCGCTTTGTGCCGTCTGACTGAATGTAAGACCAATGACTTAGGTAGTTGTTATTAAAGATAAGATTTTTATATAGGTATGTATCTGATGGATTTTGTTTTAATGGCTAGCATCGCTTCTAATGGCATGTTTGCCAAATGCATCGTGGATTGGGTGTTGAATTTCGAGTTTGCAAACAAGTGTTTCGACAAGATAGGAGTGCAATGGTAATCCTTCTAAATATTTAGGCAAATAATTTATGCATCATTGTTTGTCCACTGGGAATCAAATTAGTTCTACTTGATTATATTCTTATAGCTTTGTTTTCCGTATTTAAGGAGTTGCCTGATGAGATTAAGAAATTGGCAAAGACACATGGGATTCAACATCTTGTTTTGGTAACAGAGAACAGAGCTTGGAATGTCCGACCCGATGCAGTCACGGTTTCTTTGAAGGACATGATTGGGAAACTTTTGTTGCTGAACACATGCTCAAGTCTGGCAATATTTTGTTCTTTACTGCAAACCGCAATCTCCAGCTGCAGACTCTCATATTCTCTAAGGATGGATGTGAGCGGAATTATCCTTGGTATTATTGAAGTGAGCAAGAACTGCTTTTTGAAGACATGACTCAGAACCTTGATCTCTTATTTTGCTAGAGCTTTCAACATCTGCTTTTTCTAAAACTTAGTTGGAATAGAGATCTTTTTTTTTAGGGTTTTGAGCTTGGTCATAGTCTAACAATGTATAACAAATACTTACTATTTAGTATCCTTTTGGAATGCTGGTAGTACAGTGGTGTATTCGTATTTCTTTTTAGAATGTCTTCTTTTCTAATTCATATTGGTGTTCAGGATTATAATCTGGGCATGCACTGGATATTAGAATAGATACACAACTGGGATTAGAACACTGATTGATGGTCTTTCCTGATAACAAACAGCCAAGAGTATATAAAACCGTATCGTCGGTCGGTGTTCCACTTGCCGCGTCTAACTACTGCAAGATATGGTAACTATGTAAAACTTTAGAATTACCTAACAAGTAATATTACCTGTTATTATTCCTATGCTCACTTTTTTCAATTAATGGTTCTGCCAAATCAGCTCCAGAATTGTGTTGGCTCATCTCTTATGTGGAAAGGGTTGGATTTTTTAAAGAGCACGTGCACAAACCGTTGACATCTAAATAAAATTTGGAGGTTTATGGATACACCATTTTGTGTACAACCAAATGCACACTACGTTGTGTAGGATCCACTTTGGGTCCCACACAAATAATCAGAGCCGCTCAATTTTTTTAAGCGTCCGTATAAAATCAACACAATTAGATGTCAATAAGAGCATAATCGATTCTTCACTCAATTTACTAGTATAGAGTAAACCTTATTCAGTTTCTTCAAGGCGTGCAATTTGGGCTGCCAAAAACAAAGAAATTTAGCCCATCGATGGAAGTTAAGCCGGGGAAGCAACTCAATTCCTGCACTCTTTCTCAGTGCGTTGCTGAATGCAGAAATGCATTGCAGGAGAAGTACCTTAGTGCAACTAGCGTAACGGGTTCCCTCGCAAGGGAAGTTCTGCATCTGCTTAAGGTTGAGAGAGAGAGGAACAACTCTGAATCAACAGAAAAAGTAGTTCGGTAGGAAATTCACAACAGAATCTGTACATCTGTTTAAGAATATGCAAAAGTTCCAGTTGTGAACAAAATACGTTCATAGTTTTCCTTTCCCTTTTGTAAAATTTGACAAGGGAAAAGGTTACATAAGCAAACATACCAACTATGGCCGCCACAGGAAGAATGTCGAGTTCAGAAATTGATTAGAGAACTGAAAGCAAGTTTCTATCTACTCAAGAACGAACCGTCCATGTTACAAACACCCGAAGCCAAGCAAGTTTTCTTCCTAACTAAAATACTTTTCAAGCTAAAATTAATCAAAGTACAATATCCAACTGAGGTTTTACAGAAGTATTATCCCTCCATTTAGATATCCCAGAACTGAATACCCTTTGTAAAACATTCATATGTTCTGCTATGAGAGACTCTTTCAGGTCCTCCAGTTGAGTATGTTCCTTCTCCATTATCAGCTCCAGCTCATCAAAATGCTTGATTTTACGTTGTAACTTCTTCATCTATGCATTTATCCATTCATGGAACAAGGGAAAAAATCAAGGCCCATACTTTCGAAGCGAATTTTCATTAAAATTTGAAACAAGAGAAAAAAAATGGATGACAGTCCACACAACCAATGCAAAAGTATTATCACCTGTGTTTCGATAATGGTTGCAACTAAACACTCTATTTCCCTGTCTTCTTGATCTGCCAATAGCTTGGCACGAGCAGCAGCAGCACCAAGAGCTGTTGCTGTTGCAGCTCTCATTTGAAAAGTCAGAGGTATAGCATTCTTTACAGTGGATGTTCCCTGAGAATCTGTAAGAGAAATACATATACAGAAATCATAAGTAACTTGCATAATGTCAAAGCACTCACAAATCGCAATAGAAAGTAGAGTAATGGCAATTGACTATCGGGGAAGAAGTGATATCTAGAAGTGCAAAAACAAGCATATCTAGCTGTCCAAGTAATTTACAAAAGTATTGTGACATCATACACAGGAAAATAACAAACCTGATTCAGTGGGGTTTCCCTCCATCTCTGGACCATCAACCTGAAGGACTCTGAAGCAGTAAAGAAACCAGTTAACCAAGACAGAACAACTCACTCCAAAGCATCGCACGGAAACTACTTCGACACAAACAGAAGGGGGAAAAAACACCTCTCTTTCTTGTTATTCTGGGGAGAAGATCTCAATTCCTCAATTTCATTATCATCGTCGTCAAATATCTCTCTTGTACATTGATACTCATCACAGAGTGCCGTAACAGCAGCCTCAGCAGCAGAAGCTGTGATATGTGGGTCAACCGTCGAAGATAAGAGAGCTACCTAAAGCGAAAAGGAATGTCAGTATTCTGTTAGGACAAGTGCGATACACCCCTATATGATACAACAAATTACTAAATTTCTTCAAATTTATCCTGTGCCTTGGTATATGTGCAGAAACAAAGATTAATACAAGAACTACAGTATATACATAAGAGAGAATTGTTTCCTCTGAGTAAGGCTAGGTATAAGAGACAATAAGGATCTCAAGAAAAATTCTCCAAAGCAATACACAACTTACAGGGTCGCAAACCCACATCCATCAACCACAAGAAACTTAAATACAACTTGATTTAACATTGACATGTTTGATGTTCAGATCTGTGAAGTTTTTAACTACGAAGTTTTGATTAGGATTCTTCAGCATCCTCTGTACATTCAGAGAAAATACAAGTTCAAAGAAAAATAAACTTGACAATCTCATAGAACATCCTGCAAGGTTTTGAAGAACAAACAGAATGGAAAAACTCTTTACCTGTTGCATCAGTGAATTGCCTGTATCAGAAGGTGGTGTAGTGCGTT
The DNA here is from genome assembly GCA_025413875.1 of Rhododendron molle. Lineage (NCBI taxonomy): Eukaryota > Viridiplantae > Streptophyta > Magnoliopsida > Ericales > Ericaceae > Rhododendron > Rhododendron molle. Next base: position 41,153,305 of record CM046395.1, read on the forward strand.
TTCTCTTTAATGGAGGAACTTGGTTCTCAGCATCTCCATTCTGGTTGCTCTCATTTTTAACATCCTCGCATTGATCCTCTCTTTTGACATTCTCTTCAGAATGAGACTCGGATGAAGCTACTTGTCCTTGTTTGACAACACTCGAGTTGCCATCATTCTCCCACAACCTACTGTTTCTGTGGGCCGATCCCAACATAAGGTCCCCAAAAGGCAGTTGTATCAGCTTCGAAATACAATCTGCTTTAGTCTTAGTTTTAACATTTTCAGCGATGAGATCCCAGTCATCTCCGTGCTTCAAGACAGATTCTAAGAGAAGTAGAGTTTCAGCTTCAGTCCAAGCAGCTTCATGATTTCCACTGTTTTGAATGCCGTCGATGAATTTGAAATCACCCGCAGACTTGTTCTCCCCATAATTTCCATTCTTGAAGCACTTGACACAAATGATGAAGCTGCCTTCCTGGTGAAACAAAGTGCATACATAAAGAATGTTTTCCGAGACTGAAAATATAACTGAAAGAATACTTCAGACTGGGCAAACACTCCCATCCAATTCAAAATATCGATTACAAAAGTGGAGTGCATTTGTCTGCGTCAGAAAAATACACGATAAAATAAATACTTCCCACTGCTTGAAGCTGCAAACCACATATTTGGAAAACATATGGGAAGATCTTATCAAGAAAATCTTCAAAATTCCCGGGAAAACATATGGAAAGATCTTAGGAATCATGAAAGACTATCAACATTAGACACATGATTATATACTTGAACTAGTTTTGCCATAGCAAGCTGTAAAACAACTAGGGAAGACCATTGGAGGAAGTAAAGAGCTTTTCTCTGTTTTCCTGGTGATGAGTCAATGAGCAGGGAAAGCAATAACGGAGATGTTCTTTCTTCCTCTTTCGTTGTCTTGTAAAGAAAATAGAAAACACAATAGCAGTGAGAAGAAACATAAACTGTCCATATCAGTATGGTTAAACAACTTCGTTACATCCCGTCACGAATTTGACAAGCAGATAAAAAGATGCAACATGAAATTGAGGTGCCAACCCAAAGCTCTCTTTAACTGTCAGAAAAATCATAAATGAAAATCCTTCCCAATATCAAAAATAAAAAAGAAACCAAAAAATAAAATAAAACACGAGGAAGTTACTTTTCCAGCAAGCGTTTATCCCATATCTAAGTTCGCAGCAAAACTTTGAACTCTGCTACCAACCATTCCAAGATCTATAATCCTTCAAAAACTAAAAGAAGGAAAAATGTATCTTCCAGCACAATAGTTACCGGCCTGCACTTGCGTACGACGAATAGCACAGAAAAGATGACGTCCAAATCATAAATTTCCCCCTTTATTTCATTTGTCTGAAGCAATACTCAGAGTGGCAAGTTTTAGAGAATTTGTAACCACAGAAACCTAGCAAAACCATGTAGAGTTGACCATTCACCAGTATTTGTGGAATATCTATAATTGAGGACCTTTATCCTAAATACTAATAAATCCATGAGACCACTGTTTATAATTTCCTCTCGATTTTCTCGAACAACATACGGCAAGTCGACAACACATAAATGTGGTTTTTAAGGTGTGATTCTTTCCTTTATCAAGATTGTACTCCTACCAGTAGGCAATATCCACCGAACAGTATCCGATACAATCACCTAAATCCTTTGTATAACTTAGTATATCAAGTAAAACCACCGAAATGGGTATACAATACACGGATATCTGTCTATTCTATTATGTAAAGGGAGAACATATGTTTGGTTTGTACTCCATTTTGTGGCTGGCTCGCACTTATAATTCTAAAATTACCCAAATTAATGTCAAATGCACGTTGACAGTTTGGGGACAGATGTGTCAATTAGCAATCCGGTAACCAAACACCAACATTCTTAACCGCCCATTTACCCGCAAATTTCCCTTTTACTGCTTTAATTGAAGCACTTACTCATCTGAAAACCCCACACTAAAAGAATGTAAGTTGCTGTCTTCCATTTGAACAAGAAAGGTTGTCCTTTCTAACCTCTCTTTCCATCTTCTCTTCCCATCTCCTCTCCCCATTTCCTCTCCCCATCTTTTAATTACAAAATTCCAAGGTAGGATTTTAATCATGCTGTAATTGCATTTTTTAACTTTTACCATCTACTATATGGTAATTTTTCGTACCTTGTTTATCATATGTCGCTATGTCAGTACAGAATTGAATCTGTAGTAGTAGCATTTCAAAGTCAAACACCTACTTTATGGTCCTTTCTTCATATTTACTTACAGGCATCGTGGATGCCCCAGACGCAAGTAACCATCCAATCACAGTACCGGAACATTGTATCCAACAAATAACACCATTACAATTCCAATTTAAAACATAATCAAATATCATTCACAGAAAGGGGAAAAGCAAATACCTTAGCGCATTCATAATGTCCATTCTCACACCTTTCTTTGCAACCCCTACAAAATCCCCCATTCTCCTCACTAAAAACATCTCTATAAGAAGCCAATGGAGGCAACACTTTAAACCCATTACCCACTACTTCCCCACCACCCTTATCACCACCCACTCCCCCAGGCCCCGTCACTGGCACCGGCACCGGCACACCAACTGGCTTCAACGAATTTGGACCCGCCACGACCCGGACCCCGCTCGGAGCGCCTTCCTCAACCCTAACCTTCAACCTCCCCAAATCACCCTCGGCCGCCGCCGCAGCAGCCGGCGGCGCACCGAAATTGATCAAACCCCATTTGTCCAGAAACAAGAACACCTTTCTCAGCAAACAGACGTCGCCGACGAGCGACTTACGCACCTCGGTGAAGGTGAGCCTCCTAGAAGGGTCTTCTCTGTACTTGGAGATGATGAAGTCCCTGTAGTCCCTGTAGATTTTGGGGGTTCGCGTGATTGAGGCCCCGTCGAAGAATTCGCGGAGGTGGAGCCTCTCGGTGTCGTGGATGTCGTTCCAGGAGAACCAACCTGTGGATACAGAGAGAGAGAGAAGAGAATTAGGGTTAGGGTTAGAGAGAGAGAGAGAGGAGGAGGAGGAGGAGGAAGGAGAGCGAGATGGCGAGGGAGGGAGGGAGGGATACTTACTGGAGTTAGAAGGGATGGTGTAGAGATCGACGTCGGCGGGAAGTGGGGGTTTTTTTAAACTGAAGGGGTCTTGTTGTGGAGGATGTGAGGAGGACTCCATTTTTCGGACAAGGAGTCGAGTCAGGGTTATGTTTCTGTGTCGCTCTAGTAATGGTACGAGAGAACGAGATTGGGAAGGGAGCTCCATGTGTACTCCCACAATTCCACTATGTACGCTCCCTTTTTTCTTTTTCTTTTTCTTCTTTTTTTCTTTTTTTTTTTAATAGAAACCTCAAGGGTGATTTTGGTAATTTACCCCGTTGTCCGAGAAATTATTTCCTTGTCGCGATGTAACCGTTACGAAATTCGACGTAATTTTTCTGACATCGTGAAATCCTAAACATATGACCAATTTGTCTTTGTGTAGTTTTGTGAATATCTTATTTGTAGCATGTGAAAAGACTATTTTTTACACCTTGTAGGCTTTCACAGGCTGCATAAGGGTAGCGTGGTCCATTATAATTATGATTTGATGATGTCATGCAAATTCCATTAGATATTCTTGCGGCTACATCGCGACAAGGTAGTAATTTGTTGTGCGACAAGAAATAAATTGTAATTTCTCAACTATGAAGGCGTAATGTATAACTTGTAGAAACTTCAGTGGTGATTTTTGTAAGTTATCCTTCTTTGAGGGATAGGTGAATTATGTCAAACTAGAAACAAGTCAAACCATCGCTATAAATCCAGCCGAACTACTAGCTCCATTAAGTAGATAAGTAGTTCCACAATCACAAAAGGAATAAAAACTGACATGCATGCGGAGAAATTTGAATTTTTGATTCTATATAATGAGATGTAGTAGTTCTGACCAAATTGACTTAAGCCTCAATTGGATATGTGCACTCCTTTTAATAATTGTCAAAAGGAGGCAATAAAGTGATAGTAATGCTCATATTAATCACAAATCAATCTTCATTCACGCCTTATTTGGCAAGCGAAAACAATGGGAGATAAAGAACATTGAGAGATAAGCTAATCCGAGTCCGCTCTTGTCACACTCTCGATTTTCAACATAGATATAAAGGATTCTCATAAATAAAACCTCACATTAGTCCGTACGATACCCAAAATAATTCAGCATCTCCATTTCCATGGTTACACTTCATCATCCAAAAGTTTTCAAGAGATTACAACTCTAGCTCCGAGGCCCGAATTAACAATGTACCCAATGTTCAAAAGAGAGTTACAAATACATCTTCCAAAAATAAATAACAAAGATGGTTAGGTAACTCTTCATGTTAGCTTCCAAAAACAAGTCCACATCCAAACACACCAAATATTCTGCTACTGCCCCGAGTTAGTACCTGAAATATTGGAAGGTCTGAGCTACACTAGCCCAGTAGAAAGCTCTAATCTACCAATATAGGCATACGAAGTGTAGGAATGATGAATAGATGAAGAACTGCATCAGGAGCCAATGAGAGATCGACAATAGCAATCCAATTTTATACTTCTTTTCTAAAACCAGTCACATGCTTTATCAAGCAATTTCTGAAAATCACCAAATGCAACAATGTGTGTCGTTCAAGTATCATGAGCCGAAACTCCTGCCAGGCCAATTAAAGGACCCCGATGTCCTTTATCAGGCACCTTACCCATAGGGAGGTCCTGAAATATAAAATACGAGCATATAGCTCCTGCCGGGCCAATTAAAGGACCTCGATGTCCTCTGCCAGGCACTCACCCGTCGATGAGTCCTGAATGTTCTCGTCGCGTACATAAAGCTTCAAAATCCATTATCCCATCACGTTCATGTCATACAGACCCAACTTTGATACATAAAGCAATTTTCGTAAAATGGTGTCCAAAAGAACATTAGAATCATGGGAACGTTCAACAAGGTCTACGGATACAAGTAATCAAGTTAGGAATCATTTCGGAAGTGTTTGGAGTAGATTAGAAGTGATCGGAACCCAAAACAATGGAGTAGGAATCAAGATCATCAAAACTGTTCAAGTACAAGATGTTATCGATACCTTTGAAGAATGATATCGATAACACATGGTCGAGATCAGTCAGAACGTAATGTCATCGATACCATGAAGGGAGGTATCGATAACAATGGGGTCAAGATCATTCCAGACGCAAGGGTAGCGATAACAAAGACAAAGGGTATCGATAACATTGGGTTTCTGGGTTTTGAGACACAGTGTTATCGATAACAATGAAGATGTTATCAATAACAATGGCTTTCGAGTAGATTCTTAGTAGAGTTTCGTGGATCTATCAACAACAACAACAACGACAAATGGCACAAATTAAGACAATGGAAACAAGTCATAAACATATATTGATAGTTAGAACTCCCTCCCTCAAAGATCAAAAGCAAAACCAAAAAAATCCTCCAAGCCTTAGCCCCAAATCTTGCAAACGAACAGAATACGCTTCCACCGAGCCTAAACCAACGCAATACGGGCTGCAATACACGAAGGATTGAAGGCTGCTTTGGTGGGTTCTTGGGTGATTTTTGAGTGACAGTGAGAGTGAGTGATGGGAGCTGAGAGTGAGGAGAGGAGAACGGGGAGAGAGGGAGTGAGGAGAGGGGGAAAATTTATTCCCTATACACACACACATATGTTATACACACATCACACAGTCACCCCTCCAATATAACAAGTTAACACATTGGCCCCAATTCTCAATATTCCAAATCAATTTCCTCCTTTTTATTTCTTATAAAGCATTTAAATCAATTTTACGAATTTACGGGTCTCTACAGCCATCGTTCGGTGTTTGGTTCACCCCGTTTGCTTCCGGATTGCTTATCTAGGAGGCCTTAGCAAACCCCATTGCACTCCCAATAAACTTGTATTGAGGATCAAAAATTCTAACAACAGAGACGATTTGTAGAGAAAAACGCGTTTGACCCCATTTCGGATCCCAGAAAAATTTAGAAAAATATTCATAAATTTATAAATATTATTTTACGGGGGGATCGCCCCTACGAATCCAAAAGTAGTATTTATCGATATCCGCAGGAGCTAATTTTTTACAGGGCCCCATAAAAAAATAATATTAAAAAATTTATAGATATTTTTCTGGGACCCGAAATGAGGCCAAACGCGTTTTTCTCTGCGGATAGCAGCGCTGATCTTTCTTGCTCCGGCCTGATTTGCTTGTTACTTGGTAAACTAATTCTAGAAGATACCAGATTAGGTGGCTTATTAACATTAAGAGTATCCACAATACTATAATCAAAAGTAAAAGATTTTTAAAGTTGACAATATTAGTATAAAATATGATTTATAATGTTATAATTAAATTTAACTACCTCCTTATAAATAATTAATTTTTGGACTTTGGATAACCAAAACTACCAACCTTTTGACAATAACAAAATTTAATAAACCCTACATATGTTCAATCAAATACACTAATCATTATACAAAAATGTTCTATCTCTCTTCCTTTTTCCTCTCTCTCTCTTTCTTAATTTTTGGAAAAAAAATATTTTACTAAAAAATTGTTTTTCTTAGAAAACAGTTTTTTTCCAAAAAATATTTTCTATTTCTAGTAAATAGTTTTTATTAATTTCAAAACTATTTTTAGAAAAACTATTTTCTACTGTTCACAATTTTTAGCTTTTTGTAATTTGAAAAGATGATGTGACAAGTTTTGGTTATCCAATTTTGATTATACCATTGTAGACATTTATATTACTAACCTTAGCAATCTCTTAAATGAATAATCAAAAACTGATGTGGCAATTTTTGGTTATAGTATTGTGAATACCCCAAGTAGTTCATAGGCTCCATTCTGCTGTCGAGAATGTTGTGTGAGAAATCGGTTCACAAGAAAAGTGAAGTAAAATAAAATTAAATATCTTTTCCCGTGTGTATTTTCTTGACAGAAATCTTGCAGGAAAACAATAATTCTTTCATTTTGGCAAGACATATTTTGCAGGAAAGTTTTTCCCAATGAAAAATTGAAGCTCTAAATCCTATTTTTCTAATAATTAAACACATAAAAAATTATAGGAAAATTAAATTTTCCACCGTATCCTATATATTTTCTGTGCAACTGAACGGAGCCCAGAAGCCTATTCAGGATTAATTGGGCCACATCACCGCTAAAGAGTAAAGAATAGCCTTTTTGCTAATTTGTTGCTAGTGTCCAAGGCAATTGTAACGGCATGGTCTAGGGCCAATCCAGACGGGCAGAAGAAGGCAGTTTATTTCTTGCCACGATGGAGCCTGAACAACAATTCGACCCAAATTTCCGCGAACGCGATTTAGGTTACCGAGGAGGAGATCCAGACCAGACCAGAGCACCAAATCCCGCTCATAATTTTCGCACGAAATTTTGAACCCCCACCCGCCGAATCTCCCCATCCCGCCCATTGACCCTATTTCCCCCCTCAAATTCTCACTGCAGATCTCTCGCCCCAAACCCCCCCCTCCCTCCCACTCATCGATCCCTAGGGTTTTACTCGCCCTTCTCTCTCGCTCCACGCATACGTACACGCACCTGTGTCTACACTCCCCGTTCTTGAAGCTCCGTTCCCGATGGCGTCCGAAACCCTAGACGAGAAGAAGCAAGAGGACGTGGTCGAAGCGAAAGACGAAGAAGTGAAGGAGGAGGAGGAGAGGAAAGAGGAGGAAGAGAGGGAAGCGGGAGAGGACGCGGAAGCGGCAGGGAAGGAGGAGGAGGAGGAGGAAGGCGAGGAGAAAGGCGGAGGGAGTAAAGGGGAAGCGGAGGAGGAGAGCAAGAAGGGGAAGAGAAGCCGGAAGGGGAGCGCCGCGGCGAGGAAGAGGGGTTCGAAGGAGGAGAAGAAGAAGAAGGGCGAGCCGGCCAGCGAGAGGCCGACGAGGGAGAGGAAGACGGTGGAGCGGTACTCGGAGCCGTCGCCCGGGAGGAGTGTGATCAAGGGATTCACGATTGCAAAGGTATCGGCGGTGAAATAGTGTTTTTTTGCTAATGATTCGATCTTTTTTGTGTGTCATTGTGATTTTCTGGTTGTGGTTTCGTTTTTGTGCAGGGTCGAGGCACGCAACTCAAGGATATTCCGAATGGTATGTTTGTTCATTACATTGAGAACATTACTGGTATTGGGTTGGAAAATATGTTTAGTACAAGTGCTAAGCATGGACTTAGGGTGCTTATCCGCTATATTATTGGACTACAAACTAATGACAGATGGTCAAGTTTCCGCTTAATGTTATTTTAGTTGAGGTATGTAAAGAGAATGACCTGCCTAGAAATGCATTTTTAATCTGGTATTTTGTTGGTGGTATTTTGTTGGTATTATTTATGTTTCCCATCAGCTTGTTTGGCTCTTTGTTTTAATTTTTGGGATTAATCATTTGTCTCGAATAGAGGAATAGGAAAAATATAAAAATGTGGACTGGAGTTAGAAAACGTTCACACGAGACAACACTAAAGACAAAAATGACATTTCCTTTTTTTTTTTGGTCAGAATTTTTTACTTTTTAGACTCCTCTCGTCTAGACGAATTGCCAATCCAATAGGTTTAATGTGAATCTAACAACAATTAATAAAGGAAGAAATTAATACGGAAACAGGGCATTATTTTACTTGACGTCCTTGGTTTTTCTTAGCTGAATAAGTTGTATTTTCTTGTTGTATACTTGCTATACCTGTTGTTTATTGTGACTTGGAAAATATTCTGAGCCTTGCTATCTGTGGTTCTAGTTTTGTTGAAGTAGATGATGTTATATAGGATGTTAGGGTTAATAAAGTAGGCATGATTATTCCACCAGTTTGTTCGAGACTTGAGTTGCCTCTTCCATCCATATCCAATGTGACGCACAAGGTCCAGGCCCTGGTTTTGGTGCTGTATGTTGCGTGGGACTTCTGTCAAAAAGTTCAGTTTGAGTATGCATTTTGTAAGCATAATATAAAAATAATTGTTCATCAACAAAGGTACTTCAACTCGATATGTTCCACGAGTTACATTTGACCAAGGAACTGTTGAGGCAATTATTTTGTATGTTTGTTTTTATTCTTTGATGTCCTTGCTGAAGGAGTTCTTTAAAGCTTTGTTATTCACAAGATTTATGATGTGGACGAAGGTGTAATTTGACCTTAATTTTAGTTGTTCCTCAAGTATAGTTTGTATATGATTTTATTTGCTTTTTGTTCAACTTTGTTTTAACTCTACTTTTATCTTAATCTGATATTGTAATCTTTCTTTAGTTGCTTTCAAACTGTCAAAGAGAAAACCTGATGACAACCTTCAGATACTTCACACTATTCTTTATGGAAAGAAATCGAAGGTGACCTTTTTTCTTGGTGCTTTTCATACTTCCAGTCCTCTGCTTTCACTTGGTTGGTTTGAGTCATTCGACAATGTTCTCTCTTCACAGTTCCTACAAATTGTGTCTGTCTTTTAAAAAATTCGCATATTGTCTGGAAAATTGAATTAGGCCTTGGCTATCTTGAAAGATATTGAATTTGTGTATTTTTTTTCCTGGCAGGCACACAGTCTGAAGAAGAATATAGGGCAGTTTTCTGGTTATGTGTGGGTTGAAAATGAGGTATTTTATCCAACCCTTTTGATGTTATTTTATTTGGTAATTAATCTAATTTTTATTCATCACCTGTTGTCTTTTCAAATTTTTTGACCCCATGCTTTCTTCTCTCAACAGCAATAAAAATTGGATACCGTCTTTGTCATGTAATGATGTCTACAATGTCAATATTAGTCCAAAACTGTTTGTTTATCTTTTCTCCGTATGTTCACTAGGAAAAACAGAGGGCTAAAATTAAGGAGAAGCTTGACAAATGTGTTAAGGAGAAATTGGTGGATTTCTGTTATGTCTTGGATATTCAAGTTCATAATAAGGCTGCTGTGAGGAAGGTACGTGTTTGTGACTGATCGGTTCCTTTTCTTTATGCGGGATATTTAACTGGTCAATTATTTTATCTCTGAATTGTACTTTCAGGAAGAACTTTCAGCGAAGCTGTTGGAGTTTTTGGAATCTCCACATCCTACGACGGATACTTTGCTTTCTGACAAGGAACAGGTTGGAACAATTTATTTTGTTGTTTGCAATTTGATAGCGTAGTAAACTGGAGGGGACAATTCCACTATGCGCTTGCATAATTTGTCCATATAGTTGCACAGGTGAGGGTTATTACTTAAGTTGTTATTACATTTCGATTCCAGAAAGTCAGAAAGCGAAAGGGGAAGGCTACTGCAAGTTCCGGAGAGGCATCTGAAGAAGTTCCAGCAAAGGTTAGTTTTGTTCAGTGCCGTAACCCAAAATTGTCTTAACTGGTCGTAGGAATGCAGATAAATGATTCCTTTTAGCTATTACAATTGCATTTGCATCACGTTTTGTACGGCACTGCCAAGGGACAAGGTAAAATGACATACTGCTATTGTTTTGAGAATCCCAGTTTCCTTTCAGTGATTCAAGGGTCTATGTTTTGCTTGACATTCTTAGACTTGTTTAGATTCATTTCTAGTCGGGAGATGCTCGAATGGTGAGTTGGTTGTTCGGTTGTTCCCTTCTTAACATGACTGAACAGTGTCCATTAGTAATAACCAAATCAAGGTTTCAATCATAGGGCCCATAGTTTGGCTTGCCTTGACGGATTTTTTTTCCCATTATGTTGCTTCGTAACTTTTGACTACCATAATCTCATCACTTTTTACTCAGTTTATGAGATGTCACAACTATCTTGCTGCTTTTATTTCCTGTTCCCGTAAGGTCCAGATGTCAATTAAGCACTGACTAGTTTGTGGAACATACCATGTTATTAGATGAACAGTTCACTGGTTACATGGGATCACTTTGTAATACTGAAGCACCGACACATTTTATGCCTTGACACAGCGATTTCAGTACACAATTTCATGCATTTGTTGGGGTTTTGACTCGTTCAAAAATCTAGCATGCTGAATTATTAAATATCTTTTCAGGCTTTAAGGGTCTTGTCCGTCTTTACCTGTTGTTGTCTTCTATCACAGTGTTGTGCCTCATATTTGTTGATGGCGATATTACCTTGTTTGCCAAGTTGATTAGTCCTTTTTAGATACTCTACGTCTTTGACCGATGTATATTCTCCTGTGGTCTTTGGTTTGTTTAATCCATTTTGGATCTTTGACAGAGTCTTTCTTTGACCATGACTATTTCTTGTAAATTGGCTTCCATGTGTTGGCTGAGGTGTGTATAGAGTTCTATCCTAGCACCAGTCTCGGCCTGACGTTAATTTTGGTTTACAGTTTGTTGATAACAGGGTGGAAATAGGTTCTTCATTAGGTTGACACTCAGTGGATTGCTATGAACAAACACAGCTATGATCTTCCTATCAGAAAAAGGAAAACAACATTGCTATTTATCCAAAAAGCTAACTGAAAACTCTTGTGACCAAGTCCTCTTGATTCTTTTCATACGAATCTCATTTTCATAGTTTTTGTTTAAGCATCCAACTCCAAACCAATTGGCAAGGAGTGGAGAGGCCACCTAGGCTCATATACTAGTTTTGGAGGAGATACTTAACTGATGCGGGACAAACTCCAACACTTCCTCGCACCCCACACTCGCACGTGGAGAGGTAAACAAACGGATCACAACAAATAACAGTGCACTTATGTCCATTAACAAGGGGGGACAAATTCTCCGAAACCCTAGCTCTGATACCATGTTAAAGCATCCAACTCCAAACCAATTGGCAAGGAGTGGAGAGGCCTCCCAAGCGCACATACTAGTTTTGGAGGAGATACTTAACCGATGTAGGACAAACTCCCAATAGTTTTAATGGACTATGGAATAAGCATCACAACCGACTACTGTTCACACAATCTATGGTGGTTGTGAAACTGCTTTCTTAGGAATTCTCCTGGTATCTTTTGTTCTCAAAGGAAGGATTCCCTGTTCCATCTAGCTCACATTGATGCTTCATTTCTATGTCATTCTACTCATTCCTTTATGTTCTGCTGCTGCAGCAACCTGATTGTAAGTAGTGCTAATTGTGAACTCTTCGTCCACTTCTTTTATGAATGTTATACTGATTGTTTTCTTCTTGATTCATACGTTTCTGCTTTCTCTGGATGGTCCAATGGAGAATAATTTTTATTTTTTATTGGCATATCAAGGTTTTTTTTTTTGTATTTCTAAGTATGATATTATTTGCTATGTAAGGACAATACTAATAATCATGTTACACCTGCTGAAATTGTGGCCTTCGTTGAGGATCCTATGTTTTGTTTAGAGGCAAAGTCTTCGGTTGAGACCTTGAATTGTTTCATTGATGTTAAGATTAAAATATGTTGGTTCTTGGTACCACCACAAGGATTAAAAGAAATAAGACATCTGAAACATAATATGGAGGTAAATTGGTGGGTTTGTATGCTTAGACAAATGTTGATTTTTTTTTTTGTGTGTGTGTGTGTGTTGTTTTAATTGCGAGATGTGTGGCCTATAAGGCAGAAAGATAATTTCTGCATTCGTAAATGCTCACTTTTAAGCATGGCAGAGAGCAAAAATACTTGGAGCGGTTCTGGAGCTATCATGTTAACCCCTTACAGTGTGTTCAGAACAAAGTTGGCTGAACTGTTTCTTTGGAAGTCTGCCCTAAGTATAGCAGTGTTTTCATTAGTTGGGATCTCTTCTGATTTTTATGTTGTGCATCTCTACCTTATTGTCTGAGTGTTGGTATGTTTTTGCAGTTGATTTTGTTAAATTGTTATTTTTTAATCTATAGAAGCGGAAGAAAACCCTTCAAGCTGGCGAGAAGCGCAAACGGACTTCAAAAACTGAGGAAGATGAAGTTGATGATAAAGTTGAGCCTTCAGACGCAAAAAGTGAATCTCTAGATGAAGATGATGAAGAGGAGGATGACTCGGTTCTGAAGGAAGAGAGTGATCAGGAGGGGAGCAAGTCTGAAGAAGAAGATGCAGATGCAGATGAGCCAATGGAGCAGGTGCCAGTTGAAAAAAAATCCTCCAAAAAGAACGTGAAGGATTCTGGTTCCAAAGCTAGTGAGAAATCTAAATCTGTCACAAAGGTTACCCCTGCAAAATCTGTCAAAACCCCTAAAAAATCACCCAAGAAATCATCGGTCTCGAATTCAAAGAAGGGCGCTAGTAGTGCTGATGGAGCTTCTGGGTCAACACCTAAGACCAAGGTCTCTGCAAGTAAGAAGCAGAAGGTTGAAAAAGAAAGTGAGAAGGACCAAAGCGCTGCTGCCAAGGAGAAAGGAACAAACAAGAAACAGTCTAGAAAGTCTACTTCAAATGTATCAGCTAAGGATCAAGGTGCATAGCTTTCTTTGTTCTTTGACGCCACTAATGCCTGAATTTAGATAATGTCCTTTTCAGTAAGTTCTTACACGGGCTTGTGTTTTTGGAGCCCTTCATTGTGGACAGTGTATAGAAGCCAATGTTTTTCGGCCTCTTGTTTCCCTTATTTGAATTTTTCTTAGTAATGCGTTTAGATATGTTTTTCCTTGCACAAAATTATGCCATTATTTTGTATATTTCTGGAACAATTGTCCTGAATCCCTATTTGGGTAGGAAAAGGAAAAGCTAGCAAGAAGGCTAAGCCAGAACCCACCAAAGAAGAGATGCATGCTGTAGTGGTCGATATTCTGAAGAAAGTGGACTTCAATACTGTAAGTAGCACCTTCTTTCTGGCCTTTGACTGTTGAAATGGTTGAACTTCACACTTACGTCACTCTTACACAAATTTTGTGCTTCTCATAATGCAGGCTACTCTATCTGATATTCTGAGGGAACTTGGTAATGCTCACTTCTTCGTACAGTAAATTTGATAAATAGTCCTTGTGGTAGTAACTCGTAATTGTTGGAAATTGTTATACCAGGCACCCACTTTGATGTGGATCTCATGCACAGAAAAGCGGAGGTGAAGGCAATTATTACAGATGTCATAAATAACATGTCTGACGATGAAGATGAAGGAGAGGAAGCCGAAAGTGGAGATGATGCTGAGAAAGATGAGGATGGTGACGATGATGCTTAGCGTCGGAGCTCATTTGACCCTTGTAGTGCAGATGAGTAATGCAAATTCACTTATTGTGGTAGTTAGTCTGTGTACAAAGGTTTCATCCGCGAATAGAGGCCCTTTTAGTTCTTAACCTAAAATATGAATGCCTCCAGATAGGTTTGTCTGTACCATAGACATTAACCCTTAGGTTCTTATTTGTTATTTTTCCTCCCCGGAAGTTCTTTTCCATTCTATTACAAGTTCCTTGTAGTTGTACTTAGTTGGCTAATTTTTCTCTCGCAACTCCTTGAAAGTTTTCGGAGCTTGTATTGAGTTGTTGCTTGCTGTAACCTTGTAGATTTCATATGTGCACCGAGTGAAACGAATCGTGACTTTTTTCTCATGAAGTTCTGATGCCGTAAATTAGGTTGATTTCTACCCTGTGAACGTAGCTGCAATGGTCGTGAACCTGTGTTTAGTGGCGTTCTGTGAGGTTTTTAACTCTTCTACTTCCTATAATGCTCTCCCGCCCTTCATTTGAAATTTGGTTGTTTGGAATTTGTAATTTTGTCAAACAGGGGAAAGGACTTTACCATTATGTAAACCCTCAAGTACTTCATGTTTGTTGAGTGAGCTAGCTCAACAAATTGGGGTATCTTGAAATAGTTTTTTCTCACTCCCATGTGCAGAGAATCCGGATTGTTGAACCTCCTGGGGAAAATAGAAAATGCTTGATGTGGTGGAATTGGGCTCTTTCAGCATGTGGTTAGTGATAACTGATTTTGACCAGGCCATGAAGAAAGATTCTACAGCCAGCTAGCTGGTTTCTATTTGAGGGAAAAAAAGCTAGCTGGTTCAATTAATGTACTAAGATAGGAGTATTTGTTAAGAGTTGTCAGTAACTAAGCCAATTGGGTAACGGATCAAGTTATTCGTGTTCGGCTCGACTAATAAACATGATATAGCTGAATTAGGTTAGGTTCTTATGCCTGCCCTCAATGGTATACCTGTCAAGATTATTTTTAACTGTGAAACCTCTACTGCTAGATCATTGTGCTGTTTTTAAAAACTTTTCTGGAGGATCGGATTTTTCATGGTTTTGGCCAAACTGCAAAAAAGATTAATTGCATGATTAGTGGCTAATTAAGTGAGATTTAGGTCTATACACCTACCATGGACAAAGATAATGCATGAATCCAAGTATGGACAAACCAAAAGAGTGGTGAAAGCTACTGTGTTTTGTAAAAGTGTAACCAGTTTATATCCGAGAATATGATCATAATCTTAAGACGGGAGATTAGGGCATCCTCATAAAAAGTCATGGGAATTGGAAAAGTCAGTGTTCAAAAATTGCATAATCAAGTTGATTAAGTAAGCGAAATTTGGATGCCAACCCTACCTAATAACCCCCCACAGTCCTCTCAATCATCACCATCTGCTCTAAACCCTCTGGGCTGTACCGGCTGGTAGAGTTTTGGTACGGTGGCAAGTAGCCAACCGCCATCTACATGACACAATAGCAGCATCCTCCAAAAAACCTTGTACAAACCAAGACTCCAAGAAATCTCTCTCTCTCTCTCTCTCTCTCTCTCTCTCTCTCTCTCTCAAACTGCTCTGAATAATAAATTAGCTCCAATGAAGTATCAATGCCTGTCACTTTCATGACATCTTTTGTTAACCAAAACTGAGTAATTGTCAATCTTTAAATCCTAGCTACTCCTATATAACTTCTTCAATGCCTTTAGCCTGAAAATAGCCTCTTTCTGAGCATAACTCCCAAGTCCCACCCTAACAGTAATTGAACACTTCTGAATCGCAGGTGTGTATGATTTGAATTACAATTAATTCTCCAAATATCCTCTGTTTTGGTTTCTGTTTCAGAGTCAGTTTTCAAATACTCCCTTCTTTTTCTTGAAGAAAACATATTTATTCGACTGATTTCGGTATGCGTTTCACAGAATATTTCATTTGGAAAAAAACCCATTTCATGAAAACACCAAGAAAGTGTTTTCAAATCTTGGGAAACATTTTCGCTCTAATAGTAAATACAACACGAAAACAAAGAGTGTTGTTGCTATGAAAGACACCTATTAGAATTACTCTCCTACATTTCTGCATGCACCAAACACATACTGATATTGATAGTCATTTTCTCTCCTACATTTCACTTACTCTCTCAATTCACTCAATTTTTTTCCCTTTTTTTTTACCCAGGCTAGGGAGCTTAAAGGAGTTAATTCCTTCCAATGGAGAATGGGGGTCATACAAAGTTTGAACTTACCGTAAAGCAAAGAGTGCCAACTCTAGTGCCTCCGGCAGAGGAGACCAAAAAGGGCCTTTACTTCCTCTCCAACCTTGACCAGAACATAGCGGTGATAGTTCGCACTATTTACTGCTTTAAATCAGAGGAGCAAGGCAATGAGAAAGCGGTGGAAGTGATCAAGGGCGCTTTGTCGAAAGTTCTAGTCCACTATTACCCGCTTGCTGGACGGCTGACGATTAGTCCCGAGGGGAAGTTGATAGTGGATTGCACTGCGGAAGGTGCTGTTTTTGTTGAGGCAGAAGCAAATTGTACAATGGAAGAGATAGGGGATAACACAAAGCCTGATCCTGTGACCCTTGGGAAGCTGGTTTTTGACATTCCTGGTGCCCAAAATATACTTGAAATACCTCCTCTGGTGGCTCAGGTTTGTCTATTACTTGAATGTTTTGACAGCCAATTCAATATCCATCTGGTTGCTATTTTCGAAAACACTTTTGCAGAAAACTTTTCAATGAACTGTAAGTAAGACACTAACAGTAGCCAGTTTTTTGCAGAAATAGTTTTTGAGAATTCGGAAACATATTTTGATGTTTTCTGGAGAATGGGTTGGTTCCAAAACAAGGCACACAATAACTCCCCAAAACAAGCTCTGAGTGTATCCGGAAGATGAAAATGGAAAAAAAAATAAAAAAATTCCAAACAGGATTAGTTTTTTTTTGATAGGCTTCCAAATAGGATTAGTTGATGGCATAAAAAAGGTGGTTTGATTTTGAGCATGGTTCTAAATTTCAAGTGTTTCCAAATTTTGTGGTGTTGTGGATAGAGTCTTGAGTATCTTCACAGCAATTTTCATTGGGAAACTAACAAAAATATGCAAGTTGTGCCTGGATTATCAAATTTAACTGGTCTTTGCAGGGAAGTAAGTAGGAGTGGATACAGATATGGAAACAAAAACAAAATGGACAAATCGACTATTTTTCTAATTGCCTTAATAACTTAGTACTGACAACGTTGATAGTAATAATTTGGCAAATCTATTTTCCAGGTGACTAAGTTCAAATGTGGAGGTTTTGTTCTTGGGCTATGCATGAACCACTGCATGTTTGATGGGCTTGGTGCCATGGAATTTGTGAACTCATGGGGCGAAACCGCCAGAGGCCTACCTCTCAAGGTCCCTCCATTTCAAGACAGAACCATTCTCAAAGCCCGAAACCCACCAAAGATCGAATTCCCTCACCAAGAATTTGCTGAGATCGATGACATATCAAACACTTCTGATCTCTACAAAGAAGAAATGCTTTACAGAACCTTCTGTTTTGACCCTGACAAGCTCGAACAACTCAAGGCCAAAGCAATGAAAGACGGGGCACTAACTAAGTGCACTTCATTTGAAGCCCTTTCTGGATTTGTATGGAGAGCCAGAAGCAAGGCTTTGAAAATGAAGCCGGATCAACAGACGAAGCTCCTATTTGCTGTTGATGGGCGAGCTAGATTTAACCCCCCAATCCCACAAGGGTATTTTGGCAATGGAATTGTATTAACCAATTCTGTCTGTGCTGCAGGGGAGTTAGTTGAGAGCCCTCTGTCTTTCGCCGTAAAACTAGTCCAAGAGGCAGTTCAGTTAGTTACCGATGGTTATATGAAATCAGCCATAGACTATTTTGAGGCAACAAGGGCTAGGCCTTCTCTGGCTGCAACCCTTCTGATCACTACTTGGTCTAGATTATCTTTTCACACTACGGATTTTGGGTGGGGGGAGCCTATCTTATCGGGTCCCGTGGCCTTGCCTGAAAAGGAGGTGATTCTGTTTCTGTCTCATGGGAAAGAGAGGAAAAGTGTCAACGTGCTTCTCGGATTGCCAGCTCCGGCTATGGAAATCTTTGAACAGCTTGTGGAGATCTAGAAGCAGCAAAATTCCGTTTACAAAGTTATTGTTACAATCATTGTGTTATTTGTTACTTTTCAATCTATTTTATTGAGACCTTAAAAGGGTACTTCATGCCCGAAGATTCCAACAGAGGAGGGGAAAACAGTATGTTTAGAGCAATTCCATTTAATTGTGAGGGTGGATGGCTCTGTCAGGAACACAAGGGTAGAAGAGCTTGAAATCTATGTCTCCTGTTTGTAATTTTCATTGTTTATTTTATTTGGATGTATTTGAAGGTTTTATATTTTGGTTTATGGAATTCAATACCTGAACATTACAAGCATTGTTTAGCTTCTGGATCTTGAATATGTGGAGGGGTTGGTAAGAAAAAAAGAAGCAAACGATCCAACACAAATCTGAGATCCAAAAACAGCCTCAAAGTCAAGAGGAGTTCTTCCTAATTTGTATCCAATGAATATATGCTTAATACTTGTGATTTACTGATTTGTGAACCCCATGAGAAAACTTCTAGAGTGGTCTTGCTTTCTTGTATGAGTAGTGCTAGGGACACAGATATCCGGACACAAATGCGGACACATATTGCTTTCTCATAAGAGTAGTGCTGGAGACACAGATGTCCGGACACAAAAGTGGACACATTCGTGTTCGGACCTTACCGATGCACATAAATCATAGCAGATGTCGTTGTTGGAAATAAACTTAAATTGTTATTGGTTATTTGAGTGACAGGAAGATAGAGAGAGTGAATGGGCAATATATGTGCTTGTGAGTGGGCCATGAGTGAGTGTGTTGGTTATTTCGCAAAGAGGCTGTTAGGAGTAAGCCAGCTAACTAATTCGATGGGAAGGACTGATGGAGAGTTGAGAGAGTAAATGTGAGTTGGTTGTGTTGTTGTGTTACTGTCTGTACTGTTAGTGTATAAAATGTATTATGTATGTGTGGAATAGAGGTGTGGGAAGGAGAGTCGTGTGAAGAAGAGAGAAAAGAAAGAGCAGAGAGGAGAGTGAGACGTGGGGAGCCCCTGATCGAGGGGAGGGGGGTCTCGGTCTCCCCTACTGATATGTACGTGTGAGAGAGGAGAGAGGTGTTTGAGAGTTGTGTGTATGTAATTTGTATGTTTTGTGTGAGAAATAGTAAATAAAAGTGGTGTATATGGTTGTGCGAATTCTCTCTTGATTCCCAACAGTCGCAGTACCGCTGTGTACGCATTTATGTCCAAAGCATTTTCCTTCTCATATATCCTCACAATGAGTCCACGGCCAGTCCTTATTTTTTCTTTCGAGCAAATTCGAATCAGTGATTGCTTGACCTCTGGCTTATGCATATATCCACTGGGGAGGCTAAGCATGAACACACCCCTAAGCCTGTCAAATTTGAACACCTGAAGCAAAAAATGAAGATTGTATCTATCTGGTTCCTCTCATTTTGGTCATTCCGAATAAGAACTACTCCATAAGCCAAGGTTTTTAGAAACAGCGACCCCTAGGGAGCGTGTTGGCCGATACCAATCTTTTCGCCCTCTGATACTACTAAACCCTACTCTACTGACAAGACTGATAAATTGCATATGTATCGACTGCTACATCCCGGTTCACGGGCGCTACTCGACCGCTGTAGCTGATTTAGGTTTCTAGTAAGGCATTGTCGGCTGGATGAACCCTTAAGTTGATATTAGAAGTATACTGTAATTAATTGAAGTCAACTGGAAGTCTGGAAATGGAGTTGACACCCGGTGAATCATATGTCCCAGAATCAATTTTGAGAACCGAAAAGAACGGCTTCAATTCCACATAGTAGAATATTGAAGCTATATATTGCCTGAAATGGGCAAGAACTTTGGCTTTCACTGATGGTGTGCACTGTACGTGCAATGGCAACACTCCTATATGGTTTAATAGACACGCAAATTTAATAAGCATCTGACACCCCTTGTGGTTTGCCTTAATGACTGGTACCCTTACGTGTAAGAAATGGCAATGAACCTTTTGTGGTTTCAAAGTCCACTTTACCGACACCCAACCCAACCAACAACTGTCACGAGATGGAATTAGTCAAATGTGACTTATATTACGAATTCACCTTCTTTAATGGTAGAATAAATAATGAAAACTCTAAATTCTCATTTTGACCTACAAGTAATAAATTTGTCATTTTTTGACAAATTTATTTTGTTTGAAATAGCAAAAAGATTTTGTTAGAAACTCGACAAAGGATACATCGAGGAAACAAAAAAAAACAAGACACCCACATCATGATGTTGATAAGTGAAGAAGAGTGAAAGGTCCAAATAAAACAACCAAAAAAACAAATGTCACCCAGAGAGTCGGAAACTGCTCAAACACAAGAAGCAAACAGCGAGCACCCAATACCCTGAGGCCTAACCGAAGCATCCAGATGCAGAATCCAAAACACGTTAAAGTGTTAAACCACGAGATCCCAAAAGACTGCGGACCAAACATCTAGAACTCCACACTTCACCCAAGAAACACCCGCGGAAAAACTACCAATCGTTAAGAAAAGCCGCAGCAAACGAGAGATTTTTCAGTGACGACCGGGTATATCCTACGTGGTACCTGCTCGACACATTCGAGTCGTCCAATACATTTTTGGACGGTTCGGATTAAAGCCCTCTCTCCTCTCACCCCAACACTTTCTCTCTCCAAATCTGAGTTGTTTAAACATGGAATAGACGGCTCGGATGCGCAAGCGGGCACCACGTGATACCCGCTCGGCATTGAATTTTTTTTTCATACACAGACCAGCCCAAAAACTAGAGTGCAATTTTGTTCACCATTCTTAAAAGCGGGTGAACATTACTCTCTCTCTTATTGGTTGAAATGGTGTTGGTTGAAATGGTGTGGACCCCACCACAAAGTGATGTTATGCTTACCATGCAATACACTTTTTGGTAAACATGACATCACTTCGTGGTGGAGTCCATATCATTTCAACCATTAGAAAGGAGAGTAATATTCACCCTCTTAAGTAGAGAGTGAACAAAACTCAACTCCAAAAACTATCAACATACCAGGAGCAAACAGCACAAAGACAGTAGAAATAGCAGCAACCCTCCAAACAGCAAAACAGAACTGAAACTCAGACCAAAACCCTCAACTAGCAGCCACAGGAAACAAGGAAAAGCCAAAAAATACACTCCTCTCACGCAGCCGGCCACATAAGCCTATCCAAAATCCAAATCAGAATCAAAACCCTCTTTAAAAAAAAAAACACACCCACAACACCCTCACCTAACGAAAATCTCACAACACCCTCACCTAACGAAAACCTCACAACACAAGAAAGAGGCATATTAACAAACTGAGGTTTTCCGTCGAAGAGGAGCAGATGTGTTCCTCTGAAGAAGAGCCTAGCTCATATTCTTGAGCTTCATTTTCAATCAACCTTTGCATACTTAAAACATGTTTTTCATCAAAAACCACTCCTAGTCTTTGACAAATTTATTGATTGATGGTGTCGGTGAAACGCACATAGAAATCGGTCACACGGGATCCATTTTTATTTCTTATACTTGAGAGGTACTCATCGTTAAGAACCTGTCCAAACACTAAGGAGGCCACCAAATCATGTGGAAATGGTATTATAATTATCAAAAGTCGGTGAGAGTCAAACACATCTGATATAGTTCATTAATATATATTACCTGCTTAATTAACAACACCAATCTACAAACTTCAGTTATAAATAAAGGGCACCGCTATTTGCAACCACAAATTTTCTGAACGTAGCCTGTTTAAACTATGATACACAATTCATGTGCATATGATAACAGACTACGTTGAGAAAATTTGTGGTTGCAAATAGAGGTACCCTAAATAAATAGAGATCAAACTGAATAACATCAAGCTTTTCTGTTTTGTAACTCGCCACAATGGGAGATTCAAGCATGCCCTAGGAGATGATTGCATGAGTTGGTAGAGTGGCATCAGAGCCAGGAAGTTATGGGTTCGAGTTGCGGGAGCATTATTATGTGCATATGATAACAGACTACGTTGAGAAAATTTGTGGTTGCAAATAGCGGTACCCTAAATAAATAGAGATCAAACTGAATAACATCAAGCTTTTCTGTTTTGTAACTGGCCACAATGGGAGATTCAAGCATGCCCTAGGAGATGATTGCATGAGTTGGTGGAGTGGTATCAGAGCCAGGAAGTTATGGGTTCGAGTTGCGGGAGTATTATTATGAGGCAGGAGTTTTCGAGCCCCCATGGAATTTAGTTACACAATGTCATTCTCTGTGACCGCTCTAAAAATAAATTTGCAGGTGCGATGTCAAATATTATAAAAGACTTAATCGAAGCATTCTCTAACAGCAATTGGTTTTAGAAAAGATGGTAGAAAAAAGATCCGACAAGGCCATTAGAGGGTTGACCGATCGCTATAACTTCAAAATTTCGAAATTAATCGATGTGCGTTAAGTTGACCTAGACACCCGATTATCAAAAAAGAAAACCAACCGATTGTAAAGCATGCACTAATTCATCACTTCGATTAGAAAAACTTTATCACAATATATGCATTTTTAACAGTTTCCTTACATACATCTGTTGGTACAACAGATCATAATTAAGCTAGCTAAAGCCTGAACTACATAGACTACAATATGTTTTCTATACTTGAGAAACAGTTTGATCGATCCTACACGGTTAAAACTGATTCCTCTTTTTTTTTAATAACTCAGTATCCGGACCAATAAACCCAGTAACCAGAAATCATTTTATCGTACACTAAGCAGGGATCCCGATTAAAGCTGGGACAAACCGTTTATATATGGATCAGTTAATAAAACTTAAAACTGATTCATCTTGAGCAATCTCGACGGAGTAAGAAGCCCATACCCATAATTAGACCCGCAAACCTTGGCCATGTTCCCATTTCTCCCCACCCTCCGGCCCGGCGCAAACGGGCTGCACGACCCGTGCGCAAACCCGCAACGGGGCACAATCTCCTCCTCTTTGCCGTCCATCTCGGCCAACACTTTACAGAACAAGTCGACGTCGCACGGCAACAGCAGCGGACCCTCGCTGCTGTACCCGTACTCCTCCTCAGCATCTTCCAGCAGCATTTTGAACAGCGGGTGGTTGGCGTACTTGGTCTTGATCACGAACCGCTGCTTCTCCGGCCCCACGTAGACCGAGAAACACCCCTCCGGCGCCGCCCGATCATTCCTGCGGCTCTTGCTCTTCGTGAAGGTACCCGTACAACTTGTGGATCTTTCGCGCGGGAGCGATCGGCACCGGTCCCACGTCTTGAGGAGCAAGTTCTTCTTTCTCTTGGCCTTGTCCGAATCCATCTTAGAAGTTCGGGGGAAAAAATCCGATACAGCTAGGTATTCTGAGTTCAGAGCTTATCAACCTCTATCGTAAGCCAGGTTGAGCGTGGACCTCACTCCTGGTCTTGCAGTACAATTGCTCATACCTAACTAGAATTTGGATAAATTAATCGTTATTTGAGAGAGAGGAGTATGGGATGAGAAGAGAGTGGGGATTTGAGAGGGGGATTTAAGAAGGGGGTTTGTGAGATGAAGCCTTGAGAGAGAGAGAGAGAGATTACAGAGAGAGTTGCGAGGTGAGTTGTTATCTGGGTTAAGTTCTGCGTAGGAGAGGTGACACTCTTTTATAGGCCCGACCCACATAGATGCTCTTTTCGCAAGTCAGTGCATTCGGAGCCGTTTACGCACAATTCAACTGATTTTTAAGAGGTTGATTATATCGTCTTCTAACGGTACTAACGGGTATAATGAAATTCAGGGCAAAACCCGTACGCACTAACCACACGACAATTGTTAAACCTAAGACGCGCAGAAGAAAATTAACCTGTTATAATAAGTCTCGTGTCTTGACCACCAGACCCGTTAATAGATTTGTATCAACTAGATATACTCTCTCAATAATTTAGCATTTCTGTCAACGCCACAAAAGTTTGAAAAAAAAGTTCCTATAAAATGCGTTTTGTAGTACTCCCTGGGTGTGGACAAAGGGGCCACTTCATTGCGAATTCAACGCCTGAGGTGGAGGAAACAGCTAACGGATAAATAATATTTATTATTTATTTTTTTTGATCCGATAAATAATTTTATTTCACCAAATGAATAATTTCACTAGTAATTACTATTAATTAAGGATTGGATCGATAAATGATATCATACTTTCTTATGGTACAGTAGTATATTCGACATTTTTTCGTTCTTGTTTTTTTATCGGGCAAGTATCTTTTACACTTTGTGTTATTATATATATTTGAGTGTCTAATACAGACAGTAAACATATTAACCAAATATTAAGGGATCGTTTGGATGCCGGCTTATTACCAAGGGGTGTTAACAATACCCCCGTTTTAAGCCTGGTCCCACAGCCGAAACCTTGCTTTGGGAAGCAGTTTGACGCCTGGGATTATCTTCTCCCGTTCTTCGCTAACACCGGAGAAGGGGTATTTGGGGGTATTGCCGATGGGTA
Source organism: Rhododendron molle (assembly GCA_025413875.1). NCBI lineage: Eukaryota > Viridiplantae > Streptophyta > Magnoliopsida > Ericales > Ericaceae > Rhododendron > Rhododendron molle. The sequence goes on from CM046395.1 coordinate 41,177,970, forward strand.
GGGTTTGAGGTGTCCAAATCTTATACCTCTAATCTCCCTAAAAATTGATGAGAACAACTCTCCTTATCCCCCTTCTCCCATCCCCAACTTGCGATTTCTGTCGCACTTCTGCTTTTGTTCGAAAAGACGAGAGGGAAAGCTGAGCAAAAGCAAAAAATATTAAGTGTTTCGAATTTCAATCCGTTTGAACCGGTAGAAAGATTTTAGTTTTCTGATCATTTTATCCTAAATTGTCATAATTAAATTTTGACTCTAACACTCTCGTTGATTAGCTCTAAGAAAGTCATACAACTAAATATCTCTTAGGATTAATCAACGAGAGCTCAAAAGCCAAAATTTATCTATAATTCTTTAGGATAGAATTATCAAAGTAATAGTATCTTTGCACTGATTCAAACCGATTGAAAATTAGAACACTTAATTTTTCAACCTACAGTTTATATATTAAAAAATATGGTTAAAAAATTAAGTGCTCTAATTTTTAATCTGTTTGAACCAGTATAAATATCCTATTTCTCTTATTATTTTATTCTAAAGGGTCATAATTAATTTTTGGCTTCAGGGCTCTCGTTAGTTAGCCCTAAAAGATATTTGGTTCTACGACTTTCTTAGGGCTAATCAACGAGAGCCCTATAGTCAAAATTTAATATGACCATTTAGAATTAAATGATCAGAAAAATAAAACCTTCCCACCCATTCAAACGGATTGAAATTTGGAACACTTAATTTTTTTTGTTCAACACATATTTATTCTAATTATAATGAAACTAACAAATTTTGTGATAAAACACTGCATAAGGGCAAAAAAGTTATTTAACAGCTTTTTACATTAATCCCCCTTCCTTATACCACCAATTAATCCTCCATCCAAAATAAGTACTATTTTATCCCCTTTCTAATACCTCATCCAAACCAAACCAAGTAGTATTTAATACCCTATCCATAAATGTGAGTCATCCATTATTAACCAATACCCTCTACTATCTAATCCTCCCTTCTTACATAATACCCACAAATCTAATCCCGCATCCAGACGAGCCTTAAATGTTTACTCCAATACTATAGGAAAGGGATTAGAGATCATTAAGTCCATTGTTTGGCTAGACATTGAAATATTGAAAAAGAAGCGTGATAAATAGACCCATAATAATTGGGAATGGGAGATGCTGGCAATTGTAGAGTGGTGCAAAGTGGCAGATCTGACTGCGCGTCTCGACAATCGACAGTTAACCGAGTATTGAATGATTCAGATTTGTATGCGTTTAAATTTGATTTGAGCCGTCCGTATTGGTCGGTTTGCACCTGCTCGACAAAGAGCTGCCGTGCAGCATCCCTGGATAGCATAATAAAGAGATGTCGTGCAGCATCCCTGGATAGCATAATAAAGAGCTGCCGTACAGCATCCCTAGATAGCATAGTAATAAAGACTAAAGTTGGATGGGTGATACCCAACTACGGAAGTGTAATTGCACATAAACGAAAGAACATACAAATTATTTTAAAACTAGTGTTTGTTCGTACCTACGGCACTATGCACTCCGGCAGTACCGTAGACACGACTATTTTTGTAATATATTTTTGTTTTGTTTATGCCAACGCCAGAAGCCGAGCAGTGGATAAAAAGAACCGATGACATTTTTTGTAATATATTTGTAAGAGTGTGGGTGTTTTCTTAAAAGAGTTGGAGAGCACACATTAACCCTTGGATCAAATGAATCTTAGTCATTCTTCCAACTTATGTTTGTGTGGTCCCTGCACCCTTCTGTTTTATTAGATAGATAGGCCGATCCAGAGGATATCCCTCAACAAAGCATGATCTTTATTACTTTTTTTTTGAATCGTCATGACCTTTATTACTTAAGGAGGGAGGTTCAACAATTTATTTTTTATGTCCGGCCCAACTTAAGTGCCCTTCGATCAACTAATCTTTAGAGGATTAATCTGACAATCCACTAGCGGGGGTCCATTTAAAGCTGGGGCAAAGCCCCGTTTGGACTGGACCTATAAGAGCGTAACATTCAAACTTGAGATTTAGGAGCAAACGCTTAAGTCTTTAAGTCTTGATAACTCGGCCAACCCCATGGGTTTAGGAGAGGGGTTCATGCCATTGCGATTTAAATACAGTACATGTTAAAATCTCCACTTTATAATTAAATAAATATTTTAGTTAGATGTTAAGCATTTTTTTTTTTTTATGATAAATAACGAAATTTCATAAACTAAACGTAACAAAGTCTGGAATGCTTAGCTCCTACAACAGCACTGCAGCACTACACAACTGTTCCAACATAAAGGAAGGAGGAGTACTTAAAGCATTACACTAGCAAGACCTAAAAGAAAAAAATGCATCTTTAGCCAATACATCCACACTTCTATTCGATTCCCGCCGCACTTCTATTCGGTTCTACTGAGAAGTTATTTAGTGCACTTTGAAGCACCATGTGATGTATTTCACATGATACTTCTTATTATATCGAGTTCTGCGACAAATATTCGTGCGGTAAACATGGTACGGAGGTCCGATCTGGAAAACCAAACGATATAAAAATTAATAGAAATGATAAGGCTAAAACAAGTTGTGCATAATTTGGCTGGAGCTCGATCTAATACTAATAGAAATGATGAGGCTAGGCTTCATGTATGGGCGTTGGAATGATGAGGCCGCCCACAATTTGGTGTAGCTAAAAAGTTGATCACACATATGTAAATTTCCAGGAAGTCTCTGGAGCGTGGGTAAGTCATAAGCTAGTGACATGCATGTCTGCGCCGTATTGATGAAAAAATGTTCAGTTTGCATCTAACATTTGTTTGTGAACGCCGAGAGCTCGGTCTGGTCGTCAAGGTCTGAGACTTAATTAATTAGTGGTTCGGTCTTTTAAGGTTTCAGGTTCGAAATCTTTCAGGTGTTATCAACTTCTTTGGAGTCGGTCCATATGGAGCTTTACTCTAGCTTTAGTTGGACTCCCTTGAGTGGACGATGAAATTGAGGCCTAGGATTAATTGAAGTGCGTATAAGCTGATCGGGCCACACGAGTTATGAAAGAAACATTTGTTTGTGATTCGTAATCATACACATGCTCTGAGGATATGGAGCGTTGGGTCAAGTTAATCCAGTGGCGGCTTTATGTGTAGGGAAACATAACCCAATTAATACAAAACCAGGCAATTTTAGTAGTTTGTTGTGTTTATAAATTGACCCACTAGTGTTTTGGAATTTAGCATTTGAACCCAATAATATTCATATTGTACTCAAATCGTTTACTCCGACTAGCAATTCAAAATCAAACCACCCATTACATACCTTGTTTTACTATAGAAGACGATGCATGCTAATCTAAATAATTAAGCAACTAGTGTTCACGAGTCTAGCTAGCTATTTGGTTGTAAAATTATGGGCCCAAAATTATTATTCACGATGCAGGTGGCTATAATGATGAAAAAGGAAAAATCAACGCAAAACTAGATGCAAAGTAAACCGAATAGGAGATGAGAGCGCATGCTTAATTGATATATTGTTTGGTAATATACGTTGACATGACTTTTTTGTTAACGTAACTTTTGATAGCGTACTTGTAGTTATAGTGAAGCATTCGATCATGCAATTTCAAAATACAATAATTTGTGAGATCAATTTATAGGCTTTATCATTCCAATTTTTGGAGCCACAAGTGAATTAATCTACCGATTGGTCAATTACGTGGAGGATGTGTGATTTTCATTCTAGGATTTCTCAAAAAAAAAAATTTGGGTTCGGATGATTAAGGTAAATAATTATATGTTAATTAAGTATTATTTTTTGCATATACGCCAATTTTTATTTCTAGGAGTATTTGCCGGAACTTGATGTTGATCTAACGTGATCGATTTACTATAAAGTCTGCGTACCATGTCACAAGCCTTTATTGTCAAAGGACAAACCGTTCAATTGGAGAAAAAAGAGGGCACGTTTTTTTCGGTTTTTTTTTTTTCCCACTCGATAGATGTCTAACATATTCTTAAGGCCTAAGGAGATGGGAAAGAGGTACCACTAAGTGGCATATATACAGCCACGGGTGGGAGGGTGGGACAAACCCAAAAAGCATCAACCACCGCACCAAACACTCGCATTTCTATTGAGAATGAAACTCTTACTTTTCATGTGAAAGGGGTGAGGAAGTATCATTGGACTACAAGTCCGTTGACAAAAAAGAAAAAAAGAAAAAAAAGGGGTACTTTGATGGGCAAATAATTGAAACAATTACTTACGTGATTCGGAAGGTTTTAGAATGAATGTGTGATGTCAGTTCCATCTTCTAATGTTATTTAATTTGCTGACCATATCGTGCAATCTCTAACATCATCACCATCATTTTGTGAAAGAAATTTATTAGTAGGATGAATGCGACTATTGATTGGGTACTCTAGCTAGGAGTACCATATGTTATTTTTCCGTAAATAAAAATCACCACCACATAACGTGGGTTGCTTTTTATCTTCCGACCATCCAATAAAAATGGTTGATAAAGTTCGTACCATATCCTAATCTGTTTCTAAATATAAATATCTGGTAGTACCACGTACACAACGCCAAGCGCCGGAACTTTGAATAATTACTTGTTTCACACGACACCTTGAGTGAAATGGTGTGATGTGCATGCAGCGTTGACGTGGTAATTTAATTCACCCCTATAATTGTTTTGGAGGTGTCACTTTTGCACTTTTTCAACTCTCAAAGACAATCATGGATTGGGACGACATGCAATTAATTTTTAATTAAGGTCCAACCCATTCCTTTCTAGGCTATATTTACATTTTCTTTCATTGTCACCCCAACTTGGTTGTACATTTCATAAAAAGTCCAATTTGAGATAAGTTCATCCCATCTAGATCATGATGCCCATTTTCCACTTCATAAATGTGAGCTTTTATAACATTTAGATATCGAAAAGATGCGAGTTTCGAAAACTTTCAACGCCTGCAACTTTATTACTACTATGTTATAGTAATAATTATTTGGAAATTTATTATTACTTAGTAAATTTCCAAATTCGAGGATTTTCAGAATATCAGTTTGTAGTGATGTCGCCTATCGCCCCTTAGATTAATCAATGACCTTGTTGATTTCTTGCACTTTTTTCATTGTTAAAGACCTTTATCCCAAGCTAAGTCGCACTCGATAATAACGATTAAGACTCTGATCTAAACGTAACATCCCAATAAGATGCGCCTTTCCCCACTCGGGCAATTGCTCTCTTTTGTCGAAATTGCAACTTGAACTTCGATCGATGTGCCAGTTCCAGGTGCGACAACTAGAGGGCAATTTGGTCATGGTCTGTTTCCTGATACTACAAAGATAGATAATGACCCTGGGAAGACTTATTATGGCCTTGTCGTCATTTAGCAAGAATAAGATTGGTGCACTGGATTCAGCAGAAGCAGTTGTATACTTATGTATCATACTTAAGGTTGCACTCCCCACATTTGCAACTAGGCACCCCAAAGGTCCAACACCGAAGACTTTTTTGCATGTATCAAAACAAGTTTTTTTTTTTTATAGCAAAAAATTTATTAAAAACGGGGAGAGGAAAAAAAGAAAATCCAACAAAAAGTTGGTCAGTAGAAGCGTAGCCCCAAAGGTCTAAAACAGGAGCCTAAAAATAAAATAATCAGGCACACCTGTTACCCAGATAAACAACAAAACCCAAATAAACAAACAGGCCCAAAGGGACCCGCCCGACAGACCCAACCCCACAAAACCCTAATTATCTGCTTCCTAACCGCCGCCTCACAAAATACCGTAGGCATCACCACCCAACCGTGTACCGCCTCGCCGTTAAGCAGATCTGGTCACTCCCAGATGTAGATGACCGGCTGCAAGAAGGAAACCAACAGACCCACCAAGGTAATGCAACAGCCTACGACAACAGAGAGGAAACAAATATAGGGCAGTGGGAGAGCAAGGAAACTGCCACCTAAAATTGCCTCTCCACGAACCCCCAGTTTCACGATCAAGAACAATAGTTGGAACCATCACCGCCAAGTCGACTCCTCGTCCGGACTGCACCTCTGAAACGATCGCCAGCCAAAAACAGCACACAAAATAACCAGAAAATGAAGACCATTGGGTCGCATATCCTTCACGACCATGCCTCCAAACCGCCGCTAACCACCACGAAACAAAACCTTTTCGCCCATCAGATTTTGGAATAACCTGCAGCAAACAAAACGTTAGAAAAAACAAAGCTACAACGACATCCGTACAACTACAATATTAATACTACTAGTTTTTTTTTTTTTTGGTAACCTATTAATACTACCAGTTACGTTAGCATAATCTTGAAAATATTTTTTGAGCGTGCAGAGGATGTATATGGATCCGAAATCTGGGGAATGAGGTATGAGGATTCTCGCCAGCTAGTGAATTTTACAAAACTATTAGAATATTGGAAAACACATGGGAATTGAGAAAAATCAGAAAAGTACTACTACGTATATTTAATTTGTGGCAGGTGTGCCACTAATTTTCATCTAATTTATTCTGAAACATTGCAATAAATTATGCAGGAACTCTAGCTTTAATAAAATTTTCACCTTTCAAAAAAAATAAAATAAAAACTCTAGCTAGCTTAAACGGTGCACCATATAACATTAAAATTACAGATCCAAGGTTTGGTTAACTTCTTGGAAAAAATTAAAATGGGAGTTCTTCAACTACTATAAAATATTAATTCTCCTTTATTTCAACGAAGGAGTTCAATATTGTATACTATATTTGAAAAGGCTAATTTCAAACAATTCTTTTGAAAATTATCTTTTGTCAACTAACTGATAGGCTAGGGTACGGTTGATAAATTGATCAAAACAATTGGTAACTCAAGAAGGCCTGATTTTGGATCGGTGGTATGTGAAATGGGTGTGTCCTGAATCTTTGGTAGATCTCTTTACCTGGTGGTTTGATAATAGATTCAGAAATTTGGAGAATCATTTATGGGAAGCGACTTTCTTTGTTACAATTTGGTCCTTGTGGTTGGTGAGGAATGACTTTGTGTTCAATAATATTTTGACAGAAGTTGGGCAAGTATGTTTTGACAGAAGTAGGGCAAGTAGGTGAGCTGATAAAAACCAGAGTTGCGATGTGGATTAAGGTGAAGTTCGATATTAAGATATACACGGTGGAGGATTTTAAGGGCTTCCTTGATGGAATTAGAAAGGTGAAAGTGTAGTGTATGTTTGAGGAGTGGTTCCATCCAACTCTCTGTTGGATGTTTGTTTTGTTCTTCTTTGTTTATCCTTATAAGCATTGTGTGCTTTCGATATTCCCCTCGTTGTACCCCTTTCGAGTTTTATAAAAAATTTCGTTTGCCGAGCAAAAAAAAAAAAAGAAAACTCAAGAAGGCCTGATACGTGCTTTGGAGTTTGCTCCCTAGCTAGCTCCTAAGATATCTTATTCGAAATATCTCAGATGTTATCAACTCTTACAGGGTCAGACCACGAGAGTCTTTGCCTCCACTAACAGACGTACAGTGGAATTGGTTCTCAAGGAATACTGTCGAGGTAAAAAGTGCCGGCCCGGACACCTTACCTCAAAAAAAAGAAGAAAACAAAGAATAGCACCACTAGAACTGAGACAAATTTTTTGCACTGCATTATCTTATGTCTTGGTCTCTCCAACTCCAGTAATTCATAATCCAAACACAGCCTTAATCATCAAGATTGTTAACCTAATTAGCAATACCTTTGAAGATGGTGCACCTCAACCCTAGCTGCAACATCTTTCTTCACCCAGGTACGTAATAAATTGGTAGAAGGCTACAAGTTGGTGTTTAAACGAAAGTCAACAAAAGGTGATGGAGCTAGCACCTACCAGTTGTTGGTCCCTATGATTATTTAGCTGCGGAAAGGTTTGATGGTGGCCTGAAAACTCCATGTACGTTATCCCTTTGTTGACTTTGGTTAGCTAATGCTATAGCAAAAGAACTTGCTTGTGTAAGCAAATACAAAATTACTTTTTTTTTTTTTTTACGCAGAGATATTATATTAGAAACTCGAAAATAGGTACGTCGAGAAGGATAGGGCAAGTATCATTGAAAGGAAAAAATCAATCCAATCATATGCTAGTCAACAATTCAAATACAAAATTACTCTGTAGTCTAGCGCTCATTATTACTCCCTGGCCTCCGTTTCTAAATAAATGTCTGGAACGCAAATCTAGGCGTTTAATAAGATGCATTTTTTTTATTTTTTCCGTTGCTGATAAAAAAAAAAGATGCATTTTTCGTTAAAAAAATCAATTTTTTTTTTCTCACAAATCAATAGATATCAATGATCAGTTCTTTTCAATTGTGAAAAAAATTCAAAATTTTTAATGAAAAACGCATCTTTTTAAAGGCCTATAAAGATTTGCGCGTCGGACATTTAACGAGGGAGTATTACATTTTTTTTTTTTTTTTAAAGCTCTATAGGTAATGTTAACCCCAAAGTGGAGCTAACCGTTGGGTTCACCCACGTGGTGGAAGAAACCAAATTGAGATGAAATATTATATTGTCGAGCGCGAGAAGTGTGCGAGGGCTCAACCATTCTTAAGCAGGAGCCCAGGTAGCAAACGGCTTGAGTTTAAGTATTTAGTTCATCTCAAATTAAATCTTCTATTTTATCATAGTGGAATCCCTCTCTAGCTCCCGCTGAGTAGGCAAATGGTGCCGAACCAGATTCACTGCTGTGAGGAAGTCCGATTCAATTCTCACACTAATGCCTCTTCGATCTTTTCCTCGTCAAATGTCAATCCACTTGTTCTTTGTTTAATTAGCCAGCGTCACTAACGATAATTAAACATTTTTATGCTTAATGCATGCATATATATGCTCATATATAATCTATTTTGCACAGCCATAATTAGTCATAATTCGACAAACTGAATGGGATTCTAACTTAATCCCCCACTAAGAATATTCTGCTTAATTTCTTCCTCCACTTATCTCTTCTCTCATTCACTAATTAATCTGTTCTTGTCAAATCTTTTGAATATTCCAAGTCATAATTTCTCCTCCTAGCTATCTTATCTAGCTAGTGGAAGCGAATTGCTTTGGCATTTGTTGGTTTTTTGACCACAGAAATAAGTAATTAAGCTGAATATATCATCATATGCGCGCTTGTTATGATTATGATGCACAAAAGTCCATGAGATGGAGGGGATGAACATGAGATTTGCCACAAAAGGAATCCCCGTGGCCAATATATATGGGAGGGAAATTAAAGTTTCTTTTATGAATTAATATTCCCACACTTTGAGCTTTGATTTCTAACATAGTCCTTAAAAATCACAAATCTATGAGCTGAACGACATTTACTACGACAATGGGCTACTTCCTGCGAATGCAAAGCGTTAATATATACTCGAAGAGGAAGACCTTCCCCAAACAAAAAACCCAACAGAAATTCTTGTAAGAGAGAGCGAGAGGGGGGAGGGGAATGAAGGTAACAGTTTCGAAAAATGCTACGTACTACAATACAATCTCACGTATGAATGTGCGATACATGCACTCATTGAATTGCTTACAAATTCGTAACACTTGCACGTAAACGTTCTTACGATTCGATCATCCTCGAATCGATAAATTTGTAGTTTAAGTTTGTCTATGAATTTTTCATTACCATCTGCCAATCAAAAAGAGACAAAAAAAAAAAAGCCCATAGCATTGGTATTTTCTTTTTTTCAAATCTTTTTGCCTTTTGTTTTCGTGAGGGGTATGGGTGACAAACTGACAATAAATCCGTACTTTTAAAGTTTCTGGTCGTGTTATTGAATCAGTGGGGGACAGAAAACCGTAGAGAAATGGGAGCATAAATTTATGCAATCTTCCATCTGAATTGAATAATATTTCAATGGAAAATAGGTAGGTAGGTTAATGGGATCCAAGTAGATAGCCAACTACCATTTTGATTCTCTTCTCATATCACGTTTCTCGTCTTCTTCTCGATCTCTCTTTTTCTTATCCATTTGTAGTTTTTTCCTTGGAACTATAGAGTATAGCCATCATTGTTTGATCTTTTCAAACAAAAAAACTTGTGTGGTTCATATGAGTGCCGATATTCTATTCATCACATTTGAGGTGCGGCTGATAGACAAATCTCAACAAAATGAACGGTTCAAATTACATTCATGGATCTGGAACGGGACCGTCCGAATATCACAACTCTTCTAAGAGAGGGCCCAATCCTCCCAAATAGGATTTTTTTTTTTTTTATTATTAGTTTAATGACATTATACCCTACCAGCTGCCAATAGCAGCACTATTTTGCCCCCTAAAGCTCATGACTAAATTTCTTAACCAAGAGAGTGCTATTTGATCAAATACTTACTGAATAAATTTGTTTTTATTGCATATATGTAACTTTTTAATAATTTAAGTCCAGCAAAATGAACGAATCAAATAATCAAAGTGGAATTTTTCGCACTCTCCACCAAAGGCGAAGCTAGCATAGGCGCAAGGGGTCACATGCCCCCCACCCCTTCCCCGAATTTTACCACCTACAATTTTTTTTTTTTTGGTACGCCTACTCAAAAAATGTTATAGAAATTAGAAATTTTGGGCATAGTACTTATAGTCGCATGTTTTCAACCAAATCACCCTTAAAAAAAATTAAATGCTTGTTTCAGGGAGGCAAATAGCAAATTGCTACTTTGTTTGACATGTTTAGTCCATCCAACTCGTTTTTTAGCTTTTCAAAATAAAAGTCGAACAATCAATTGCGGAATCGCAAAAATGATCATTAGTTGATTGTAAAGAGGCGCCTCATCTGAATGAAATTTATGGCTCCGCTGCTGCTCTCCACACGAATTTTTGTGTGTGTGTGTGTGGGGCTCTCCACACAAATTTTTAATAACGTTCTACACAAAGTTTTCGTGTTACACAAGTCACGACGCAACATGCTAAATGATGGGCCACGAACAATAGAAGGCCCATGTTGAGCCAACGGCAGGCCCATGAGCGATTTCATTCAGCCCATTTTATCACTGTTGAACTGAGCCATGGATAGCTGCTAGTGGGAATCTGGACTCTTGGCATTTGTGGCCCAACTTTATCCCTCCATCGGGGCCACCAGTTTTTTTCCCCAATCGATCGATAATATCTAGCCTACTTCTAAGAAAATTGTGAAGCCCCAAATTAAGTCCCGCATCGGTGGGTTTTGAAAATTGTATGTAATATATATAAGGGTATGCGTCGAATTACATGTAGCCACGAGCTCGAGTCCTTATCCTCTGGAAAGCGGTTTTGCTAAGCGGCTCTTCCAGGCTTCTTCTCGCAGATAATAATTTCGTTCTTGTAGTTCCTACCATTTTTTTTTTTTTTTGGTTGGGTAAGTGCTTCCTATCATTTCGCTCCGTACTTAAATTAATTTCTTCATTTTCCTGTCTAATTTTCACTTAACCGATAACTTATCAAAATTTAGCTTAATTTTTTTGGCTTATTATTATTATTATTATTATTATTATTTTTGATCGGCAAAATAAATTTTATTAAGGGGAAAGGGAACGAGGGATCCGACCAAAAGTTGGAAATACACCTAAAGGACAAAGCCCAAATCACTTGGGATCACACCCAAAGGTCTACACACCCAGAAATATTACAAGTTAAGCACAAAAAAGACCCAAACAACTGGCCCACCATCAAGAAGCCCAAAACCAAAAACCCAACGACCGAAACATCTTCCACATTTTTTGGCTTACTGTTGTCACTAATTAACTTTGCTTCATTTGCTTTTAGTACGTATTGTTCTGTTCTGCTATGTGCTCGGCATACATTGTCTTTCTACTAGTACTAGACATGGCTTTAAAACTATGAATGTGCTTCACAGGTATATCGAGCCGCGGTGAATTGGAGTACTAAATTGCATTGTACAGAAGTTGCTTAATTTGAAGTTTTGGATCGGAGCTGATGGACCGACCCTGTGGAATAGAACTAATTTCCGTTCAGAAGATCAACAGGAAATGTGTTCACCTGCTGCATATGCGGCTAAATCAATCTGTCGAAGTCCTGTCCTGCCGGCACATCAACCGGTACGTGCAGGCTCTATAGGCGTTTGGTATCAAGTGTGAGCGGTAGAACAGCTTCCAAGGCCTACTCCGAAATCCAAAACCTAAGACCGTTGTTGGATAAAGTTGGGCATTCCTTGATGGAAAATGCTCTAGGTTCAAAATGTGTATTGAAATGTGTAAAAAAATGTATTAAAATGTGTGAAAGTGTACTTAAAAGTGTTAAAAATGCACCGAAGAGCATGCCTTTTTTGTGGTCTTTTTTTTTTGGTTATTGACAGTCCAGTAGAAAGTTCCAAACGGAATGGATTTATGTGGGTATTGAAATGGTAGTCACAATTGGTTGTGCCTCCAAGTTTGCCCATTAACACACACACACACCAAACGTACGGAGTTTTAAGAGATTTTTTCAAATCGGATACATCTCCACGAGAGAGGAGGAATCTCACTATATACAGTTGGAAAGATACAAATACGAAAGAGGAGGAGGAGACACCCATGTTCACTCAACTCAACTCGCCTCTCTTGCCCTCAAGTCCCACCCAGCACATACTATTACGTATTATAAACAGTATATAATGCTAGCTTGTTAATACTTACTACAAAAAAATTGGAATACAAAACAAGCAAATCCCAAAAAATGAAATTTTAGTTAAATAAAAAACAGGTAGGTTAGGAAGGAAGATGTCGTCTTGTTATAGTTCGAAATCTGTTTATGTTTGGTGGAGCTATCTCAAGTAACAAATTACGCACAAATTTGACTCTGGATGGGAGAATCCAATGCGGTACCATTGAAGAAGAATTAGGCTGCGTTCTAATGAACTTAACTTAAATCTGAAAATTTTGTTCTTATTTGAATTTTTTTCGCATTTGTTAGTTTTACGCTAAACTTTTGTGGGTTATTAATTCGTCTCGATGACAGGAATCGGAAAAATAATTTTTTTTTCCCTTTTACCCAAGTATTTTGAGAAACAATCATTTTTTAGCGTAAAAGTGACTTTTTTTTCTGCCAAGAACTAATAATTCTCACATAATTTAAGAACTAGCAGTGACCCCTATTATGCACGGAAAGCGTGAAAATGTAAAGCAAAATTAAAAAAAAAATCGTGAAAATATTCTATAAAAAAAATCGCAACAATGTGAAGCAAAATGATACCCAAAAAAAAAAAAAAACCCTTGACACCACATCTTCAAATGAATAATTCAAAAAGTTTAAGTCAATCTCTACATGAAAAGCACATACGTAATGCCTTAGCTCACAAATAGGAGTATTAACACTCGCAATAATGTGAGGCATAGTGATTATTAAAAAACACCCTGACACCGTACCTTCCAATGAATAATCCAAAAAGTTTTAAGTCAATCTCTACAAGCACATATGTAATACATTAGCTAACAAAGTTTAAGTGTTTATTCGCTCCTGTCACATTCAACATCTTGACACAATGATAAAAAAAAAAAAAAAACCCTTGAGTATCATTTGAATGTGACATGAGCGAATATACACTTAAACAGATAAGAGTATTAAAGAATTCCCTTTTATTATCACAATTAAGCATATAATTGGGTTTGGCAACTCGGTGCTAAATTTGGGATTCGGGGATCCTGCAGGGCGTCCTGTAGAGCACAATCACAGCCGTTCAAAAGTGATTTCTAATAATTCGGATTTAAAAATAAACTCTTTCAGGGAAGATTCTTTGCATGGAAGAGTTTATTTTTAAATCCGGACCGTCGAAAACACTCGTAGACGATATGAATGTGCCCTGAACTGTAGAATGCACCACAGGGAGTGCCCTGCAGGATTTCAAATCCTGCTAAATTTGGTTGAATTTTTTAGCTCTTTCGAATTTTTGGGAAGGTATTTGGCTGCTCGATGTAGATGCTATTTGTACACTCATTCGTGGCCGGTTCAACGTACATAGCCTAATTTATTTATTTTTTGGTACTTCGGAAATGTGTACATAACCTAATTGATTATTGATTAATTTATTTATTTATTTACGTATTTTTGGGTTGAAACTTTAACTCCTTCAAGAAAAAATCTCGACCAGAAGAGAAGATGAAAATATTATTCGCTCAAAAGTCTAAAAACATCACTCTACAGGACGCCAAATGCGTCCAGGGCTATTGGATGTATGTAAGTGCAGAGAAATTATTCCTTGCCCCAAGGGCAACACGTGGCCGTGCCACAACACATCCGAGCCGTCCGTTCGGTATCCGGACGGCTCGGATTTAGTGAGAGAAAGCAGAGAGAGAAAGGAGAGAGAGAAAGGAGGAGAGAGAGTGTTTTAATCTCATCCGTTCGGTACCCGAACGGACGGCTGGGATCGTGCCAAGGGGCACCACGTCACCCCTGCCCCAGGGGCATTGAATAATTTCTCGTAAGTGCACGTGCATCTGACGCCTCTGCACAAAGAAGGAAATTGTGTCCGTACGTATATCATTGCTGGCAAACAAATTTCAAACTTCTACGGACGTGGTTCAATCCCCATCTCCTAGTTCACCCTGCGGATCAGCCCCACTCCACGATCGCTCATTCCCCGGCTCTGCTGCGTCTGCGTGCGTAGAAAGCACATTACTGAACTCTACGGCACACGCCACTTTCCACCTCTCTCTCTCTCTGAAAAAATGACCATGCCCATTGATTCGCCAATTTTCTCGGGAAAAGCTGCCGAATTCCTTGTATCAGCCATGAGTTCGATTGTCTTCCTTTTCCTTGACTTCCTGGACATCCTTCTCTGCGTCTTCTTCAAAATTGTGGACGAAATCTTCGAAGGAAACGCCGGCCCATGTTACTGTCACAACAGGGGAGAGGGACGGGCGGGCGCCATCGACGAGAGAGGAAGCGAAGTGTCGGAGACTCTGTTTGGACGGGAAAATGTGTTCAGGGAAATGGGTTCCGTTCCATTCCCGAGAAAATCGGAGGGGTTTGTGAAGAACGGGGGCGGGAATGGGATTGTGGGGAATAGGTGGTCCGACTGTGGGTGCGAGTCCTGCGTGTCGTGGATGAGCATTGGCGATCAGAGGCTTCATGTTGTTGTAAAAGAACCATCAGAAGGTACTCAAAGAGCAACCCCATCCATATGTAGTGTTCTTCTTTTTTCTCTTGGGTACTGAAGACTGTCCCGATGAACCGGACTAGTAGTCTTCAGTCCTTTTCACGCGTTTATGTGAGGTGGTCCCTAGGACAAATCGCTCTCGAGGAAAATCGACCCTCCGACTTTGGGTTGGTAAGCCCCGCCGAGGCAAGTCGATTAGAACAAATCCCCCTGGGGTTATCCTTAGGTAGTGTTTGGTTCCCTATAAAATGACATTTCTTGGCCTCCTAGTGGGATGTCTGTCCAGCGAAATTGGTAAACGATGATTCCATATGCGATATACAGTTATACCACTTTTTAGCAAGTCAATCGTAATGAAAGTTCCTAAGGAATGAGCTTTCCATCATCGAGTCATGAGTCAGTGACCCAAACACACACACACACCTGAATCGAAATGTTTCTTGGAAGAGTCAGTTCTTGGTTAGAAGAGAAGGGAAGAGAAAGAAATAAAGATCAGAATTCTAACTCTCACCTCTGAGATTGGTAACGATATCAACGAATGCAGGCTTTCTGCTATCAAATGCCATAATTTTTGAAACTTAGTAGGAGAAGAGGTGTTTTTTTTTGTTTTTCTCTCCCTTTCTTTTGTTTGGATGTCTTTTGACCAGTTGAGGAGGTAGGTGGGGTTTGTTTTGCCCTCGAGTTTGGTTTGATTCCTATGATGTTCAGTTGCACTCAATTACTTCAAAGTGTTTTCTATTTCAGTGTTAGATAGCTATTGAATTTGTCTTCCCTTTGGTTGCTTTAGAAGTTGCTTATGTTGTCGTCCTGATACGTTTCACAGATGCCTTTGGGAGCGATTGCAGCAGTAGGCCAACAGGAAATGTGATATTCTTACATGGGTTCCTCTCATCTTCCTTAATTTGGACAGAACTTGTGTTTCCTAACCTATCTGAACCCACGAAGCGTAACTACAGATTGTTTGCCGTGGACCTCTTAGGGTTTGGAAGAAGCCCGAAGCCAAGAGACTGTTTGTACACTTTGAGAGATCACCTGGAAATGGTTGAGAAATCGGTCATCGATGCTTTTCAGTTGAGTTCTTTCCATTTGGTTGCACACTCCATGGGCTGTATAGTTGCAGTAGCATTGGCTGCGAAGCACTCCAAGTCTGTTAAATCTATCACCCTGTTAGCACCAGTGAGTTCACTTTTTCACTTTTTTTACGGTCACTAAAAAAATTTAACCTGTGTCTTTGGATCATGACCCTATGGAGGGATTCATGGTGGGGTAAGACGAGGTAAAGGGAAAGATAATGAAGTGAAGAAACTAAATTCGATTCCCTGGTTGCCGTAACAATAATTCATTTCCGGGTAAATCTCTATACAAATCCATGATCCTGACACGGCCTAAGAATATTCTTCCGCGAACTACAAAATCTGTTGTTCTAAATATCAATTTCTTCAAATATTGTCCTTTTGCAAGTATCTAACCAAAAGCATGCCCTAATGTCTGGTTCTTCCTGTACATATGTTTCATGTTCATATCAATCGTATGGCTGAGCTTTTCATGATATCTTCATAATTTCAGCCCTACTTCCTGTCTCCTAAGGATGGTGCTAGCTTGACAGCACTTAGAGGGCTGGCGGACAGGAAATTATGGCCACCGATGCTGTTTGGATCCGCGGTTATGGCATGGTATGAGCATTTGGGTAGAGGTGTATGTTTCCTCTTCTGTCGGAACCATAGGGCGTGGGAGTGGATTCTGAAGCTGCTAACTAGAAGAAGGTATCAAAATATCCCTTTGCTCCCAAAAATCGGTAGAAAGAAAGCTTTCTATCTCACTTGAAGAGAGGGATCTATCTTAAATTCTTTCTTTCTTTTTTAATAAGACTTAATTCCTGCCCCCCGAAGTTAGAATCCCTCATCAGCCCCTAATTTTCCTCTTAATTTTCGTTCTATTTTGCCTCGATTTTCTTGCAGGGATCTACATTTCATGTTCACCGACATGACCAGGCACACTCACCATTCGGCTTGGCACACCATGCACAATGTGATATGTGGGGGAGCAAAATCAATGGACGAGTTCTTGGAAGCTTTGAGAGATTCAAAAGCGAAGATCCACGTAATCCAAGGTGCTCAAGACCATGTCGTCCCTGTGGAATGCAGTAGCAACATCAAGATGAAAGTTCCACAGGCAGAGGTTGAGATTATTGCCAATGCTGATCATAATACTATAATTCTCAATAGAGAAAGAGAATTTACTCAGAATTTGGAGCGCATATGGGCATCAACTGCTGATAACAAAATAGCGGCCGGAATGTTGTTCTAGAAATGGCTATACTAGGAAAACTTCCATGTTTTTCTTGTCCCTGATACACTTGGACTATGCATTTTTTGGCTCATCGAAATTGATGCGAGAAAACATCTTCTTGATAAGATTCATTGTACGTTTGTACGTATGATGTTTTTTTTTCTGTACTAGTTTACTGTCAATAAATGTTACACAGACCAAGCGTCTCATTTGAAAATAACCCAAGTTATCAATAAGCTCAAACAATATATATTTGATAGATATACTGAGATCTATAGAAAACGAAGAGGGCAATCTTCCCTTAGCAATGTCATATCAAAGATTGCTGGGCTGTTCAGATTTGTTCGGCTCGTTGACTCTCACTTGGCTCTAATACCATTCAAAGGTGGGAAAACACTATGGGAAACACTTATGGTGAATACCAACAATGATCGGCATTTTTAGCAAAGTTAGCAGTTATGTATCGTTTGAGCTTTTTTCGGAATAAGCATCCCTGAAGAGTTGGCAGTTATGAATCACGAACAAGCAACCTAAAAATTCTCTTTTTCTTGCTCTCTCCATCTGTCATTCTCTCTCTGTTTTTGCACACCGATTATACACACAGACGTACACATACCTTGGGCAAACAGGTTCTGAAGCTTAATCTTTAGCTACAATACTCAACCTCCAAGTTAGGCGTAACAAAGCACGCAAAGTCCACACCAACCCAGAATCCAGCTCCAAATTCACAATGGATTTTTACTCTAATCAAGATAATAACATTCAACAAAAACATGTTCTACTCAGTAGCGAGTAGTGAACATGGCCTTTTGCGAGTAGGAAAAATTTTCAGACGATTTTGTGGATAAAACACTCATCCATGGCCTTTTGCAGGTAGGTATGTGCTCCACTTACCATTTAGTATGGTATAAATACCCCATCCATTTTGCTAGTTTGTGATGTTCGCATCGATCCATGAACGTTGCTACATCAAGAAGTAGTTCAACCTATCGTGGGTATCAACGGATGCAAAAACATGCAGAGCCCATTCAAAATATTACTACCATATTTCAAGTGAAAAAGACCTTAGCACAGAATAAGTGGCCCCTTCGAAGGAACCAAAAGCTTAAAAAGTATGTGTACTACTACGAGTGCGTTCCAGAACCGGAAAAAGAGCTTGTTTTTTGTCCCATAAGAACCCTCATTCCACAAACTGCTGCCTTCTTATTTTTCAACCAAGAGTTTGGATCAAGCACTCCACGGCCGGAAATCAACCGGCAGCCACGCCGGGTCGTCTCCGGCCACCGGACAGCCGATCCGAACCGTCCAAAAATTCTAAAAAAAAAAAACAAGGGGGCTTTCGCGAGAATCAATGGCATCTGAGGTGCGTAGGGTGCTTGATCTGAGCAATCCTTATTCGTGTATGTATCAAAACATATTGTTACTCATATATACATGGAAAAAGATTGCTCGATCTGAGCACCTTAGACGGCTCGGATCGGCCGTCCGGCTGCCGGAGACGGCCCAGCGCGGCTGCCGGTCGGTTTCCGACCGCCGGCCCCCTTGTAGTGTACCAACAGTGCTGTGTTTGTATAGGGCAACTTCCAGGTCAAAAAAATAGGGTTACACAAAAAAATTTCCTACCACTATGGATCTTGTTTGATAGATCTCATTGAGATCTTTAATACGGTGCAAAAAAAAAAATTTTTTTTTCCTTTTATGTTATATTTGAGTTTGAAAATGTGAAAAAAACTTTTTGTTTGGGAAAAATAAGAAGGTGGAATAAGAAGTTTGAGAAATAAGTTAATTTTTAAGAAGATTTCCGGAACGGGCCCTGCTGCTGCTGCTGCTACTCCTGCTACTACTACTACTACTAATAACCCATTAAAATTAACCGAAAAACCACACCAGCATAGTACTCCATAAAAGAAAGAAAGATATTACTGATATGCAGTAACTTAAAATGTCGTCATAGTTATATTCGAAGTCATGTTGTTTCGAAAAGATGCAACATAGTTGTCTTCTCGAAATGTAAAGCTATGTCTGGACTTCAGACATAGGATGTCAATAACCAAAGACCAAAAGGCCGAAAATGCAAATCACCAAATACATTCCCCACAGCCAAAGGGAAGCCATGCTAACCAGGAGCCAAATACCCAATTGGCACAAACACAGGGCATTAGAAATCTGGAAGTGGGTATTGACGCATTAGTGGCAGTGCAACTAGTTGAGGCAGCAAACACAGCAAATCATCCTCTTAGCAGTATTCTTTCTGCTTGCAGGTAACTCATAAGTCATATCCAAGTTTGAGGCTTCAAGTTCAAGCATATCAACCGAGAAGCAAATAAACGCGCAGATGCTTCGGCAAAGGATGTGCAGATCTCAGTGGGCAACTTTCACAACTCTCTTTACATTCCTGCATGCATTTTTAATTTTCTAGCTGAAGACTCAAAAGGGTTGACATACCCAGAGATGTAATGACTTAATCTTTCTTTAATGCACTGTTTTTCACCAAAAAGTCGGACTAATGTCACCAGAGAAAGCTAGGGTTTAGATGCATATAACGCAAGAGCTAGATGAATAGAGATGAAAGTAACACAGAACAATTGTAGGGGGGGGGCGGGGGGTTAAAATAACTATTCGGACTTTATTATTCTGGAATGAATAAAAGCAAAAAGCAAAAATCATGAAAATTTGTTACTAGTAAATGTTCAGCTTTTGGTCCCAAATACACACATCTACTATTCGGTCCATCAACAATTTGTAACTTTTCCACAAGTCAATTGATGTGGATCCTGACAAATATGCTTAGGTTCAAATCTCGCCATCATTGAAATCATCATTGGTTGTTACGGTCTAAATTCCTGCAGCTAGTGATGCAACGAAGGAGTTGGTTGAACAAGCTTGTAGCCTTGAAACTCAATGAAAGTTTGCGAACAATAATGGGTTATACTGTTTCGAGCTATGTATCTACTGTGTAGGTGTACATACATGTGTTATTGGTCTAACCATTTGTATGAGCTAAATTAAGATGACTTCTCCAATTTATCTGGATGGCTTTGTGTAACTTTTCATTATTATTTGAGTAGAGCCATGGAATGGGCGACACCCGAATCTCTAATGAAATTATAATCACGAGAGATGACAGTTTTACTGAAATGACCTCTTGTTATTCTTTGAATGATCCTATAATATAGTGGCTTGGCTTCAAAGGGCTATGCAACATGCAGGAAAGAAAGCTTTTAGTAGCATATCTATTTCTCACTTATGGGGGAAGAGGTACTACCACAAACTTTCAACATACGGCCTTGCTTGTGATGGGGGGGTATAAGGGAAATAGTAGAAGACGTGAGAGCTTGGCTATCCATCGGGCAACTATTAAGTCTTCCTGGCTAACAGAAGATGCTGTGACAGATGAAAGTTGCTAGAAAGTTTCTTGATGTGAAGAGTTTCCATGACCCTGAGATGTGTTGAGTCCTGCTTTATGCGGTTTGTGCTGCTATGGGTAGTTTCGTTTCACAGGGTTCTTGTGTTCTATGTTTTAAGGAATATGCCCCTAAGACCGGGTAAAGCTTTGCTTTTCATAATCGTAAAATTAACCCCAATGTCAGCGTAAAGGTTTCTTTTTGATAATCAAATAATTACATCAAAAAATGGTGCTACCCTAGACAATTTTTTTTTTTTTGTTTTGGCTAATCTGAGACAAGTCGAGAGAATGAAAAATTATTTAAAAAGAAAAAACAAAATCAACAAAGAAAGAAAGACAAATAATGTTGGAAGTGAAGCAACATGCTTTGATCATATTTTCGATCACTGGCCGAGTGAATGGATAACAGGTTTACCAAATTTGGAACCATATATTACACGATGAACTCTCGCGCATGGTGTCACAAAATACAAACACGACAATTACTATAGAAGAAGGCCATTGTATACAGCAAACATTGCTTCAAAAAGAACGGTAAACAGCCGTCCTAAATATGTGGAACAAACCTGCCACAGACGGAAGGTAGGCTGCAGCAGAGAGCAAGTTATTGTCCTGTATGGAACCGATGATGCAGGAACGGAGGTCGCGTTCTTTTGTTCTACACTATAAGAGCATCTGCATCAGACTCAGCAAATTTTAGACCAAATTACTCCACAAAAAGTCACTTTATTACTTTAACTAGTCACTTTATAAATGCCTACTGCATCAGACTCTCTATTTATATTTATTAGACTCTCTATTTTAATTTAATTTATTTTGTTTGAAACAAATTGGAACTAGCCGTTACCCAACTGTTGGGATTTTTTACTGTTGGATTTTTTATTGCATCCCAACGGTTGGATTTTATACCGTTGGATTTTGTGGCATCAGAAGTCCTCCATATATATTTCTTCTCCTATATACTACTACTTCCACTAACTCTCCATCTATCCACAAGTCAGTTTCCTCACAAACAGCACCTGTTCTTGCATTCCATCAAGGAGAACGATTCTAGCTTCATTTTCTTAACATGGATCTTGAGTCTCTAGATAATATGATTCAATATGATTCCAACTCCGACTCCGACGATGATTTGGAGATTATTACAATAGCTGCCATGGAAGCACAACGGTTGGAAGCCGAGAGTTCATCATCGCGACGAAGTTCTACTCAACCTCGGAATTTCATTCGGCGTGATCATTTGGGGGGACATCAGAGGGTCTTTCTCGACTATTTTAATGATCCACCAGTATTTCCACCCAAGATTTTTCGGAGGAGATTTCGAATGAATCGATCTCTTTTTCTCCGTATTGTATCAGAGGTGGTAGCTCATGAACCATATTTTGTCCAAAAAAGAAATAGTGCTGGAGTGTTGGGTTTGTCTTCCCTCGTGAAGATAACTGCAGCAATTAGATTGCTCGCTTATGGAATAGCTGCAGATGCTATTGATGAATATCTAAGGATCGGAGAAAGCACCGCACTAAAATGTCTCAGAAAATTTGCCAAAGCAATTATTGCAATTTTTTCTGATGAGTACTTGCGATCACCAAATAACAATGACATCGCTAGACTACTTGTGATTGGCAAAAGTCGTGGTTTTCCTGGAATGTTGGGTAGTATTGATTGTATGCACTGGACATGGAAGAATTGCCCAACAGCATGGAAAGGTATGTATACTGGACACGCTCATGAACCAACTATTATTTTAGAGGCGGTAGCTTCATGTGATCTTTGGATATGGCATGCCTTTTTTGGGTTACCTGGGTCATATCAATGTACTAGAGAGGTCTTCTGTATTTAGTGAGCTTGCTCAAGGGCGTGCTCCTCCGATTAATTACACTGTTAATGGTAATGACTACACAATGGGATATTACCTCGCTGCTGGTATATATCCACAGTGGGCAACATTTGTGAAAACAATTCCATGTCCACAAGGAAACAAGAAAAAAAATTTTGCCAAGGCCGAAGAGGCAAATAGAAAGGATGTAGAGCGAGCATTTGGGGTACTATGAACAAAGTGATAAAGTTCCTCCAATAGAAGTTCAAGATATGGACTATGAACAAAGTGATAAAGTTCCTCCAATAGAAGTTTTGCAAGAGCAATTGCCTGACGTTATGGAATTCATTCAGCGGCATCGTCGTATTCGAGACAGAGGAGCTCATTCTCAACTCAAAGCGGACCTCATTGAGCACTTGTGGCAATTACATAGCGAATCATAGGAGATTGTAACTAGGGATAGATGGAGCTTGGTGCAATCAGTCATGGAGAGGAGCTGTGGCTTGGGCATCCTTGTCAACTTTGTCTTTTGTTCAAGAGTAGAAAGTCAGAAGAGTGTTTGTAATGTTGCTAAATTTGTGATGTATTAGTGTTTCATATATGTAGTTATGTTTCTGTTTCCTAAAAAAAAAAAAAAAAAGTTACGTAATGGCATGCACTCATATTCTTGTAAGGAACGGAAAAAACAGAGCCCCAATTTGCAATTCCAATGTCATTTTCATACCCACACTAAACGCTGTGATCATAATACATAAAAGCATGTCTAAGTTTTCATACCTATACAAAAAGGTCATGATCATATTACATAAACATCTGGTCATAATACATAAGCATCAGGTCTTCATAATACAAAAGCATCCTAGCATTCATACACATATTAGCATCATCCTAATTTCAAAAGTAAGAAGTTCAGGATCCCAAAAACATATGTTCCAAAATAGAGTAACTGTCATAATACGCCTTGGTAGTCAGATATCTCCACTTAACTTTTGTTTTTTCGGCTCTCAACAATTTCCATTTGGCGCTGATGAATATACTCTTGTTGCATTGGAGGCATGCCACTTGTATCCAACATCATGATTCTTGCCTCCTCTTTCAACTGTTCCATTTTAAGCTTTTCAGCTTGAAGACCATATGATATCTGAAGCAGTTCAAGCTTCTTCTCATTTGCTGCTTTCTTATCTTCTTTTAGCTCATTCAGAACCTACACAATTGGAGCACTTGCATGATCATTGGTCTTGTTTTTCTTCCGCTGTTCCTTTGCAATCTTATTACCTATTGGTCTCTCCACTTGGATAATCTCGTCTGTGACATCCTCTTGTGGGTTGACTAGCTCGGCTAACGGTGTTGCACCAGTTCTACCTCTTTTTGGTTTTTTCTTTTCACATTCCTGAAACCATTTTGGTTGATGTTTCAACACATCCCAACAATGCTCGAATTGAAATGCAAAGTGTTTCACATCCAGATCTTGGTACATTTTTTTTGCCTCCCTGATCTGAAGAGTAAAAACCAAAAAATCTATTAGTGAAAGTGTATTCTCAAATGATCAGTTTCTTTTCTATTCTCAGTTTTCGTATTCTATCATAGCAAGTCCATCAACAAAGAAACTAAATCACCTTACACCATTTACCCCTCTTAAATACCGGCATAGTATTTGACACAAATCTTTCATGGATCAGTTTTCGAACTATAATCATGCGAACCTAGTCTAGTCACAACTGCAGCTTCTGCCTTGTATAACAGTTGCAGATAATAAAATGCTACTGGAAGTGTGGCATTATATGACTTTGGTGGAAGTTTTGGTTGCTACTTGATGATGAGATACCTAAAATTGTATTGAATCACTTCCTGCAGTTGAAATTTATGCCAATGATTAAAGTTTCCTTGCCACTATGGTCCTAAAACTCATGTGAGCTTATTCTATACATAGAATAGACCTTACTCAATCAGATATAATATTGTTCAATGTCAATTACAGTTGAAAAACATGACAGCAGCTGTTGGAGAAAAATCATCCGACCAACTTCAGATTTGGCAGTCTTGTGTTCAACCTCTGTTGATAAAGAAACTAAATCCATTTAAGGCAAGTTAATTGAATGAGCAGTCACAACTAAAAAGCAGTTACAACTAATGGATACCTTGTCTTGCTCAGTCATACCACTTTGATGCGCTGCTTCAATTTGGGCCAAGTACCCACAAAACTTGTTAATGCTAAGTTGAATTGTTGACCAACGATTCATTAGTGAATTGTCATTGCGTTCACTAGTGAAGGTCTTGTTCTCGTGGAAGAACTCCCAAACCCTTGTCCAAAATGTCTTATGTTTTTGGCCATTTCCCTGAACCGCATCCAAGCTAATATTGAGCCAAGCAGATACAAGCATACTGTCTTCTTCTATGCTAAAGTTACCACCGCGTTTCTTTGCCACTGGTTCTGTTTCGACAGAGATTTGAGACTCTTTTTGTGCTACTTGACCAACTTGGCTCACATACTGAGACTCCATAAACTGATTGCCAAGGTTGGACCCGTCATGGATGAGATTGGAAAAGAAGGGGTCCTGAAGTGAATCCATCCTTGCTACAATAACAGAGTAAAAGAATAAATATGGCAACTCTTACTCTCCACCTTCACCAAATAAATCACCCACCACCATAAGAACAAGCTGGAGAAAAACGCAGGAATCTATACCATGAAAAACAAGCAGCAAAACCAAAAACAAGCATTAGCAGAACCAAATCAGACCCAAAACGGAACAATGACGTTTGCACTGATTAAATTTCTCTCCCTTAGATTTGTTGTTCAGAGGTAAAAAAAAAAAAACTAACTAAATTTCTCCATACGCAACTACAGCAAAGTTACTAATGGCAGACGCCTAATAATACTTAACCTAGCTTTTTTGCAGTGATTAAACTAATACGTTATTGATTGACCAAAAAAAAAAATTAATACGTTATTCTTTTCTTTCCCGAGAGTTATTCTATTAGTATCTGATTTGGTATAGGAGTATTTATTTTCTTGTTCCAATTCGTGCAGACTTGTGGAAATGAGGCAATAGATCCTGCTGAATGTAGTTAGAGTTAGCAATGGCTGCCATTAGGTTTTCTATTTCGAAATCAGTCTGTTCGTCCATTAAACCCTCTTTGAGAATCGCAAAATACAAAGATGGGATTGACTTTAGACCATCATTTACTTTACTATACCCTAACAACTATAGAAAAGAATCTGGGAGCACTTGAAGAGCGGTTTTGGAATGATAGGTTTGGAATCACTTTCTGGTTATCAATATAATAGGACCAATTTTGTTGGTTCCTTTTCGCCCACACCGTCGAATCTGCGTTTGGGAAGCAATGCTTCTCCTGCTGCAATCAGCCCCATGCTGAATTGCAGGTTGTATTCATCGTTCTTCGGTGGAAAAGGGGATAAAGCCAGGGACACGGAAGTTTCAGCTGTCTCGGGTGGAGGTGAGCCTGCTGTTGGTGAAAGTGGGAGTGGTGGTAGTGATATCGTTGATATGGCTAAGGATACTTGGAAGTCGACTGTAGAGACTATCACTTATTTAGGGGAAAGGGCTAAAGAAGCCTCTAATGAAGTAACTCCTCATGTTCAACAAGTGCTTGAATCGCATCCCGATCTTAGAGACGTCATTGTTTCGGTTAGTGGTACTTTGACTAGCATCCATAATAACATGTATACTTAAAAACTTAGGTGCATCGCCATACGTTAATGAATTTGTTTCCTTGGCTCAATAACTTTTATTAGGACAACACTCGACGATCGAACACAACGGCTAAAAATCCAGTTCAACAAAGCCCAACATGCACTTGTACTATTATAGACATAGACTCCAATCCTATATGAAAGGTACAAGATATTTTGCAGAACTCCACGGAGTAATTGAATACTTGTGAGAAACACTATCAGGGCAACAACCATCGAAGTACCTCTTTGCAGATTACTAGAATTGTTGATAAAAAAAAAAACGCCAATTAGACTCTTAACCAAATTTTTTATGAACACTGCTAAAACCTAGAAATTCTAGAAAGAAGAAGCTTTGGACACATAACACAATGAGGGGTGAACTCTCACAAATCACTGTTGTACACACCACACATATGTGCCTACTTCATTACCAATATCACAGTGAATACGAAAAAACAAGCTTTAGACTTCTCAGTGAATACCAAAAATCATAAAACCTGGACCTGTAGAAGTTGTGTAGCATTTAGTGGTCCTTTTACTAGAAAAATGTCATTGACACCTTATAACAAACACCTTGTAGGCAGAACACAATCTCTACTGAACCAACCACAAAATCATAGAGGAATTACCCAAAAAAATCATACACAGGGAAGGGTGAATACATGCCTGTTTCATCACCAATTTCACACCGTATATCAAAAGCCAAAAAAAAAAAAAATATTCCCGTATAGGGAGATGGAGATAAACAAGAATACCTTCAGTTTGATGAGATTCAAGGATGGAAGAGAGAGAACGAGGGAGAGAGAATAAGGATCAGTTGTGGCTATATGTTCCATTTTGGCGCCAGATGCTGCTCCAGATTGGGCGGGAGGAAGGATGCGAGTGTACAGTCCCTCAGTGAAACACACGAGCCACTGTAGCTCTTGCTACTCCTCAGGCTTCTTCCACGAGGCTGATAACGCAGGATTTTTGGGGGTTTTTTAAGAGATGGCTCGCTACTTTAGTTTAGAAGAGGGAGTAGAGAGGGAGATGTGGATGCCCTAAGACCACAAGAGAAGGGTCACAGTACCTTGACTGGCCAGAAAAGCATGGACTTAGCTATTTTGGAGGAGAAGGAATATGACAGCAGATTGTCTTTAATGCAAAGTCTGGTATTGAAAGTGGGTCTACCTGAGTCTGGACCAAGGTTGTGAAATCAAGATACAATACGAGAAGCGAAATGGTCCTTTGTCAAATCATGCATAAAGACAATTTTGCTATGATTAAAAACAGGCATAACCCGGGGAGACTCTCCCATAGGCTATACCTTGGGAGAGTCTCCCTTAATTGTGCTGCGCGTAGTGGCTCCACACACCGCGCAGCGGTTGTTTACAGAGTATGCAGCTGCCAGGGATCGAACCTATGCGCAAAGCTTTGGTATGTTTAAACCTCAACTTGCGGCCCGATCCTTGACCAACTGCACTACACCCCTAGGGGCAGATTTTGCTATGATTCTTGCTTGAATGAAATTCATCTCTACGCCTTCAAACATTGACGATAGGTATTTAGCTCATACGACAAAAATAGCTTGCTCACAACGACGATAAAGGCCAACAGGTACGCACTTAAACCAAACTGCCGACATGCGGCAACTTGCTTATGAGTTGCTGCCAGAGTGATATTTTACGGGAATAACCCACCCGTATAGGCTTTCCCTCAACCATTGTCAAACATCACATATGTATTCTGTCGCCTTCCTTTAATTGATACCATGGTCCTACTCCTCCGTAGGGTCACCGCCTTGCTTTCTATCCTATTTGCTGCTTATTGTCAACCATTATCAACCAAGCTTGAAAAGAGAAAAAATAGGGCTTATCTCTCCAATTTAAGAGACAAATAACTCTGACAAAAGTGCTTAAAGAGCAAAAGGCCAAAAATGCAAATCAGCCAATACATTCCCACAGCCAAAGGTAAGCCACGCTAACCACGAGCCAAATACCCAGATCAACTTCACGTTGCCCAAGTCGGACTAATGTTACCAGAGAGAGCTTAGATGAATAAAGACGAAAGTAGCACATACCAACTGCAGGGGGTTGTTTGTGTGTGGTGGTTTAAAACAACTATTCGGACCTTATTCTTCTGGGATGAATAAAAGCAAAAATCATGAAAAATAATTTGTTACTACTATTTGTCCGGCTTTTTGGTCCCAAATACACACATCTACTATTCGGTCCATTAATGACTTGTACCTTTTCCATCAGTCAATCGAATGTGGATCGTGACAACTATGCCTAGGACAGCAAGAACTCCCCTTCTTCTTCCCCTGCCACAGGAAAAAACATGTCTTTCCCTTCCTAGACACAAAAGCAGTTCGTTCTAATGACCCTGACAAACTTGTAAGACGTGCCCTACAAGGAGTACAATTTAAAGAAGGAAAGGTTAAACCGAGTATCAATAGGCTTGGCAAACCAACCCGCCCCGTCCCGAATGAGGCGGATTTTTTTAATAATATTTTCGAATTTCTGGTCGGGTTGGGTAAAAAAAAAAAAACGACTTGATCCGAAATTATCCGAACCCGACGTATTTATTTATTTATGTATATATATATATACTTATATACATATTCTTTCATTTTTTTTAGTATTAATCCAAAAAATAATGTCTCTTTACTGTCAAGTAGTCCAATTAAATTTAAAAAAGAAATAAAAATTGATATTTGTTGGTGTTTAGAGGATTTTTTAGAAAGTTTTTTTCAAATATTTATAATAAATTCTAGGCATAAAGAAATGGAATGAGGTATCTAAAATATTGATTGGAATTAAAAGTTTAGATAAAACCCCAATACTAAAAGACACAAAAATAATTTCAAAAGTTTTTTTTTTCTAGATAATTTTTATTCTCCAAAATCAAACCACACAAAACCCCCCTGCCAATCCATTTCCCTCCAAAGATCAGGTTTTCAATCTCTCCCAAAAAAAATATAAAAGCCCCAAAGCTCTGGGTTTTGTTCTTGAGAAAAAATTATTTCCACCTTAGGTAGAAACCCTATGGTTTCCACCACACATTGCGGGTTCCGTTGTGTATTTTTTTCAGTAATCTGAACCGTTTAACTTGTAGAACCCGTATAGTAGTACATTCACACCAAAAATCATATTTATCGGATATCGATAAATATATTAAAAATTAAATCTTAGTTTAAAAAATAGACGGTTATGGATAGTTTAACTTTAAACTTATCTACCGTCAATTTTTTTAAACCAAACTTCAATTTTTTTATACCTATCCAACTCCGATAAAGTTAATTTTTAGTGAATATATACTACGTTGCGAATTCTACAAGATGAACGGTTCAAATTACTATAATATACGCACGGTGGGGCTTACAATTAATGGTGGTGGAAAACCTCACTTTTCCACCTAAGGTGGATGGAAGTTACTCTCTTTGTTCTTAATGTTGTTTGGACTTTGAATATAAATCATTCCTATTAAAATAATATAATTTCTTTCCAATTTGTAATTTCAGCAGACATTTTTTTTAATCTCAAATTGATTTAAAAATCTGCTCCATATAATTTCAAGAGGTAAATTGAACATGGGTAACAATAGAAGTACGTAGTAACATATATAAACGGTCGCAAGAGGCACGGCAGCCGCGAAGCCACCCGTCATCGCCACCACGGCAACCCCCTTTGCCCGAAATATTGCTGAACCAATACGTATTCACAGCCACAATCCCTTACCCTGCCCATTATTACAAAATTCAAATTACATTGTTGGAAATTTTCGATTAAACAAACATAGCAGTAATGTTTAAGAGATATATTCTTACATTTGATTAAAAAAATAGTCATAGTTAAATAAATCAAACTAGCTAACACAATTTTTATTTTTATCTTTGAACTACCATTTCGTTAGAGAGATTAAAGAAATTGGCTATGATCTCAATGGAAAAATGAGGTGCCATTCCACTATAAGCATTTTTGGGCATTTTTAATAGTTTAAACTTTTCGAGACAGGTCATTCTCCTCAATTAAAACAGGCCCGCCGAGTTCTACGATGACTCAATTGAAAATTTTGCTTCAAAAAAAGTTTTCTTTGTAGCGGATCGCGCTAATCATAAAGCACTATAACTGGAGTTTACATTTTTTATGTTGATTTTCCTTACGTTATTCAAGTTAAAATTATATTGTAATTTTGAATTTCTTTTTTACTTGTATGTTGTTTAATTTTGTATGACTTAATAGTAGGTGGGTAAAAAACTATCTATAATAATACTAAAATCGTTAATTTATTAGTAGAAATAAATATTACGGCTTAAATTATGAAAGAATAATTAAATTTGCAATTACATATAAAACATAATACATAATTAATTAAGGGAATGCATAAGGGCAAAAGGGTCATTTGACAGCTTTTTACATCATCTACATTTCCTTATACCCCTTATTAATGCTCCATCCAAACAAAGTACTATTTAATCCCATTTCTTTAATACTTCATCCAAACAACCTCTTATTTAATCCCCCTCTATAAATATCACATCAATGTGGGCCCTCCCTTATTAATTAATACCCCCTACTATCTTATCCCCTTATTAACTAATACCTCAATTCTTTACCCGCATTCAAACGGAGCCTTATGTACATACACATTGACCCATGGGATAGAAATGCATACCTCGGTGTCCGCGACCTGCTTATGGTAAACCGCATGCTCTGCAGCCGCCTAAAAGTCTGACTGCACCTAGGTCGCCCTCGCGTGGAAGCTGAACCGTGTCGCCGCCGCCGTCAGTGCTACTAGTCACCGTGCAGTGAGTAGAAAAATCATCAGGCAATGTCTTCGCCTTTGTTCGGTTTGAAATTCTAAACCCAGGGTTTTGGATAAAGTAATTTTTCTACTTTTTCTCTCTCTAACTTTTCAATCATTACTTTCATTTTTCACTCTATCTCTCTCTACTTTTTACCTCTCTCCACAATCATTACTCTCATTTCTCTCTCTACCTTTATTCAAAAACACAATTCAAAACCCACAACCGAACAAAGCCTCTCCTTCCTCAGATCAGCTTCTTCTCCTGGTTGCTGTTGTTGCAGCTGCGGAAGGTTATAAAAGTCCTCCGTCACAATACCCTAGATGAAAAAGGCCATATGATGTATAAAATCTTCTTTTCAGAAAGCATATGATATGATGAGACAGCTAGCAATACGTGTGGCGTGCGTATCTCATCAACTAAAAAACAAAACATGATCCGGGTATTAGAGCATCTGCAATGGGTTTGTTAATTATGTGTGTTAAGACTTAACAAATAAAATTGTATTTTTAGTGCCACAATGTATGTGTGTTAGAGTGTACTAGAGTATGCTAAATCTAGTAGTGTGTTAGCATGGTTATTAAGTTTGGTAACCAAGCTAACAAACAATAAGTGGGTCTTATCCCTATAAATTCAAATTTCAACCATAAAACATAAATGTCTCCACTACTTTCTTTAAAGAGTTAACACATTCTTAACTAACCCATTGAGGTACTTATATATAAACTAACACATTCCTAAGTTAACACTTACTTGTGGGACCCATTTTTTTCTAACACATACCTTAATAAACATTTTGATACACAAATATAACACATCCATTGTGGATGCTCTTAGGTTGGAAATTTAGGGTAAAACTCACCTACCGCTTATTGCAGATCTCGAGCAAACGAGAAGTTTTTTGGTGGGGAGCTCGGTGAATCCAGGTCGTTCATTTCGGTTTTGGACGGCTCTGATTTGAAGAGAGAAAAAGGAGAGAGAGTGTTGGAGTGAGAGAAGAGAGAGTGGTTCAATCCGGACCGTCCAATACACTTTTGCATTGTTTCGATGTGTTGCTTAGGTACCACGTCAGCCTTGTGACGTGGTACCCATCTGGCACCCAAAAATTTCTCCAAGTAAACACACCGGGTTGTAAATAACCCAGTTCGAGGTGTCACACAAATTTATTCGAACAAATCAAAGTTTGTTTTGGGTTTGGGATCTCACACAAATTTATTCAAACCAATTAAAGTTTGTTTTGATCGAGCAGCTTTGTTTGTTTATAAACGAAACATATGAAGATTATACGCCACTTTATGCTGAGGTTCATTATTTCATTTATTGGATATTTTTATTTTACTTAATTTCAATCTCTTGTGTAACTTATTATATTTTGTGTCATTTTATTACTTTAGTTACTCATTTTAAAAATGTCTCCTGATTTATTCTTTAAAAAAAAAAAAAGAAGCAAAACTTAACTCTTCTTTTTCCTCGTCTCTAACTTTGCTCCTCTCTCCCTCTCTAACTTTACTCTCTTCCCCTGGTATTCACTGAACTCGACACTTCACCAGCAATTAGCAAACCAAACCGCTTCATCAAGCTCCCTCTCGGTTGATCAATCCCCAAGCCTCTCTCTGCCGATCAACCCCCCGCCACGAAGAAGTGTCACCTCCCAAGAAGAAGTGTCACGACCCAAATCAAGTGGATTGAAAATCGTGACCGGTCAATGAGTTCGTCTCACCAAAGGCCTCTATTGACCCCCCTGTAACGACCCGGATTTCTTTTTTGAACAAAATTTTTTTAAAAGGATTTACAAATTTTTTCCCGTAAAAATTTTATCTTTAATAATATCATTAAAAAGTATTATTAGTATTAATAAAATTCTTTTTGTTAAAAGATAAATACAAAAATAATTATCTTGACTTATTTATTTTTTTTAAGTTGCATGCATGCATACAACTCCTTCCATCTATCCATCTCCTATTCCTATTCCTACTCCATCTCTACTCCTTCCCATACTGTATTTTCGCCCATATTCAGTCCGTATCGAAACCCAACGAATCGAAATCCTTTTCGAATTCGAACTCGCCATCCTCTTCCGAAATTCCCTATAAATATCCCATAACTTTAACCCTAGAGTTCATTACGAAATTTCCTACACCCTACCAGTCCATAAGAGAGAGAGAATTCAAAGAAAATCGAACTCCAATCCATGGAGTTTTAGAGAGAGAAAGAAAGAGAGAGAAAAGTGGATTTGTGTTCTAGACCCGATCAAGATCCGAATTGATCGATCCAATTACTTCCATCGGCCCCAAGTATCTCCGAAGATCATCCAATTCAAGCCCAAGGTCCCCCGATCGAAGAATCCGAAGTTTTCTTCTCCAAAATTCAAGTTTCGGTTCGAAAATCAATTCGAACCAATTCGAGGTATTATAATTCGATCCGAAACCTCCTCTAAGTATATTAAGTGTTTATAGACATAACCCAACAAGCCCCGTAGACCCATGCATTGAAAAACGTGAGAAAAACGAAGAAAACCAAAACTGCCCTCAACCTCGCGGCCGCAAGGTGCGGGATTCCCAGTGGCGTGAACCAGAATCGGAGTTCGGCGCGAACTCCATTCGACGGTAGTTTTGATTTGGGTTTTCGTTTCGAATTGATTTTGCGACCCTTTAAAACATCGATTTTGACCCCGATTTATTTTTTCTAGGTTACACACACTCTAAAGATCATACCTTGTTAAATTCATATTTTATTTATTTATTTATTTATCTATTTATTTAATTTTTATTCCTAATCGTGTAAAAGTTTGTAAACTAAAAATCATTACGACCTTATAAACTACTCTATAAATCCCCAAACTATTTTTTCTAATTTTCTAACATATCAAAGATCATAACTTACTGGTTTCATAATTTTTTTTATGTTATTAGCTATTTATTTTATTTTTGATTAAAGATACAAACGAAAAATAATTGCGACCTTCCAAACAATGATTTTAACATCTAAACTATTTTTTCTAGACTTCTTACATCTCAAGGATGATATGTTATTAAAATAATATTTTATTTACTTAATTAAGCTATTTATTATTATTTATTACGCGTTGTTTCTTAATAGAAATACTTTAAAATAATATAAAAGAGGTTAATAATTCCGAATAATTTTATTTAGACTTCTTACAGTCCTAAGATGATACTTTGTTAAAATAAATATATTTTTAATTAAGTAATTATTTATTATCTATTTATTCTTCTTTTGCCTATTAACTAAATCTTTTTATTTAAAATAATTCTGTGAGCATCCAAACCCAACTTTTAGCACTTGAACTTATTATAGAGGACTGTTAGGACCTTTATTAAAGTTACGATCATTATTCTAACATTTTTACCTAATTAATGTATTTAATTAGTGTTTAATTAACTTAATTACTTATAATTAATTAACGAAAGTCTAGAAAATTATTTTTAAATCTTAATTAATTAATTCTTTCATTCTTAATGACTTTGTGACCATACGAGATTAAGGGCAACGGCCCAGTCATAAAAAGTTATGTGATTGCATTGCCTAATAATTGTTTTGACCTGTTTGTTATTCGTTTTTAATTATTATTGAGAATGATATGGTGTTAATGTTTCATTTGAATGTTAGATTGGACCCTAGAGACATGGGGTGGTATGCGAAATAGAAATCACGTAGACGATACTACGTAATGGATAAATTGTGAAGTTTCTTTCTGTTTAGAGGTTGCCTGCAAGCGTAATGTTGAGATATAATGAGATTGTGATGAGAATTGAAACTGGCGGGTGTCCAGTGATGAATTGATAGACTGGCGGGTGTCCAGTGATGATTGTGAAATGGTTATGATGTGGTTTATAAGATAGGCGAACCCTAGCAATGTAACGGCATGATAAGCTTACCCTTTGTTGTAGTTATTGGGGTGCACACTCGGTATATAACTTAGGTGTATCTGCGACAGCAAAAGGAAGTGATCTCATGGGACGGGATATGGCTAGTGGTTGGGGAGGAAAGATCTCGCGGAGAGATCTTAGATTTCATATTAAGTTAATGGATAGCAATAAATTGAGTTATGTGAATTATTTCTGTTTTACTTTTTCGCACTATTTATATCTTGTTGATTGCTAAATGTAAAGTAGTAGGGGTGGCTGAGTTGGATTATTTTACTCGGTGATTTATCACTCACGGATACGTCTGTATCCTGGCAAATCGATTGCTTCGGCGATCAATTTGCTAGAGGGCGCAGGATTCAATGGAGGAGATTCAACGATGATGCAGTTTAACACGAAGAGAATATCAGTAATGAAGATCAAGGATGCTTAGGATTCGTATCAAGATTAGAGTCAGCTCTGAAGTTAATGTATTTTGATTCCGTAAAACTATCTTGAGATTGTATTAGCAAAAACTTTATTTTGGAAAATCATATTTATTTAGCAAATTTTCTTGAGAAATTATTTATTTTTCTCCCGAAAAGTCAGGGCGTTACACCCCCCCCTCCCCCCCCTCCCTTTTTTTTTTTTTTAAGAATGAAGTTTCCCTAATAATCAACAATCACTTAGAGCGATGTATTCATTACATATGCTAATATCAACATAGACTACACTCTTCTCTTATTTATTACATAATTATAACATAAACTTAATAACACTGCTACTCGGTCCGCCCTTCTAATCCTGATTACATGAAAAATAAAAGATTTCAACAACATAAGCTACTGCTTGTGTGAGATTATGAATTACTAGAGTTACATGAGCTACCGTGGAATTCTTTTTATCAAAGAAGAATAGAAATCATAAATTCAATTTTTCATGACTTGAACTGTAACCAAAATCATAACTTCAGTTTTCATGGCTTAAACTATAAGTAATATCATAACTTTAGTGTTCATGGCTTAAACTGTAACCAATATCATAAGCAAAACCATATATATGATATACCATCCAACGATTACCGCCGGTACTAAGGGAGTGACCCCCGACGCGTATACAGTGAATTGATCAATTCAATTGGACACCCGGCTGTGCCCGTTTTCTTTCCGCCCTTAGAACACCGTTCCGACTAGTATCTTTACTGTCCCCTAGATTTCAGGGACATCGTTCGGATGTATCGTTAATGTTTTTTCATAAACTGTTCAAAACATCATAATTCTATGGTATATTTGCTACAAAAACATTCAAACGTTAAACAAACATACTTTTGTAAAGTCAAAAATATACTTCCTCCGTCCCTAAATAAGTGTCTGGTGCGTAAAACTAGGCCTTACAAAATATGCTTGTTTTTGGCTAAAAATCTAAATTTTTTTCCCACAATCTAATAAAACCCATTGCCATCTATTGATTTGTGAAAAAAAAATTGATTTTTTTAATGAAGCACGTGCATTTTTTTGAAGGCCTAGATTTGCGCGTCGGATATTTATTTAGGGACGGAGGGAGTAAGTTTTAGGAGTATGAAAATTCATGTAACAATGATAATTCATAACTCACTTTTTGTTTCGTCCAACTTGTCTTAAAATCAACTATTTCGAAAGACTTGTACCTAATTCTTTTCTACTTCTTTCCTCCTCTTTTCTCTCCCTTCTCTCTTTTTCCTCTTTCTTCTTAGTTGTGTGTCGTGAGTGTGGTGTGTGTTTTGGCTTGTGTGTGCGGTGTGTGATGTATGGAGGGGAGGAGAGGAGTCTATTTATACTAATGGAAGAAGAATCTAGATCAAATCTTAGAAAATCTTAATCATAACAATATCTTTCCAAATTTTATATAATCTAACAATATCTTGTGATATCTTTCTAAATCTTTCCAAATTTATATGTAATCTAACAAAATCCAATTATAATCATATCATATCTTGTAATATCTAATAAAATCCAACTAGAATCTTATCATATCTTGCAATATCTAATGGAATCCAATCATATCTTGTAATATCTAATAAAATCCAACAAGAATCTTATCATATCTTGCAATATCTAACAGAATCCAATCATATCTTGTAGTATCTAATAAAATCCAATTAGAATCTTATCATATCTAACAAGATTTAGTGTATCTAGAAGGATCTTGCATAATCTTTCATTATTTAACAAAATCTAAATTTATCCCACAAAATCTAGGGATGTTCTAATAGGATTTGGTCCAATTCGCTCTATAATGATATGTCGCCTCTTTTCGGATTAATTGTTTCGGTTTTCCGCCTTGCGGGGACAATGTTAACAGGATTAGGGCAATAACATTTTTTTTAAAAAAAATTGACATATATGCAGAAAATTAGTCACAAACAATTTACTTCCTAAATCCTAATGGTAAGCGATCCGTTAAATGATTATTCCCTTACTTTTCCTTATTCTTTTTCGCTCTAAAAAGTCAGGGTGTTACAAGAAGCCTCAGTCATCATCTTCGGAGCCCCCGGGATCGACCCGACCCAGTAGTATTTTCAAAGTCTCGCCGGCGCTCTGACAGTTCCTTGGCCTCTCGCGCCGACACCGTCAAGAAGATCTGGGAGTACATCAAGCTCTCCCACCGTACCACGGATACACAACCTATATTACAATTTGCTCTAGATCAAGAACAATAAAATAATAAGTGGCCTGTGAACAGTTCCTCATATGTTTCAACAAGGGACTGTAGCTCCGGTTATTCTTCTGGTTATTTCAATGAGACTAGTAAACGTAGGTTTTGGGAGTTTTTTTTTTGAGTTTTGCCCATTACTATAGTTTTCAGGGTCGAATAGCGACATTGATGTGGATTCTCTATTGTTTGTTTGGGATATTCAAAACCCCTGCACACAGTTTTCAATAAATTTTTTCTATCTATCTTTCTCAACTGTTTACTTTCAAAACCTACCTCAAAACCCAAAACGAACAAGGTCTAATTTCTTTAAAAAAGAAAGCGATAATTTCACCAAAGATTTGACGAGATAGTTAACTACTCCATAAATTATTATTTAGTTGTAACTTTTTGGGTTGGAAATTAAAACTCACCTACCGCTTATTTCAGATCTCAAGCAAACGAGAAGTTTTTCAGTGCGGAGCGGACACCATGTGGTGCCCACTCGGTAAATTTGGGCCGCCTATTTATGTTTTGGAGGTCTCGAATTTGAAGAGAGAAAGAGAAGAGAGAGTGTTGGAGTGAGAGGAGAGAGAGTGGTTCATTTCGGATCGTCCAATACACTTTTGTACGGTTCGGATGTGTTGCTCAAACACCACGTCAGCCGGGTGACGTGGTGCCCACCCGGCACCCAAAAATTTCTCCGAGTAAACACACCGGATTGTAAAGAGCCCAGTTTGGGGTGTCACACAAATTTATTCGAACCGATCAAAGTTTGTTTTGGGTTCGGGATCTCACACAAATTTATTCGAACCAATCAAAGTTTGTTTTCATCTAAGCGGCTCTGTTTATATATTTATATATATATATATATACGGAACGCATGAAGGTTATACGCCTTCTTATGCTGAGGTTCATTATTTTCATTTGTAGAATATTTATATATATATATAGACAACAAAATACACATATTACTCCACGTTGGTTAACTTGATTCGATAGACAACGAAATATAAGTACACATCAGGTTGGTTAGAGTAAAGACTAGGGGACTTCCAACGGGGAAAATACGGATGCAAAGTGCGCTGTGTCACACTCTTTTCGTGTACTTTCTCGTGAACTTCAAGAAACAAACTCAGATTGCAATTTGGTAGGACCTCACTCGTCTTCTTCATCAACCCCCCTCTCTCTCTCTCTCTCTCTCTCTCTCTCTGTTTCTCTCGAACAACTTTCAAACGCCATGGAGGGAAAATTTCAGGTGAAGCAAGAGCTAATCGAACGCCTAAAGCATTCTGAGTCGAATCCAGACGCAGACAGCTCGAAGCCGGCCCGCTTCATCGATCTCAGCAGCAGCGATTCCTCCTCTGACGATGACGTCGGTGTGCTCGGCAAGAGGCCTAGGGTTTCCGACGGAGGTTTCCCAGCGAAGAAGGAGAAGAATAAGACGACGGCGGCATTAAGCGGAATCTTGCCGCTTGGTTTCCTCGCTCCTCTTCCGCAGAAAAATACGCCCAGTGGGGTCTTGCCGCTTGGTTTTCTCGATCCTCTTCCGCCGATAGATGCACCGTCACCGTTATGCTTGCCGTCAAAAAATGCGCAGTCGCCGTTGCCGTTGGTGCAGAGGGAGGCGAATGCGCTTGCGAATGTGGCGGGCTGTAGGCATTTCTGGAAGGCTGGTGATTTCGAGGAAACGCCGAGGGGTGATTGGGAATCGTCTTCAGGTATGTATGTGCGACTTTCAAGTAGTCTTTTGTTGGTCGTTTGGGAGTTCACCAGATATATTTTTGTCCCCGGCTTGAGTTTCCACTAAAAATACCAAAATTACCATTTAGACAACAAAATTAAGAGAAATGAGTTGTCTTGAATAGTGGGTATTTTTTGACGAAAATACCAAAATACCATTCAGACGTTAGCTTGAACTCACCCTAAGTTGATCCACAGACACCTAAGATATCAAACTCAATAAAGTACTACCATCGTGTCTAAATGCTTGTCTGATCTGCAAAACAAGAACTTAAAAATAATGAATTTATTCAAAAAAAAATTCAATTTTTTTTTCATAAATTAAAAGAACTCATAATTCTTGTAAATTGTCAGAAAAAACGAATTTTTATTCAAAAAGTTGTGTAATTTTTAAGTTCTCGTTTTACAGGACTTGGAATGGAGGGAATGACTTTTTTTGTGTGGTTTTGTGGGATATAGAAGTAATCCATGTTAACAGATCTGACGCCAATGTAGATCATGGTGTTCATTTTATGTAAGGCGTGTGATGTTACTTTTGAATTTGGTGTTTGTCAGACTTGTTGAGCTATCTATATGTATTGTGGTGTATGCTTCAATGTTCCTCTTGTATTCTACTCCACCAAGTAAAGTGGTTGCTTTTGTGTTTCAGTGGCTAATGACTTTATTTTCTGCATTTGTATCCCCTAGATCCTGCATTAGGGTTCTGTGTGTACTTTACAATTCAGGACACATTCTTTTGCCCCCTTTGGTGTTTGTTGAGAAAGCCAGATTTACTAGGAAATCATCAAAGTTGTTTTTTTAGCCTTTCGTATGTATTTTTTTGGTTTGATTGGCCTGTAACGGATCCTATTGGACAACCACGTTATCTAACATTGTATCAAGAGTGCTGGCTGCAGGGTGTCCTCTGGATTCAGATGGCACAGATCCTGTATGTTCCCTTGTGATGTACCCTGTTTAGTTCAGGCTGTTTGCCTCTGCACTTGTGAGGCCTGATTGCGTGTGAGGGAGTTGGATAACTTGATATAAAGTGTTGGTACCTTTTCAAATAACCTAAGCTGTTGGGTGGTGATCTAAAAATGGTATGGGTGTGATTTTGGATTAGAAGATGGGTCACATCAGGTGAATGATATAGTTATTATGAATCTTATCACTGTGGATGGTGGAAGGTTTGGTAGGGTGCCAAAACTCTCTTTTGCTTAATTATAATTTATAAGGCTAGGCTAAGCATTTGTATTTTGGGTTTGTGGGGATGAGTGCCACGTTGAGCCATTCGATTAGCATTTGCCGTCAAATTTTCGCTAGTAGGGTGGAGTTTTCTTCTCTTTGCCCTCTAATCGTTGCTTCTGTGTGTTTCTCTGCGTATAAGTCATAATGCACATTGGTTTGGTTGATTTGGTCTTTAATTAGCATTTAAGGGAAGTGGCTATAAATTGGAAAGATCAACTATATACAGTTGGAGGTAATAAAATGGGTTCCATCAATTTTAACTGCAGTATCTTGAGGTTCCAAGGGAGGTATAACAATGAAAAGATATGTCTTTGATCAATATACTGTACAGCGATCAATCTATTGTGCATGGGTTGTGCTCTTTTGTTGCTTCACTACTTGAGAAAACGAGAAGATAATAACAGTAGTAACTACAGTCAAGCCAATGCAAACCTTAGTTTCTGACTTCCATTTTGAAAACTGGTGTGCTGCTGTAGAATATTTGCTTGATGAGATCTACTATAGAGTTAAATCTCGGAGCTGGAGCATCTAGATAAATCTTGGTTTTATTCGAAGGGATTATATTGGGACAATTTGAATATTTGGCCTTTATAGTTGCCACTTGCTTCTCAAGTTTTGACAGCGGAGTTAGCAATTGAACAAGATTGGAGTGACCTTCCAATAACCAACTTTCCATGGGCTTATATGGGGGCAAGCGTTAAGCCCCTACCCAAGGTTTTCAACAAATGAGCATGCTTGGATAGAGATTGTTATTTTCTTTACTTCATGAAATAGAAATGCTGTGTCATTGATTCCATTTACGGTAGCCACCTTGGTCTGATACTTCTGTAGACCCGGAGATTTTTGGTTCCTCAAAAGCCAGAGCATTGATATTGCATTATAGTAGGCACCTCATAGAGCATCATCAGAGTTGCTGTCTGTTCGCATGATTACAATTGTTGCTGTCTTGGTGCAGCTGTGATTTTCTTTCCTCGACTGTTTCATATTTGCAGGTGGCATGGATCATGTTAGAATTCATCCCAGATTTCTTCACTCCAATGCAACTAGTCATAAATGGGTTCTTGGTGGTAAAAATGCCTTACCCAACTACAAAACTTCAATTTATTAATGCATTTTGCAAGATACTCAGTTCCTGTTTTCCTGTTTTTTTTTTTGGTCTGCTTATCAATTTTGTTTGGTAGCATTCGCGGAGCTCTTGGACAATGCATTAGATGAGGTATCTTGATATATATTCTTAAGGAATATATTTTTTTCTTTTTCAGCAGCATAATAGAGATTCTGTGTTAATATCAGGTTTGCAACGGGGCTACATTTGTTAATGTTGATATGCTCAAAAATAGGAAAGATGGAGGCAGAATGCTAATGGTTGAAGGTTTGTCTTTAGTTGCTGTTCATTCTCTCTTCTTCGTGTTCCTCCTCTCTCTCTCTCTCTCTCTCTCTCTCTCGTGTTGGTTAATTTGTCATAAATGATGTTGATAGCTTCTCCAGATACTTTGTCTTCTTTTTTACTTTTGCTTTAAAATTATTATCCTGCATCGCATATGTTGATTCGGACGTGGTAGGTTTAAGTTTGAGGACACAGCATTGAGTGAGTGGTTTAGATATCAATTGTCCTTTTTGAATATTCAAAGTTTCAATTTGTAAGACTATATCGTAACCGACCGACCGAATAGGGTCCTTCTTCCTGGCAAAATAACTATGCACAGTTGTAGATTTTTTTAACTTCCATCTTTCGCTAAAGGCTTTGCAGTATGTACCTTCTTAGATGTATTTGAGTCCATATGCATCTCTCTCTCTCTCTCTCTCTCCTTGTGTACTTTTACATCGGCCCTGAAACTTTTTGTCAATGTCCTTTCAGACAATGGAGGTGGTATGGATCCAGAAAAAATGAGGCAATGCATGTCTCTTGGATATTCTGCAAAAAGCAAATTAGCGAATACTATTGGACAATGTAAGCGTGCTATTATGAGAAATATGTGTTTGATACAAATGTTTAGCTGCTTATTTCTCTTTTATTTTGATATCATTTATATTCTATGCTTTTTGTAAGATGGAAATGGTTTCAAGACGAGTACAATGAGACTTGGAGCTGATGTCATCGTGTTTTCACGCTGTTGTGGAAAAGATAGAAAGAGGTAAAATTGTACTCTTTTTCTAGTTCTCCTTTCATGTTGGTTTTGCAGTTTGAATTGTAAAATGTAGTCCAGGCACCTTTTTTCCTTTTGCTTTAGTGCAATTTGAGAAGAGATTGTTGTCTCAGGACATAGTGAGGCATTTCTGTTGTTCTATTAGGTACAAATCAAGACATTGTAATCTTTAGCCATACTTGCAATTGTTGTTGTTCGACTATGTTTAATATGGGAGTATCCCCATCATATTGATATATTTGAGGGATGACAATAATTCTTTTGTTTCCATCTAGCACCATGTGAGGTCCTACAAGTTGTCAGGTTGTTCGGTTTAGGACTCGTGGCTGATTTATTTCCACAGGCTTAGCCCACATTATTTCCCTTTTACTGTTGCCTCATCCCTGTAGTGCCTTCAAGCTGTACAAGGTCAAAGTGTACATATTGGTGCAATATGTAATACTTTGTTGGATGCGGTTTACCTTCTTAGATACTCCTCGCATGGGCCTAAGCATGTGAACAAGTGCCTTAGTTGACATCATCATAAACATTATGCTTTAGGCAGTAAGAGATGATTGTTTTCAGAACTGGATGGGAATTGGGAGCACATGATACGATGTTATTTATATCTTCTCATTGGCAAGTGGCAACATAGATTGC
The DNA here is from genome assembly GCA_025413875.1 of Rhododendron molle. Lineage (NCBI taxonomy): Eukaryota > Viridiplantae > Streptophyta > Magnoliopsida > Ericales > Ericaceae > Rhododendron > Rhododendron molle. Next base: position 41,221,329 of record CM046395.1, read on the forward strand.
ATTGGTGTTCTTCTGTAATCTATAGAGCTCTACTTTGCTAAGCTCTAGATCTTGGATAAGGACATAGGGAGAGCTCTTTTTAGAAAGTGCTTAGGAGATTATACTAGTGGCTGACGTTGAGACTCTACAAAATATACTTCGGCGGCTTACTCTACAAAATATACTTCGGCAGCTTGCTCTTTAAGAGTTCTCCATTTAAAGCTAAGATTCAAGAAAAGAACTCCTTTATTGGAAGCACATGATGGGATTCCTGTCGCTGCTTCTGCGCTGATTTGGTAATTCAATTGTTTCTGTTTGCTAATTGAATCATCGGCATGTTTTTTATAGGCCCACACAGAGCATCGGGTTGTTGTCCTACACTTTTCTGAGGAGCACATGTAAGGAAGATATTGTTGTTCCCATGGTAATCCTGCTTATTTTATTAACAATAACACGACTTCATTTTTTGTTGTATCTTGATTGAATAGTTCATCCTTATCTCGTACAGTGTAGTCGAATCTTCCAGCTCATCACTTATCTCTTTCAAGTTTTATTGTCTATCATAATCTTGTTTTTAGCTTTACAGTAGGCATAAGTATGCACCTTGTTGTTTTATTTATCTCGACATAGTGTTTGGCAATGTAAAACATTCACTATGACTTGTATAATTTTGTAGCTATAATGTTTGATCAGTTTTTTGTTCCTTCTTGTACGGGGATACTTCTATTAGATAGTGTTGGAGTTTGTCCCTCATTGGTTAATTATCTCCTCTAAAACTAGTATATAACTAGTATATGAGCCTGGGCGGCCTCTTCACTCATTGTCAATTGGTTTTGAGGTGAATGCTTTAACATGGTAGTAGAGCTAGGGTTTTGGAGAATTTGTTCCCCCTTATTTGTGCTGTAAGTGCATCGTCATTTGTTTGTGTTATGGATGTTTTTTTATCTCTTCACGTGCGAGTTGGGGGTCACATGTGCGGGGGAGTCTTGGAGTTTGTCCCACATCGGTTAATTATCTCCTCCAAAACTAGTATATGAGCTTGAGCAGACTCTCCACTCATTGCCAATTGGTTTTGAGGTGGATGCTTAACATATAGATTGATATTCATTGTTTGCTCATTTTTTGACGGCTTAAGCTTTTGGGACTATTGGTAACTTAACATGGTATTCAAGCGCAGGTTGCAAGAGGTCTTGGGTACTTGCATTTGTTTGCACTATGTTTCTCCCCTTTGCATTCTTTCACAGTATGCACGAATATTTGCATCTCCGCGTGCAAGACGGGGTTGCACGTGAGGAAGGGTGTTGGATAATGTTATGACAACCACGAAGTAGAGAATAAACAAACCAAGAAGCAATCAAAACAATGACGCAAAGATTTACGTGGTTACGCTCAGCACAAAGCAAGAACGTACTCCACGGGCAAAGAGCAAGATAGGATTCACTGTGAATGACAAGAGTATACAAAGAGCCGACTATATCCGTAACTTTGAAAGAAGCACCAAACAATATTCAGGGATAAAATCTCTGGTGGAACCCGAAAGGGAGAACAAACCTTGGTGGAACCCAAAGAGACAACACAAAACCCTAATATCAAGCCCTAATAACCAAAGAGATGGAGAACTCCACAATAATACCCAAAGGAGCCTCTCCTTAATGGGCCCAAGGGGACGAAACATAGGAACCCCACAAGGTCCCTATTGAAAGCACTAAAAAATAAACCTAAGTCGACTTAGAATATGAATTCTAGTCAAATAACCCTAAACGGACTTAATACAGGAATTCTAGTCACTTTCCAACAAACAACTTGATATTCATTGTAGGACCCATTTTCTAACGGCTTAAGTTTTTGGGACTACTAGTAACTTAACAACTTCATGCCTGTATTTTGTGTTTTTCATGCATGTTGATTGCCTGGCTTATTAGTCGGTTGCAATTGTTGGCCAACCTGTTCAAGAACCCCATTCCCATCCTAGTTTTGGACAGGCTCATGTAGAAATTTCACATATATGATTTGAAAGTATTCAATCCTATTTTGGCTTTGGTAATATTAGAAACTTAAACCTCTTAGAGGAAGAAGTTAGTTGGAGGCAAAAGCCTACATTCCACTAGGTTGAGGGTAGAATGGTGAGTTATTTTCTTCTCCGAACCTATTAGAGCTTTCTAGATACAAGCTATATTGCTTCTCCTAATTTTGTACTCTGACTTTGAGTTATTTGATAATGTCTTTGCCCTCCAAGTCCATTTAATCTGCACATTCGGCTGAAGCTTATACGCTCTACTGTCTTCATTGCCACTCATACATGATGTTACGTTTCTTGCATCTTAGGACTCTCTGATAAAACTATCTTCTCATGCAGGCAATTTTCTGAACCTTGTGCGATTCTTCCCTACAAGAACATTATCTTGATGACTTGCATAACATGATATTCTTTACCGGGTTGAATTTAGTTGTCTATAAACCTGTAAAAGTGGAAATTCTCTCATCTAAATAGTTGTGCATAATATGCATGTTTTTTATATTTCATAGAGGAGTATCCTGATTCCATAGACCCATCGTTTTTGTTTTCTATCTGATAATAGTAGGAAGCACTCATGTATTACGAGCAACTTCTGTTTTCTCTTGTAAATTTGCCAGTAGACGTTCCATATTTCTTTTCCCTTTTTCTGAAATCCTTGTCTCAATCTGATCAGTGCATTTTCTTCTCTCAAATTGCTTTACCAAATTGATGTTTTAGTTTGCCTTTTAATCACCTTATTCTTGTTAATGAAATAAAAAGCTTGACTATGAAAGTGGAGGACAAGAGTGGAACAAGATGAAGCGATCTTCTGCCAGTTATTGGAATAGAAATTTAGAAACAATAGTTCGATGGTCTCCTTTTTCTAGTGAAGCAGATCTTCTACGAGAGGTGATTCTTCATTTCCTTCTCCTTTTTGTCACATGCTTTTTGTGGAAGTTTCTGAATTGGATATCTAAAGCTGTATCTTGCCCTCCATCCTGTTCCTGAGTCCTGACCCAATTCTGCAAATTGGTATATCATTTTAGGGGAACATTCTGATTCCATTGGTATTCACTTTTGTTGCTCCTGAAATTGCTTTGTGGAAGTTTTTGTAATTAACTTGGATGTTGTCATTGCATTTGGTGGGAATAAGAAATAAGGCTCCCCCCTCTCAAAACATGTTTATTGTAGAACATGCAACCGTTCATTTGCTTTTTTTGGTCCCTCAGAGAATCAAAGTTTTGTATCCATTTATTGGGTTTTTTCAAGTGGCATTTATTTGAGAGTTTTCTAAAGGACAGATTAATGGAAGCCATTATTTTCCTAATCAGGCTGAAGATATCTCACTTGTGAAGGTAATCTCATGGATTTTGTGAAGGCTTTTAAATAAGTTTTCCTGAAGTCATGCCAGAAGCTTTAACGTTACACCCCCTTTGGATACTTAGGTGAGAAATGAAAAGAAAGGGGTGTGGTTTCTCTTAATGATGAGAAAAGGAAAGAAAGGAGTGTGTTGTCTCATCATCTCATTTGGATAGACCTACTTTCTCTTCTCACCAAATCTCACCACGTTTGGTGAGAAACAAAAATGGCCCCATAAGGGGTTCTTGATTCTCACTATCTCTCACCCTCACTCACCTCTTTAGCCATCCAAACAAGGGAGAGAAACCTCTTCCTGTCCAGTTCTTTTCTTTTCTCTTGAAAACCTCCCATCCAAAGGGGCTGTTAGTGTTTCAAGCACCTATGTTTTGCTTCCTCGTGCTTGCACTTTTTGTCACTGTGTGAATGTCATGGACCTTTTCTTTTGGTTAAAAACCTCTGATTGAATCTGCTGCTCTGTTTTATTTATGATTGGTGTTGGTTTGTTTTTGGCATTCTTGTTATTTTTATCTCTGTTGTACGTTGGCCATTTGATGGCTGATTCTAGTTTGATTAATTATTCTCAATTCCTGGACAGTTCGATCAGATGGAAGATCATGGTACACGCATAATCATATACAATCTTTGGGAGGATGACCAAGGACAGTTGGAACTTGATTTCGATGCTGATGCATATGTATGCCTTTGGCGTCCTTTTATTTGCCTATTTCTCCTTTATCTAAAGATGCCGAGCGGAATTACATATAGAATCTTAACATTGATATCTCTGCAGGACATTCAAATTAGAGGTGTTAACCGAGATGAGAACAATATTTTGATGGCAAAAAAATATCCCAACTCTAAGCACTATTTGACATATAGACATTCACTAAGGGTAAGCACTGCCATGCTATCGTTTTGCATAATAAAAATGATTAAGCATTTACTTGTGTCCGTAAATTGATTTTTTGAACATTTAGATGTTTATGATGTTGTTCGAATTGTAGTAAATTCTGTGTAGGTTCCTCGAATATGTGAACTTGTTCCCCTGTAGCTGCTATTGGGCCCTCAGCAATCCTCATTCAAAATATTAATCCCTTTTTAATTATCTGTACCAATTCGATTTATTAGCAGAAATATGTGGTGGAATGGCAGAAATATTTTAGTATTACAGAGAAAGGGAACATATATTACCATCCCGGTTCTTCACTGATATTCCAGCCTTGTCTTGTGGCTGTCTAGACTTTAGCACCTCCCTTCGCAGAAAATGCAGGATTTTTGTAGGATGGACACTTGACTTCTGTGAAATCAATTGTTGTATTAATCAGAAAGTGTATGGAGGACTAGTTGGAAAAAGTCAGTTGATTCTAACAGTTAGTCAAGGTCTGTGAAACTGAGTATTCCATCTGAAATAGGAAGCGTTAGGTCCTAATCCTAATGTAGTGGCCATCGGGGATTATCTGTGAAGTTGAGTGACATTTTAGGCGAATGTGGGTCTTGGCTGTGAAGGATAAATCTGACTGCACTGTTAGGGAATAAAACCCAGTTGGTTAACAATTGGCGTTTTCTTTTCTGGCAAGTATACTTTCTTTTTGAGGGGAAACAAATGAACCACCAGCACAGGGGCATACCCCAGCTATAAAAATTACAGACAAACATCTGTCTTCTTACCACATACACACCAAAAAAGGAACTATAAAAGACTATGCAACAAGTTAGCATCTAATGGAACAGACTCCATGATATTGTAGGTTACGCTGCAATCTTGACAAGGACTTATATTACCAGGATTTGCCATCATTCCTCTCGAAGAGCTAATGGTATCTCTAATGGCATGTGTTGCCTTAAGAATGAGGTAGGAACTAGGAAGTGTCAAAAGTTTTGTTTTATCCTCTGATTTCTGTCACTCCACAGTCCACGGATGTTATATCGCAGAAGCCATAAGTTAGGAACATGTGTGAAGGATTGAGTCCCACATCGGACAAATAGAAAAAAGGGTTAGACCTTAATATACAATTGGTTGGCAGATGGCTCACCACTTACAAGGCTTAGCCTTTTAAGTGGATATGAGTCATTCTATGTATATTGGGTCCATGTGATGTGGTCTGGACTCCGTGGACACTCCCCAACGGTTTGGGCCTTGGCGCACACAGAAGACCTCAGGCAGATCAAACTCCCAACACCATAGACTATTTGATGTTAGAAACCCATTCCACTATTATGCTGCACAGACGGACAGACCCGGTGCCCTAGGCATAGGCCCACCAGGCCACCATGTTGGGCTTCTAGTTTTTGGCCCGGATATTAGTTCCCGTTTGGGTAAATCTTATTGCCTTCTCTCTCTTCACAAACTTTTAGTGATGGATCAGTGGTAGGCGGATTCTGATACACACGGCAGGTTCAATTTCAGACCTTTACGTCATGTAACTATTAAAAGGTTTTTCTTGAAGGATTTCAGGGCTGCGAGTGTTGAACTCAACCCCTAGTGGATGTGTGAGACCAACTTTACCACTGCACTAATGCATGTGGTGTGCTCATTGTTGACAAAAGTTATACCTATAGTCTACCTTTTAGTTAAAAATACACAAAACACATTTTACAATCCGTTCATCTTGTTCAATTAGTGCAGTTTTAGTGTTTCTTTTGATTTTTTCCCCTACAAGCTTATTTTAGGTAAAATAATAAAAAATACTATATTTTGTCTTTTAAATTGTTGTAGTGAGATTTTATGGTTTAATTCTAAAAAATACATAGGCCCCATTCTTTGAGTTTGCCTAGGGCCTTGAAATCTTTAGGGCTTCAGGCCAGCCCTGATGCTGCATAAAACCAATCAAACTCATCCAAAACCAATCGCCCTTGGCAACTTGATTTCTTCTCAAAATAGCTGCCCATGCAGCAGGGACATTCAAAGAACAAGTGAAGACGAAATTCCGTACCGCCCCTGCAAGCCTCAGTCGCCTAGTTGGTCCTCAACCAATGCACCTCGCCAGAACTCCAATGGAGGTTCTCTTTGCTTTGCTGATCTAGGCAGTATTTTAAACTCTTTTGTTGATTACACATTTTGGCAATGGTGTGTGTTTCATATTCACAATGATGTTTTAGTGAATGAAATAAAGGAGTAGTTAATGCAGGGTTAAAAATTTGGAGAGAAGCATTGGAGTCATAAGGTTCGAAATAATTATTAGTAAAATGGATCATATGCAGTATATTATTAGTATCAATAGAAATAAGCAAAGATACAAAGCCATTGGTGTCTACCGCAAGGCTGGAAATTATTGTTGATTATTTATGTTGGTCTTTTGGTCTTTTAATGCCTTGCTTTTTCGCTGTGATGCTTAACTTAATTGTTGTGTTTAAATCATCAGAGTTATGCATCAATTCTCTATCTCAGAATTCCTCCTGGCTTCCGAATTATTCTCCGTGGCAAAGATGTTGAGCACCACAATATTGTGAATGATCTGATGATGACTCAGGAGATCACCTATCGGCCACAGACTTCCACTGATGGGGTCCCAAGGGATTCTAATGTAATGCTTGCGAGTCGGAAACTGATTTTGTTATACCTGATTGCTTTATTGATTGGCATTCACTGGGTAATGATTTTTGGCATTGAGGTTACAGGTTGTTGCCGTTGTGACTATTGGGTTCGTGAAAGATGCAAAAGCTCACATGGATGTTCAAGGATTTAATGTTTATCACAAGAATCGGCTCATTAAGGTTTGTTAAAGAATTTATTTATGTGGTGATGCATGATATTTCGGGCTTACAGTCAGCTCTTTATGGCCAAATTCTGTGTTTATCGCTGGCAGTTTTTGCAAGTATCAATCTCTATTTAGTTTTAAGTTTTCTATAAATGAATAATTTTGCCCTACGTACCTCAAAATAAATTTTTGCGTTTCTTACATTTTGTAAATGTAACGAGTTGATGGAAACCATTAACAATCTTTGTTGCATACCCTGCTATTGCTTGCTTCTTTGGTTTCATTAATATGGGTTTTGCTATAAAACAGGCTTCTCTACAAAATTCCCACGAAAAATCGTGTGATCCTCTTGTTTGGAATCTATTAAAACACTATTGTGGCTCATAATCTCAAAATTGCCTCTGCCACAGCATTCTTCTGTATTGAAATTGCTATTTCTAATTTATGTTCCTGTTAATTCTGCATAGTGTTGTTGACTTATTGTATCTTGGTGATGGATAGAGTAAGTACAACATGACCTTGTATAGGATTTATGATACAAATGAAAAGCTGCAAAATTGTTGTAGTTAAACTCATGGCTTCCCTTTCAAATGACAGACTATCTTCTAGACGTGCATAGGCTGGAGTCTGGAGCATTAGCTCGTGTATGTGACTATAAGATGTCTTGTGAATTGTGAGACTGCTCTTACATGAACTGTTTACTTTTGTCAGCCATTTTGGAGGACTTGGAATGCTTGCGGAAGTGATGGTCGTGGAGTTATAGGTTTGTCTCCTTTTTGCACTGGTAGTTTCTGGTAGTTAGCTGACTCAAACTCGAGTCCTTGATGCTCATCATTTCCATCGCAGGTGTGTTGGAAGCCAATTTTGTTGAACCAGCACATGATAAGCAAGGATTTGAACGTACAATAGTTCTTTCAAGACTTGAGGCACGGCTTGTACAAATGCAGAGGACGTTCTGGTTTGTTCATATTGCACACTGTGCTTTGAGTTATTTTCTGAGGTTTGATTATTCGTTAATTTGGTATTTGCTGCTTCATTCAGGACAACGAACTGTCATAAAATTGGGTATTCTCGGCGCTGTCATCGGAAGGACATTATTGATGAGACAGGTATTTTATGGGAGCCTGCCTGCTTTGAATGGTAGTTGATGTAGCATTTTTCTTTTAAAAAGTGAGAAGTGCTCTGTAGCTATTACTTGCTAGTTGTTGCGAAAATTCTCAGTAAATTTGACCTTCCAAATTCTCAATCAAGTTGCCTTCCATTTCAGGTTCAGATAAACTTGGTTCGCACTTGAAACCAAAGCAAGGAAGAAGAGAATCAAAGGGACTTGTTAGAAAAGTAGGAAGTTATTCAGAACCATCATCACCAGATGTCAATGAATCAAATGGAAAATTTGTTCGTATCAGCACGCTTCAACAGTCAGAGGTCATTTCTCTTCAGTCTATTTCCTTAACTTGAATAAAAGATGGTGATGGACTACTAAACTAGATGTTTTTAGCTTTATGAGGAGAAGTTATTTTCTCCTTAGTCGCTATCATACTATAGCTTGAGCCTAGTATATTACCCCTTTGAATGTGGAGTTTGAGATGTGTATATGCACCATTTCTCTCCTTTAGGACTTTCCTCTTCATAATTGCCCTTAGTTTCTTTCTTTTCCCTATAACTGATGGAAATTTTATAAAGGTGCGCGAGACGACTTTTTACTTTCTCTGCCTTTTCATTCGCCAGTTTCTTGTTTTGGTTCCAGAAAATGCATATATTCAATGCAAGTCCTCGCAAAAGAAAAGTTTTGGCATACTCAGAGAAACTTGTTCTAGCGATTCTCATGTTGTGGTTAATAAACCTGATAGACATACCTGCCCTTTCTTTTGCTCATAGGGAATACTGAAGAAAAGGAGCGTGTTTTTTTGTTTATTGTGTTTCCTTTTGATGACCACTGTTGTATCTAACGGAGTGCAGCCCTTTTACAAATTTGCATCATCTTTATTTGTTGAACTTCTATTTCAGTTGGCTGATTGGCTAAAAACTAAAAAGGTTATTCTCATTGCAGATGGCACTTTTGTATTATTTTGGACTCTCTCCGTGTCTGTGATCTTTGAGTTGCACACAAATTGTTGATTGATGTGCCTCATGGTGTCATCAATGTTTTTTCCCAAATTGCAGGGTAATGATTTCAATGGAAATGAATGCTCTCCTTCAATTTTCAAGTCAAATAGTCTAAATCTGTTGAAAGAAGCAAACCAACGGTTGAAGGAAAGGTGGGTTATCTTGAGTGGCGGAGGTATATTGGGGTTGGGTGCAGCCAAGGCCCCCCCTGTATTTTTTTCCTTTTTTCCTTTTTGAAGTATGAATTTGTTACCCAACAGGGTTGTCTCCACTAGCCAGGGGGTTTGCTCCCATTGTAGAGGTGTGAGTTTGATTCTGGGGGTAGGCCAACTTGTAAGGAGGTGAAAGTACGTGTGAGTAGTTAATTTTGATGAGTATTGTATGTTCTCACATACGAAATTAGGAATTGGGGATTGGGGATGGTGTTTTTGGAATTTTTGAATACCGCTATTAAGACATTTCACTAATTTGAGGTTGAAATTTTTTACGTTTTAACTTCGGCCCCTCCGAATCTAAATCCTAGCTTCATGTTATCTTCCACTTAAATCATGAGTATTACACAGCAGGTGCACTCACTGATCTCATATCTGTTTTGTTTTTTCCCCCCCTTCCCCATAGATTAAAAGTTAAGGAAGAAGAGATTGCAGGTGAATTGGGGGATGATTTACAACAAGAAAAAGAAAGGTGTAAATCAATTGAAAATAATGTAAGTGCTGCCTGCCTTTCATCGTGTAGGATTTGTCCATTTCTCTTGAGCTGTATGTCTTTTCAGATCTTACTTTCTTTTTGGTTTTCGATTTTCTTCTCTCTTCAACTGCCTTTCCTGTGCACTTAATCAGGGTACTTTTTAAGTGTTCTTTGCCTACTATTTGCATCTTTGGCTGAATATTACCCACTGCTTATTTTCATTTTTGCAATGGCCTTTCCGTTTAATTCATAGTTGTTACCAATCAAATAAGAAATGAATCGGATGTTCTTTCAGCCTGCGTGTCCGCCCAGCCACAGGCCGTGCATGCACACGCTTGTGTGCAAAAACACACTTTGACCTAATTAACCTTCAAGGGAGCAAATTAAATCTTTCGTTATTACTGATGAATTACTTGTAACTGGCACATTGCAAAGCATGAGCTGTTTTGTACAAAGGGCAAGGATAAATGTATTGTGAGGAGACCTGGTTCCATTGGTATTTCAATGCAGTACGCTAAATGGTACCTGTGGTTCATCAGATTGAGTTAGCAACACGAAAGATTGAGGCGCTGAACAAGGAGCAAGACAGTTTAGTGGCTCTTTTCTCAGAGGAGAGGGAGCGCCGAGACATTGAGGAAGAAGAACTGAGAAGCAAGTTAAAGGTTATTTTCTTCATGTTTTGCTTATTTGCTCTAAGTAAATGACTTTTGCACTCTCCTTTTACAATTTGTATTTCCTTGGTTGTCTTTATTCACATGTATACAATATTGTTCTGTCATGTCAAAAAGTTAACCAAATGAAGGGCGATGTTTTAAATTCAGGTGATTAAAGACGAGAAAAGTGCGGTTGTAAAAATCAATAGTGTGACAGCCACTACCTTTGCTCTATCTTCTTAATGTGCTCACAATTATAGAACTGTTCTTTTTTGCAGAAGGCATCGAATGTAATCCAACAGTTGCTTGACAGGGTGAAGCTGTTGGAGAATATGTAGTCGGGTCCCCTGAATTAACGGCATTATCATTTCTGGACTAGTGGCGACCATATACAATCTGAGGTAGAGTAGTTAATCTGTAGATTTCATGGGTTGGTAGCAAAAACCTATGAATTGTTGTTGTGTAAACGTTTGTCGAAGGTTGGCCTTTTGTCACACTGCATTCCCCACCATTTCCTCCTGATTATAGGTAACCTGTAGAGAGAGTAATCGAGGGGAAGCTTAATTAACCTGGAAGTTGTGCATCTTTTGTAGTGAGACGAACGGCGGTCTCAAATTTGTAACTCACAATGGTGCTGTGTAGCCAAACACATTGATGTAGTTTGTATTTGATGGTATATGCCTGGATTAAAAATGTCTTTTGAACATTCCTCTTGCTGAGTGTGGGTACTAGTTTTACAGATTGCTATTTCATTCGATCAAAAAATGCACTTTCCCATATGGAGTTGAGGTGATTAATTCTTTTGTACTGTGGTGTTAGTCCTACTAGAAAATGCGAAGGTGGCAATTTTCAACTGGACCCTAAGTCCGCATGTATTTTATTATGGGTCATAAATGAGAGATCAGATAAATCCGCATACACATGGGTTGAAAACGGGTTCAAAATGGATTGAACCGGCGCAAAGCAGAGCCTGGAGAAGGGGATGGCGGTCTCGATCTCCTTGGGAGAAATTGGGCCGATTATAAGCTACTCCGTACTACGTACGAATCCAAACCGAATGCTCTCGGTTCCAATTGCGTCGTCATGAGCGGAGAAGTGGATAATTGAAGGCAACATACACCCTCTCGTTGGGGCTCTGCTTTTCAGTTTCGTTTTATTTTTTATTTTTAAAAGAGAGAGACAGATGAGTGGGAAAAAGGGGGACGGGATTTTATCGGGTAGGACTTGATCCGTATTTGACTCACCTATATTCAACCTGCCTATTATTTACTCATATTCATTCCGTCCATATTTAATCCATGATTCATTTTAAGCCGTCCAAATTTGCCCAAATCGGCCCATTTACCACCTCTAATTTGAAAATGAACCATTCTTGTTGATGATGTCGGATTCGATATGGGTCTAATATAAAATGGACAAGGCTTATCAATTTCATTTGCTCACTGCTAAGTGGTCAGAAACCTTTTAAAAACAACTAATTTTTGAGAAGCATATTTTATTTCAAGAACACAACCAAACAGATTTTCATTCTTATTCGAAAATTTATAACGTCCAATTCATAAAACCGTAATCTAAAAAATATTTTGCTTCCAAACACTCCTTTAATCTTTTAATTATACTATGAAAATTATTCAGTGCTCTGAGACACCGGATTAATGAGTGAGAAGATATTTTACCTCCGTTTACGGATTTGCCCTATTCAAGCTACGATTGTGGGGGGAATGGCACTATCTTTTGTTCCTCTAGTTGTTTTTACGAGTTTTCAAATAACATTGAATTACATATAGATACAAGAACCATGTAAGCCGGATTCACGAGTGAGAAGAAATTGGCCTCCGTTTATGGGTTTGCCCTAGGGCACTATTTTTCATTCCTTTTGTTGTCTTTTTGAGTTTTATTTTTCATTCCTTTTGTTGTCTTTTTGAGTTTTCAAGACTAGTAACTTCAAATGGCATTGAATTATTATGACAAATTAGCTTCCAAACACTTCTTTAATCCTTTAATTATATGAAAAAAATTTCAGTGCCCTGGGGAGCACAAGGCGGTGCCACATGCCTCTTCCTCACCACCAGATTCATATTCATGTGGAGTCCAAGATCAAGGGTATCGATAGAGATGACAACTGATTGATTAAGCCCGAGTTTTTATCAAATCCGAACTGAACTCGAAATTTGAAACCGTGACATGTTTCGCCTAGACCGTAATAGTATCCGATGGGGATTAGTTTGGTTTGGTTTTTATCCGAACCGAACTTCATCGGGTTATTCAAATCAACAGTGCTAACCACACAGATAATAGTGCATAGATTTTTTTGTGGGACCCATCATGGGTTTCATACAAACGATCCGACCCGTTCATTAATTGTAAAACATTTTTTCTAGGGTATCCGTAAAAAATCAGCTCAATCCGATACCAATTGGTGCTCAATCTAATCATCTAACTATTCATTCAGATTTTCGGATAATGAAAAGTTAGATAATTGGATCAAGCACCTATAGGAATCGGATTGAGCTAATTTTTCGCGGAGACTATTGAAAAAATGTTTTACATTTAATGAATGATTCAGATCGTTTGTGTGGGACCTATGGTGGATCTCATAACAAAAACTGTGCATAATCTGTGCATTATTTGTCAAATTAGTAATTACCTAAAAATAAGTTGTTGTCACATTCGGGTAAAAACCACTCTGATCGATTTGGATTGGTTCGCATCCGTCGGCTCATATGAGATTGCTATCCCCAAATACATGGATCCCACGTAAATATTGGTAAAGGATAAGCTTGAGGCATTCGGAGTACCGAGGTCTTGTTTCGCTAAAATTATTATTTTTTAAATATTTATTTTTTATTTTATGAGACAAATTATTCTTTTATAATATATTACTTTTAATTCGAAAAATATATACTAATACTTATTTTAGTTGGTAGATCACACAATAAATAAAAATCTCCTTTTATATATGTGAATTAAGGGTCATCATCGGGCCAGGCTGTAGAAACTTTATATCCATCTCAAAATCAATTGGCAATGAGTGGAGAGGTTCCAAATGTTATTAAGTGATCATCACCAGGCCAGGCCGGGCCGGCCCAACCCGCCAAGTCACTAGCTGAGCGGGCTTTTTTTCTTTTTGCGGGCCGGACTGTGTTTCTTAAGTTGAAGCCCAAGCCCACCCACGGGCTAGTCCAATTACCGGGCTAGTGGGCCAAAGTTCGAGCGGGCTCACGGGTCGGGCTTCATAAAAAATGTACATTATATTAGTATGATAAAAAATTGTACTCCCTCCGTCTCAAATTGGATGTCAATTTTTGATATCCGTGCCAATTTCAACTCCTTATACTTCTTTTAATATGGATCTCAAAACATATGCAATATGGATATTGTTTGACAGTTCTCGATTAATTCATGAAAAACATTATAGATTGAAAGATATAAGCGATGAAAAATGATACAAATTTGAAGAATTGTCATTTTTTATGGGACGGAGATAGTATATAATATTAGCTCTTCCCACTTAATACAGTCATACTCATTATATATTGTAAGTATATATTATATATTATAGCATTGGAGGCATAAAAAGAACTCCGGCCGACAAGGCTTTACAACCAACCACAAAATGCATAGAGCACTAAGCCGTTAACTAGTCCGGTAGAAGCTAGTAGCTCTCTTCTTGCCTAGTATCCCAGTATCCCGGCAAATGTAGGATAGATAGTTACCACCTCTGCGTCTAATAACCGAAATAGGGTCCACACCACACCTCTCTAGTATTTCAAGACAAGACTTTTGTTTCTCTTTTCCGGTAAGTGAACTTCTTCTTTTCTTTATTTGCTTGGTGGAGCATAATAAATTAATATAGTTTGTGGTAGTGGACTAAAATGGAGTATAATAAATTAGTATAATAAGCTAGTTGTCGGGCGACCCTCACGAGCGGGCTGGCGGGCGGGTCAAGAAAAATACTTAGGCCCAAGCTCGTCCATTGAGAACTACGAATTGGGCTAGCCTGCCCGTTGGACGGACTTGTCAGGTAAAAGTCCGACAGATCGAGCAGGCCTCGGGGGGGCCTGTGGCCCTTCGGACTAAATGATGACCTTTAATGCGAATAACACAAATTTGGGAGCTGACAAATGTCTCTCTATAAATTATGAGTAATTATTGCCCAAGTTTGGACATCATTACGTGGAGTCCCAACACCCATTTGACCCAATAATCTTTCCTAAATAATCTACATGGTGGGAACTTGCATTGCATCCGAGAAATTTTCGGTGATGGGTAGGTATATCCCATATGGTGTCCGCTTGACATTCTCGAGCTGTTCGATGCATTTTTGGACGGCTTAAATTGAAATTTTGTCTCTCCTCTCACCACTCCTCTTTCTCTCTTTTTTTTTTCTTCAAATCTGAACCGTCTAAAATTGCTTCGGACGGCTAAAATATACCGAACGGATATCACGTGTTACCCACCCGACACTGAAAAATTTCTCATTGCATCCAAGATTCCAAAAGCTCAAACTTTTCTCTGATATCCTTTCCTGCTTCGCCAATTTGTCTCCCTCCACTCCCCACCTTCTCTGCCATTCTATGTTTCTCTCTCTCTCTCTCTCTCTCTCTCCAATTCTCAGAAGTCAGACCTCATTGCTCTGCAACCCTGCTCTGTCAGACTTCTAAATTACGCTGCTTTCTTTGGTTTTTTTCCATTTATCCCGCTCTCTGTTCGTACCCTCGTGGTTTCCATTTACGTCGCCCTGAATTGATTTCCGATTCGCTTCTCAAAAATTCCCCCATCCGTTCTCAAAAATTCGCGGCCGACGATTTTCCCGGAAAGTGTCGGAAAGTCCTGGGAAAAAGTGAAGGAAAAATTTTCCATTCTCATGATTGTTGCGAGAGAATAGACTGGAGTGTTTCTACTTTCTATATCCACGTAAATATTGCTGTTCTCTTGCTCGAAACACGTCGCCGTCTGTATGGCTATAAATTGTACTCACTACCCTAGGGCTAGTGTGAGTAATGAACTCGCTGAGTCGTCGCGATTCTCAAGGATCCTATAAACCAGCTGGTTCTTTGCCATTTTGGCGGTAGGTTCTTTTTGACTGATTTGATATGCGTTGCTGTGTTTCGATAATTTTTCCACACGCTCAAAATCCGTTCCGATGCAGCTTTTTTTACTTTGTACCAGCCCAACTCCGTCTGGTCATTTCATATCTCTCTCTCTCTCTCTCTCTCTCTCTCTCTCTCTCATATTCGTAACAAGTACCAGTGTCTGATCCTTGAGGCCTGATCAGTCTAATGCGTGTTGTTAGGGTTCCGAAAACATCACCACTTTAAAACTCTTAGATCCGATTGTGTTTTCGTTTGCTTTTTGAAGATTAATCGATGCTTCGTTTCGCAGCTTTCATATCTAGGGCTCGTTCTTGTCATTAGTTTACGATGAACTTGGCCGTGCGTGATTTTTGTGCTGCGATTATGATGAGAAGTGCTCCATCGTCAAGGCGGCTAAGTCTCGCGTTAATTGCGGCGATATTTGCGGTTGGATTACTGACGACGATTACATATCATAATACAGGTGTGTAAACGTGCATATATATATATATATATATATATATATATTCACTGAACTTACCAGATTCTAGGTTACATTCCTTTATTCCCCCATTGTTTAAGTATATCAATTCAGTCGGTTTTCGCTTTTATGTGCGGAAATTGATTTCTTATTCTGCTACCTACTTTTCGTCTTGTTCTTGCCCAATATTAGTAAATTCAAATCAGAAACTAATTGAAACCTACGATAGATAACTTTGACGACATTTTCAATGCAGGTCTGCGCCTTGGTCATGGTTCAGCGGAGGTGAGTCGAGTCGCTTCCAAGGGAAGCACCGCCGCTATGATCTCTGTTCCGCATCGTAAACTCCTCCATCGTGGTAAGAAAATTTGTAGTAGTACTACCCATTTTTGCTGCAAACCAACAGCTCACGTCCCTCTATCCGACACAGAGCATCTTTGATCAGATGATCATACGTACTTTCTATTGTCATATGCGGACGCCAACTTTTTTAGTAGGAGTAGTGGATTTTATTCTAACGTGCACCGTTAGTTGAACTTTATTCTCCCATGGGAGCATTGTTTAGCTGGAAATTTAGAGCTGAATTGCGTCAAAATTAGACCAACATCAAAATTCTATACGACTATACGTGTGACATGGTTAACAGTAATGCTAGACAGATGGAAAGGGACATTTGTTCGGACACAAATGTGTAGGGAACTTTGTAATGCGTGTGGGTATTATGCGATGCATCATATGATACCGAACATTGATGTGTCCTAGTCTCGTTCTTTTCATGTCCATACCATTATTGCATTGTTAATTCTCACTCACAAATTACTAATGATGTCTAGAAACCTCTAGGTTCGGATTAGGCGGATGCCATAAACAGTGCATGTATGCAGTTTCACTTTGATTAATGTCTTCAACAACATGAATAGAAAGGATTATGGGAAAATAATGGTTTCCCAAAATAAAAAACGTCAGTAACACTACAAACTCGCATGCTAACATTCTTGTGTTCGTGCAAGTGTCTGGGTTTAGAATTTTGTAGACTAATTGGTTCCAAGATATTGTATTTCGTTTCAGTATACACAGTTAGGCACTTACTTAAACCTCCTTATATATAGTTAGGAAGAGAATTGATATGTGATTGTGTTGGAAAAGAAAAGAGGGCTCTAGGAGAATTACGTGCCATTATTTGCCTTTTCAAATTGATTGAAATTTGAACCCTATCTTTTTCTATTGTCCTATTACTATACTACATTTTACAGTAAAAAGATAGCAGGAAATTGGTTTTGTAAAGGCATGGTCCCCCATTGGCAATTGGTAGTTGGTACCTTTGTTGACTTCATTAAAAAGTTGTTCTGTAAAGCGAAGTGTGGCTTTTTACTGATGTCTTCCCTTTACACTCCCTTCTCCAATAAGTTTGTAGCCTTTCCATTGAAAAATCACAATAATTTTGTTTGTATGTGCTTTTACGCAGCAACTGATGATCAAGAAGAACAAGAAGTGAAGCCAAGCCGTATATGGGGAGATAGAAAATGTTCAACTTCCGACATAGTAATTAACCAGGGCCCCACATCACCCCTTCCAAGCGGCATACCCACGTACACTGTGGAGATCATGAACGTGTGCGTCACCGGTTGCGACATCTCCGGCATCCACCTCAGCTGCGGCTGGTTCAGCTCTGCCCGCCTCATCAACCCTCGCGTCTTCAAGCGCCTCCGTTACGACGACTGCCTTGTCAATGCCGGCAGGCCCCTCATCAACGGCCGCGCCGTGTCGTTCCAATACGCCAACACCTTCCGGTACCCGCTCTCTGTCTCCTCCGTTATCTGCTGATGGTAATACCGATATAGTACTCCAACGAAGCTGACAATCGCATGCGTAAAGCCTTAAAGCAGGACTTATTACTAATGGGACATGCTTTGGACACATATCCGGAAACAAATATGTCCGCGACAAACTATACAAAATGATTGAGTTGTGTATTTCACGTAGATCGTGTGGAATTCACATGCATCAAACTAGTCCAGACATATGTGCCCATGGTACGGTTCGCTTCCAACGTATTTTTTGTTGGTCTTGCTTACAGTTGCATGTTGATGCTGATGGGAAACCTCTACACTAAAAATGAACAAATTAGGAAACATGAGATAGATTTTTGTTTCTGTATATGTATATCGATATAAATGGAGGAGAGAGAAAGTACAATAGTAGGCTAGTAGCCATGGCCATGTGGCCAATGGACCATGCATGTGGTCATTTGAGTGGTTGGGTGGGAGTAATCACTTTCATCATCTTAAAATTTGTTGGGCTTGTGTATATAGAAGACTAATGGAACGGTTCTATTTCTGGTTATCGATGTGGGGTTGAACCTGTGCAATTGGAACCTTTTGTTTGTATAGTTCTTTTTCTGTGATGATGGAGAAATTTTTCGGTGCCGGGTAGTATATCCCACATGATACTTTTGTTTGGTACATTTGGGCCGTTTAATACACTTTAGGACTGCACGGATTGAAATGTTCTCTCCTTTCACCTCAACACTGTCTCTTACCTTTTTCTCTTTTCAAATTTGAGCTGTCCAAAAATGCAATGTACGACTCAGATACGCCGAGTAGGTACCGTGTGATGCCGACCCACACTGGAAAATTTTCCGTGATGATGTGATGATGATGTGACGATGACTTGGAAAGAAATGATTCAGTGAATGAGGAACTTTTTTGTACACCCGGTATATAACAAATTTGGTATCCCCCTTCACAACAAAGTTGACACGTGGCAAGTTGTAATTTACAAGGACTTCAAGTGTAATTATCCCTTCTCCCCCAATTCATAATGGCGGTAGAACATCTGTGTCTCTTTTTTTTTCGCATAAATGTCTCTTTGCACAAAAGTCTAACGGTAATGATTCCCACACATATGTTTTTCACATATCTTGCGCATACATTTTTGTGGGGCCCATATCGGGGTCCCACAAAATGATCCGAATCGCTCATCTTCTTTAAAATATTTTTTGGAGGGTTGTTGTTAAAAACAGCTCCAACAGATATCGGTAAGGGCTTTATCAAAATTCGTAGGACAAAACAGAATGATTCGTCCTACAATTTCTCGGAAATCCCTTATTGATATTTGTTGGAGCTAATTTTTTATAGGAACCCTCCAAAAAATATTTTAAAAAAGATGAGCGGTTCGGATCATTTTGTGGGACACCGATATGGGCCCCACAAAAATGTATGTGCAAGATATGTGAAAAACATATGTGTGGGAATCATTACTGTTAGACTTTTAGGCAAAGAGACATTTATGCGGGAAAAAAAAAAAAAAACAGATGTTCAAGATATGTGAAAAACATATGTGTGGGAATCGTAGGACGAATCATTCTGTTTTATCTTACGAATTCTGATAAAACCCTTACCGATATCTGCTGGAGCTGTTTTTTACAGTAACCCTCTAAAAAATATTTTAAAAAAGATGAGCGGTTCGGATCATTTTGTATGATCCCGATATGGGCCTCACAAAAATGTATGAGCAAAATATGTGAAAAACATATGTGTTGTTAGACTTTTGGGCTAAGAGACATTTATGTGGGGAAAAAAAAAAACAGACGTTCTGCCTGCCATTACGGCGGAGGAGGGATAATTACACTTGAAGTCCTTGTAAATTACAACTTGCCACGTGTCAACTTTATTGTGAAGGGAGATACCAAATTTGTTATATACCGGGTGTACAAAAAAGTTCCTCTCAGTGAATATATGCATGGTAAGGAATGAAATTGGAACCTTTTTGACCATGAACTTCCTTTTTGTTTCATGAGTTTAAATATCTAAAATGGGAGTTCTGCCCTAAAAGTGGCCCGTTTCCTTTCCTTATCCTAGCCCACCTCCATACCCTCCCCTCGCCGTCCGTCTCTCTCCCTTCCTCCCTCACCTCTCCACCTCTCCACCTCCATACCCTCCCCTCTGCCTCGACCTCACCTTATTTCTTCCTTCTCTCTTTTTCTCCGTTCTTCTACGTCTGGTCTCTCCTTTCTTCGTCTCTGTTTTCTGGTCCTATGGCGGAGTTTGATATTTTGGACCTCGAAGAGGGGTCCGGTGATTCAAGGGTCCCAAATAATCTTGTGCTTGGTTGGCAAAGTAATACAAGCAAAAACCCTAAATGCCTCTGTCATCACCAACATTCTCACAGCGGCTTGGAAAACTAGAGCCCCATTTCAAGTGAGCGATTGGAACAACAATGTTTTTCTTTTCCAATTTAAAGACCCTGTGGATAAACGCTTGGTTGCGCAAGATGGGCCGCGGTCCGTGATGAATAGTCTCCTAGTGCTCCGGCCATTGGAAAAAGATATGGTGGTCTCCGAGATCCAGTTTCAGCTCTGTCCCTTTTGGGTACAGATTCATGGGTTACCAGTGGATAAAATGTGTAGGGCCAACGCTGAGATCATTGGGAGGAGGATTGGGAAGTTGATAGCCATTGAAGCAGCCCCGAATACCATGCTCTTGCCCCGTAGCTTCCTTCGTGTGAAGGTTGAAATCAATATTTCTCAACCTTTACCAAAGGGTTTCTGGCTTCGGGGAAAATCGGGGAAAGATTTGTGGATTTCCTATCTTTATGAAAGGCTTCTAGATTTCTGTTATGCGTGTGGCCGGATTGGCCATGATAACAGGGGCTGTCGTTTTGCTCCAAGAGGTGCCGAGGGCCAGTCTAGGTATGGGCCTGAGTTGAGGACTGGAAGAGCTCGGAAAATAGCTGTTCCGATCGAAGAAATCGTTTATCCGGAGGGGGAAACCAGAGATGGGGCTGAAAATCCTAGCTCACGGCGGTCGGAATTACAGCTGGAGGATGATCCCGGTGTGGGCGGGTACGGTACGATGGTTGAGCGCGTGGTGAATCCCATTTGCCAACATGGAAAGATGACCAAAAATGATGTCCTTCTTGAGACAGGTGTCAACATTTCAAGGGAATCAGGTACTAAATTCCACAATATCCCAATTAGTGGTACCCAAGGAATATCTGATTTTGTCTCGTCTGGCTTTGTCGATTCTTTATCTGGTAACTGGTCGGACCATCTCATTAAACCCACTCCAGCTACCCCCCTTATGAAACCTGGACTAAATGTTAACCCTATTATAAATAACTCAATTAGCCCAACTACAAGCCCCGTTAGCCCAGGCTACTTTGTTACCGAACCACCCGATAGCCCAAAAAACCCTCACCCCAATTCTGAACTTACCCCCATCCCTCTCAGTCTAACTCAACCTTTACCCACACCCATAACCACTACTTTGAACCCCCCAAACATCACTCTCGTACAAGATAAACCAACATCCCCCAAAAACCTTGACTTTACCCAAAGAATTCTTGTGTGGAGGCTGAAAGGGGGTCACGGCCTTCGTGGATTTGGAGTAGCCTGCTTGAAGGGAGGAAACTTATTCAGGAAGGGGCCCAGTGGAATGTGGGAAATGGAGAATTGATTCGGTTCTGGGAGGATAAATGGGTTCCAGATATTCTTGGATGAGTTGTTACTAAACCAGTTGGCAATTATGTTAATGAGGTAAAAGTAGCAGAGTTCATTAAACCTATAACCAAGGTTTGGGATAGGGGAAACTTGAATCTTGCATCCCTCTGGAGGGAGTGCAGAAAATTTGTAATATTCCTATCAGCTTGGTGGGGGCCGAAGACAAGCTTATTTGGAGGCATGTTAGCTCCGGAAAGTACACGGTGAAGTCAGGTTATGCTCAGAAGGTTATCAGCTCCATGAAGGGAAATCCAGGCCTTCCTTCTTGTTCTTTTACTCCCTCAAAATCTATGTGGAATCGTTTGTGGAAAGTGAAAGCTATGCCCAAAGTTCGTATGTTTGTTTGGAAAGCTGTAAAAAATTGGGTATCTTGTCGGGCAAATCTCTTTCGTAGGAAATGTGCTTCATCCCCATAGTGCCCAATTTGTAATAGTGCAAGCGAGACTATCGAGCATGTACTGTTTCATTGCCAGTGGAGTAGGGCGGTGTGGTTTGGAAGCGGTAAGTCCTTTTGGTCCCATTATAAAGAGGTTGAGTCAGTGGATAAATGGGTAGAAGAACTGTTATGTGGAAACCTTGCTAAGGAATCTACAGACGAGGATGTGGGTGCCATCTTTCAGTTGTGTTGGGAAATTTGGAAAGCCAGAAACAACTTCGTGTTCAATGGAAAACTCCCAAAACCCGAAGAAGTGATTGATCAAGCTAGAAGAACCAACTCAGATTATTTACTAGTAGTTTTTGAGGGATCTGTTCATGAAGTTCCTAAGCCTGTTCGAGAGTCTCGTTGGAAATCCCCCCCTTCGGGAGTGGTAATTTAATATAGATGGAGCGTTTAAATCCTCTCGCAGCTTGGCTGCCTTTGGCATTATTGCTAGAGTTAGTAGTGGATCTGCTCTTTTGTGGTAGTGTGGTCGTGTGTCGGTTTCTTCGGCTTTGGCTATCGAAGCGTGGGCTCTAAGGATCGCTTGTATTGTGGCTATGGAACAGGATTTCACAGAAGTCATCTTTGAATCTGATTGCCAAAATCTAATTAACTCGATTTGCGACTCGGCGATGCAGTGCTCATGGGAGATCGAGGCAATTGTAAATGACATTAGGGAGTGGGCTGTATCAAAAAAGTGGTCCTTTGTTTGGTGTGGTAGGAAGTGTAACAGTGCTGCGCACTGGATTGCTTCTCATTGTAGGGAGCGGAACTTTTTGAGTTTTTCGGGTTGTATTCCGCCCGCTTTAGATGCTATCTTGTCCAATGATGTCTCTTGAGCTAGTTTTTTGGAATACAATGACAGTTTCAAAAAAAAAAAAAATTGGAACCTTTTTCACTACTACAAAAATAGATAAAGATCTCAGTCATCTGGTGTGATCTTTCACATTTAATCTCGCATTCAAAACCGTGGTCTATCAAGGTGTAACTAAAAGTCTCTATCTTTTAACCACAGGATAAAAACCGTGGTTAAAACTCATTAAAACTGTGACAAAAAAACATGAAAACTGTGATTAAAATGACAAAACCGTGATCTTTAATAGCTTAACATCTCAGTTTTATCACAAAACCGTGGTTGTTTATAGAGAAATAATCTCACTTTTTGAAAAAATCGAGATTAAAAGTAGTGTTTTCCCAAGGGAAAAAATCATACTCTGTTTCTCCTATTGGGTTTTGAACCCAAGTCACTTGAGTATTATATAGAAACTTTAACCAACTCCACCACACATACTTTTCAATATAAAATTGAAATATTTAATATATATAACATATGTGTTTAACTTACAATCTCAGTTTTTAGATGACTGAGATTAAAGGTTCTTTTTATCTCATTTTTTCTAAAATGAGAAATATTCTTTCATATACAATCTCAGTTTTTCAAAAACGAGATCTATTCTTTAAGTTACAATCTCACTTTTAGATTACTGAGATTAAAAATTCTTTTTATCTCACTTTTTTCCGAAACGAGACACATTCTTTCATATATAATCTCAGTTTTTTGAAAATGAGATCTATTCGACAAGTTACAATCACACTTTTTAGATTATTGAGATTAAAAAATCTTTCCATCTCAGTTTTTTCATATAACTGAGATTAAAACTATAGTCCATAACATTTTATTACGCTTTTACAAAAAGCGAGATCTTTTTAGTTTTTGTACCGTGATCTTTATATAATTTTGTAGTAGTGTTTGACCATGAACTTCCTTTTTGTTTCATGAGTTTAAATATTCTATCTCCTGTCTGTTGCGGGTTCCACCGTGAGAATTTTGTAGTAATTCAAACCGTCAATTTTGTAGAGTCTATAGAGGTGATTATTCACACAAAAAAATCAGGTTGATTGGGCATCAATAGATATATGAAAAATTATATTTTTGTTTAAAAATTGGACGGTTATGGATAATTTAACTTTAATCTTATTTAATGTTAATTTTATGAATAAAAATTTAATTTTGTATGTACTTATCGATGTTTGATTAAATTGATTTTTTGTTGAGACACTACTTAACAAGCCTTATACGCATGGTGGGTCCCACAAATGTTGGTGTTGGGAACCATGGGGTTCCTTCCACAAAATAGAACTTAAACTCAATCTCAATGTTTTAGATTCGGGTCATATTTTTTTTTAGTTATCCATCTCGATGAAAGGAGTCTAAAAAGTAAAAAAAAATTACTAAAAACGAAAAACATATCAAATAGCTATCTTTTTTTTTTTGTATGAAGTGTCATTTTATATGAATTTTAACATTGGTCCACGTTTTTACATTTTTCTAATTTCTCTTGCTCAGATGAATGATTAATCCTAAAAATTGCGCGAAAAAGCTCAAAAAAAGTTACGAAAAGTTTAAAAAACTGAAAAAAAATGTTTAGGTAAAAAAAAAAGTTCACAATAATGCAGAAGAGCATCTTCAAGTGTGATAGCAAAACCAAAATATTTTTATTTTGGTGTGAGCAAAATGGAGGTAGTAAACTTGCTACACTATTTTTATTTTGGTGTAGCTCTCTTACTCCTTAAAATATGTTGAAGAAAACAACTCTTCAAATTGTGATCAACTCATCAAATCTAGTATTCATGATTGGTGAATTAATTAATTTACCAAACACAAACATGGAAAAAAAAATAGAAATAGTAGTATACACAAATATGCAAAATAAGTTAATTGCCTTCGGCCATCTCTCTGTTTACATTCTAAAATACGCTACCCAATGAGAAAATTACACGTGGCATTAAACAATGCTTTGGCCTATCAGAACATATCCCATTTGGACCTGAGATACAGGAGATCATAGGGTTAATGTCGATATTATTTTAGTACTAAACGGTATCGTTTTGATGGGAAACGGCAGCCTTTGAGCATCAATTAAGGATAATTAAGACGGTAATTAGGTTTAGTTGTTGATTACTCATTAAAACCATCGAACGATAATTAATCCCTCGTTTTATGAGGCAATTAGGAGTGCATGCAGGGAATCATTTGGAAAGACAATCGTGTTGCACTAACCCACGTTGCATAGAAGCAGGAAGCCCACGATCCAGAAGACATCCATGATCAATATTAGCAAACGTGGAGAGAGAAGAAGTTTGAGGGAAAAGATTCAAGTAACCGTTCGAAGGCCCTCTCAGCCGTATTTTAAGGAATCATGGGCAATTCGAATGAAAACGTGAGGAGCAGTTGAGGACGTGGAGTTCGAAGGCAGGCTCCGCGTCTATAAATAGAAGAAGAAGTTGAAGAAAGAGCCCCGACAAAAATCTTATCCTCTGACAATTCATACTCAATATGATTGCTCGGAGATTTATCGTAGTTTAAGACTTAGTTTAGTTTAATTTGTAAGTCGAAGGCTAGTTTGCATGTAAGACAGCTTTTGATTAAATTCAAGTTTCTTATTTCTTTCGGTCTTCTTCTTACCAAAGATTAATCGTTTATAGGCTCTCTTTGATTAAATTCAGTGTGCTTATATTTCTGCATTAGTTTTAGAAAATCTCAAGAGCGTTGGTGCACAAATTTGCCTTCGATTAGATTCAAGCTCGTTTGTGTTCTAACATCTTAATCGTTTATAAGCTCCCTTTTGATTAAATTCAGTGTGCTTATATTTCTGCATTGGTCTTAGTAAAATTTCAAGAGTGTTTGTATACAAACTTACCTTTGATTAGATTCAGGTTCGTTTGTGTTCAATCATCTTTTTTGATTTGAGGAGAGTCAATTCTTTGTTTTGGTTGACACTTTAAGGAAAAATTCTCTTAGTTGAGGTAATTGAATGGATAACACAGTTGGCTGATATAAATTAGTTGTTTCAAATCAAATTGAAAAGAATAATTTCTTTTGTGAAGTTAGTTCTTTTCTGGCACGCCCGCACACAATCATTTGCCATTTGATTTAGCTAATTCAGCCCCAAACACTCTCGAATGCATTTTTCTAAAACTAAAGCCCAAATCTGTAATTTTTTTTTAATTTTTAGATGGTATTGCTAGCTGTTATATGTTGAAAACATGTTCCAAAGCTAATATTTTCCCACAAAAGTAAGACTAATTGGATTTTAAAACTTACTACTTCGAAAAGATTATTTTAATTCTAGACATGATAAAAACTTTTTTTTTTTTTTTTGTTTATATGAACCATCATAGAAGGAGAAAACGAGCAATTTTTCCAAAGGGGGCAGGTGGCATATAAAGGTTTGAAAATTAGACAATGTGGGGACAACTATTTTGTTTTAACTCCCAACAAAAAAAAAAAAAAAACTATTTTGTTTTCATTATTGAAAACAATGGGTTGAACTTGGGCACAATTGACTTCAATTTTGGTACAAATGGTCCAATTTTTTTTTGTTTTCCCCCTTGACTAATCTTAGCCAACGCAATTATGTGACAAATGGACAAATGGAGAGATTACAACTAAACCTCAATACGTTACTTATACGTATGTATGTCGATGTTATTTGGACTGTATATATGAAACCTGGCCTCCCCTTGATTCGCTCTCATTTTTTTGGGAGTAGGAGATGTTTGGCAGCATCTTCCTATAGAGTGGTACAGAGTGCTCGATTCGACAATCAACTGCTTGAATATTAACCGAGCAACGGATAATTCAAATTTATATGTGCTCAGATTCGATCCGAGTCATCCGTGTCGAGATGAACGATCGGATCGACGACTCTGTACCGACTCAGCAAGAAGCTGCACCGACTCAACAGAATGGTACTCGTCGATCAGCATCCCTGAATCCCATTTTTTCTATATATTTTCCTGGATCGTTCCCCTGCTACTAAAAAACAACCAACACAGTTCCCTTTTCGTTTGTATATAAACCCCTACCATCCGGCAACGACTTGGTTACTTCGGCCTCTTCGACTCTTCTCATATTCTCTCCGTCAATCTCTTTTTGTTTTTCCTGGTAAGCAACCGTCAAACTCTTTTGTTTGATTAATATCGGGTGTGTTCTCGTAGGGTCTTAAAACCTCTCTCTCTCTCTCTGCACGGTCTTAATAAGTTTCTTTTCCCGTATTATTATTATTGTTTTATCTATCTCTCCGATCATTACTCTCAAATTCTCCCTCAAAACTCATATCAAATAAATCACATGTCCACTGTATCTGAAATCTGTATGATTATCTACTTCATATATACAACTTGGGGGGATTTCTTTTGTTTTTTGAATTTTTATCCCCTAAACTATGTGCCGTTTGTCTATTTCCTTTCTTTAAACTGCAAAAATCACCTATTTCATCCCCCAACTTCCTGATTGGAATCAATTTTGTCTAACATTAACAGATTCCCTTTGTTTGGACGGAAAAGTTAATGAATTCCCCCATTTGGGTCTAATATTTCATCCCTAAGCCATGCTCCGTTTGTGTACCTCGTGCATAAACTATGCTCCATTTATCTACTTCTGTCATTAAATTATGCTTCGTAAGTCGATTCCGTCTCTGTTGTTTTTTTTGATCTATTGAAGTTATCATCAGATAGATGCTCATAGTCATGGATGAACTTGCACAAGTATTTTCTGCTCCTTCTTCGAACCAAAATCAACATGACTACGTAGATGTACCTTCTTCCCTTCCAATTGAAGGGAACACAAATCACGTTTCCTGTTGTTCATCCACTTGTCTGAGATTGGAGGATGCATCAATAGGAGAAGAAGATTTCTCCGATGCGACTCTCAGGCTGATAAACCAGATGCTTATGGAAGAAGACGACTTGGAAAATAAGACATGTATGTTCCAAGAGTGCTTGGCTCTCCAAGCCACCGAGAAATCCTTCTACGATGCTCTCGGCAACGAATACACTCCTCCTTCCAATCAAAGCCCTCTCGCGTCCGACTTTGATCATTCCCCTGGTTCCGGGAACGAAAGTTTCGATGGCATTGATTCGTTCGACAGCTTCGTCGACGTGTCCAATTGGCTTCTCGATCGAGAGGAACGCGATCGAGATTTTTACTCTGAGAACACCTTTGAGGAGTCCATTTTGCCGTCAACCGCCCCTTCAAATGGATCCGGTGAGGGGTACTCAGTGGAATCCCATTTTAGTCCATTAAAGGCTTTAGAATCCTCCAACGGGAGCGCGGGAGAAGAAGATGAGAATAAGCGGGAGAAGTCGCCGAATAGATCGAGGGAAAAGAAAAGTCGAGATCGAGAGGTCGACAGAGGCGATTTCGCAGATGGTGGCCGGGGTAACAAGCAATTGGCTAGTTCTGCTCAAGAGTCCGATGACCAATTTGAGATGTACGATAAGGTCTTGCTCTGCCCTCCCTTGAATCCCAATTCGCATCAGGACTCCTCACTGTTTCTCGTTCGTGATCACTATGCCTTCCCAAATGGGGTCAGCAGGAAATTGCAAAAGAATCAGAAAGAGCAATCGAAAGGGTCCAATGTAGGCGGCAAAGGGAACGTTGAGAAGGAAGGCAACGAAAAGGAAGTGGTGGATTTGATGACTCTCCTATCTCAGTGTGCACAAGCTGTTTCAAGCGCCGACCACAAGAATGCGTACTACCTATTGAACCAGATCAAACAACACTCTTCTCCATACGGGGACGAGGTCGAAAGATTGGCACACTATGTTGGTAATGCACTCGAGGCGCGTTTGGCTGGCACTGGGGCAGCATTATATGCTGCTCTAGCCACCAAGAGAATTTCAACTGCTGATATCCTGAGAGGCTACGAGGTACATGTCAAAGCGTTCCCTTTCAACTGGTTGTCTAACGGGTACGCAAATAGATCGATCAGAACCCTAGTGCAGGATTCACAAAGGCTTCACATCATAGACTTCGGTATTCTGTATGGGTTCCAATGGCCTTGTCTTATCCAAAACTTGTCCATAAGGCCCGGCGGGCCACCTAGGGTTCAAATTACGGGAATCGACTTTCCTCAACCAGGTTTTCGCCCATCTGAGAGGGTTGAGGAAACTGGGAGGAGACTTGCGACTTATTGCGAAAGATTTGGTGTTCCGTTTCAGTTCAATGCCATAGCAAAGAAATGGGACAATATCAATCTTGATGATCTTAAGATCGAGAGGGACGAGGTTCTTGTCGTCAATTGCTTGTACAGGCTAAGAAACATGCCAGATGAGACAGTGGCGGAGAATTGTTCGCGGGATGGTGTTCTCAACTTGGTGAGGAGGATCAATCCGGATATATTCATCCACGGAGTTCTGAACTCGGCGTGCAACGCTCCTTTCTTCATCTCGCGATTCAGGGAGGCGATCCTGTTCGCCTCTTCATTGTTCGATATGTTCGAAGCTACAGTACCACGTGAAGATGAGGGGAGGCGTATGTATGAGAAAGAGGTGTGGGGAAGGGATATTATGAATGTAATCGCGTGCGAGGACACCGAGAGGGTTGAGAGGCCCGAAACGTACAAGCAGTGGCAAATCAGGAACACACGAGCTGGGTTCAGGCAACTTCCGTTGAATCGGGAGATATTGAGGGAATTGAAGGGTATTGTGAAGGTGCATTACAACAAGAATTTTACAGTGGAAGAGGATGGGAAATGGATGCTTCAAGGATGGAAGGGTCGGATCATGTTTGCTCTCTCTTGTTGGAAGCCTATCAGGGAGTCATAGAATACAAGTCCCTATTTATAGAACCTTCAACTGTACCTAATACAGTACTACCAGTTAATATCGTTAAGCTTGAAAATTGTAGTTCCATCAAATGTAGATATATCATGCAAGTGCTTTCAAATTGATTTCCACCATGAATCCATGGGACCCGGGGGTGCTATAGTGCACCCCAGCACTACACGTGTGATGCGGCCAATTTGGCCGTCCATGTCAGCAATGGACAGTTCAGAAACAATGAACGGTTAGGATTTGTAGAAGCTTGAATTAAATCCAAACTGTCCGCGGTCGGCACCGAGATGCACGGTTGGATCGTCGTGTAGTGCGGCGGGACCACTACAGCCCCTCTCATTCTGAATCCTGATATCATCATGATTCCTTTGAGAGTGTCACTGGAAATACAATTTTTAGGGCCTTCTTTTTAACAAAAGTGAAAGTAATTGGAATTTAAAGTGTTATCAAATCTCTACTTGAAAAATATGCTTTGTTCTCTTTACAACTTAAAAAGAATTTTTCAAAAAATACCCCTTAGATTCTCCCTAGATTCCTCCTACTTCTAACATTTCTCTCCCTATCTCTCTCCACTTATTACCCCTACTATTTTTCAAATTTTTTTTCAAATATCAATCCAAACAAAGCAAAATGGGCAAATTTTTGATGTTTCTGAATTTCAAAATACAAGGATAACGAGAGTCAACTTTTTCAGGGGTGCAGGTAAGCATCTCCAACCCATCCATCAAATACGTCACTTCATTTGGTTTCCATTTTTTAGAGTAATTTTTTACTCTCTGCACAATTTCAATAAATCTCTCTCTATCTTTCTCCACTCATTATATTAAAAATAACTTTCTAAAATATAAACCAAACAAAGTGTATATTTTAAGTATTTTGAAGAGCAATGTTGAAAAATACTACTTCTTCAACCCACACATCAAAAGAGAGCATCAAAATTGGTGATACTTTTTCTCTTCAAATATAATGACTCCTGAAATGATCAATTAAAAAATATAATAGCAAAAAATTTAAAAAAATAATGAACTAATAAAATTTGAAGAGTGAGTTAAAGTCACAATTTTAAAAACTATAAAAACGAGTCATTAAACTGTCATATAAGTCACCAAAAGATATACTATATGGTAAAAAAAAAAATTAGAAAACTGTCATATAAGTCACCAAAAGATATATATGGTAAAAAGAAAAAATTAGATGGTGGGGGAATTAAGACACAATTGTATCGAAAATGCTACGGCCACCGACGATGGTTTCACCGACGGCTACACAGGGCTAACTGCGCTGCTTACACGGCAAATCCGAGCCGTTCAATAACTTTTTAAAAAGTCGTTTGTGAAAAATTTGTTGAAAAATTTGTTCCACTCGTGCTCGATTCAATTTACCCATTTTTTTTTCCCATTCAGGGTGGTATCATCAAAGGATTTCCCTCTTATCTTCAACTCCACGGAAGGTGAGAGAGAGAGAGAGAGAGAGAGAGAGAGAGAAGCAATGGCCGCAGGGGTGGCGGGGGTAGGGCTGCCATCTTGGCCGTCGATCCCGCGATCGCGATCTTCTTGCTGTTGTGCTGTGAAAATGGCCCTCTCGCTGGACGAGAAAAGGAAGACATACACTCTCACCAAGTCCCAAGAAGCTTTCAACGCCGCCAAGGTACTCTCACTTTTACACACCTCTCTTTCTCTCGCTTTTTCCCCCTTCTTAATTGCTCCAGCTGTCGGAATCAATGAGGTTGTTTTCGGTAATCCGTATGTGTATGCGGTTCAGGTAGCTCAATTTTCCTCCTAAGTCACGTAATATGCGTGGGTGAGCGGAGCACAGGTGCGAATGTGGAAGCATATTTCGAAAAGATTTCAATTTACTAAAATTCACAAGAGCGAGGATTGAGAGGAGGAGGGTAGAGTGAGGATTGATAACGGAGCAGAGGGTCATACCGATGGATTACGTAACTAATATTGTGACCGTTTATTGATTAAAGTGTAATTTGTGAGGTTAATTTGGGATGATTTCGCTTCTAAGGTTAATTTGCCTTAATTACCTCCTGAAATGTATGTGAGTCCATGGTGTATTTTTGTTGGATTGTTAGAAAGTGTAGTTTGTGAGGATAATTTGCTGTAATTTTAGTTTTTAAGTGTAGGCAATGAGGGCAATTACCGTTGCATGCTTGTGACTTTCAGTTGAATTGGAAAATGAGTTTGGCTGGATGGTGGTTGTTAACCTATGAGGAATATTTCTTCTCCAGTAATTACCCTCTAATATGCATGAAAGAGATATTGAGAATCTCGAGATGCATTGGAGCAACTTAGATGATCATACTGAAGTTATGGTTGTTAACTTGTTATAGCATGAACCGGCTACAAGTAGTTCCGCACAGTATCGCATGGCATTAACAAACTGTAAAAGTAGTAGAATTTTGTTAACAAGCTCAACAGAAGTAGCCGTAGGTAATTTAGTATTTATTGCTAAATTTGACGGAATTTGTCCTGGTTTCGGGCCTAAGAATGTGGATGTGATGAATGAGTAGGTTGTAGTGCTACCTTTTTATTGCGAGACACGGACCCTGCCTTGAATCTAAAGATGGGGTTTCTGTGGAAGCTTCGGTATCCATGTCAAGAAGTATGTGTTAGAATGTAGAAATGTAATAGGTTGTAACCATAATTCATCGTTATTTGTGAATGAGGTATTATATCTGTTAGTAAAGAGCAAAAGGTGTTTCTAAAGTCGAATTCGATTTTTCAAAATACTATAAATACCCATATCATACTTTTGTCAAGTAGGAAGTAGCAAGGACTTGTTTTTGGACCCGAGGGACCACGTTTTAAGGTAGAAGGGATAGAAATATTACATTCGTGAACATGTCTTTTTTTTTTTTTTTATAGTGTTTCTTGAAGAAATACGAGGTATGATATCGTCAAATTGATAGGGTCGTGGCTAAATTGAGGTTAAGACGAGCAATGATTTTATCGTTGGTGGAAGGAGCACTGACGGGGTCTGGATTCGAAATTTTAGTGAAGTTAGAATGGAAATATATTACAACCTGATTGCCGTAAATTGATTTTGACAAGCCTTCTGAGCCTAGTTTTGTCTTTGTAACTGTGCATGGATTCATAGTCTCGGCATTTATTCTTCTCATGTTTCAGTCTTTTCTTCCACTTATGTCAACTTGCAGTCTTTGTTTCAAATTCTAATCTATTCATTGAATTGTGGCAATAGGAACTGATGCCAGGAGGTGTAAATTCTCCCGTTCGTGCTTTCAAATCAGTTGGCGGTCAGCCTATTGTGATGGACTCTGTCAAGGGCTCTCACATGTGGGACATATATGGCAATGAGTACATTGATTACGTTGGTTCATGGGGCCAGCCATTATTGGTCACGCAGATGACGAGGTATATTTCTTCTATTGTTCCCCATTTATGTACTAGCAATATAATAGAGCCAAGCCCAGGAGTATCAGCCATCTAGAGGTTATTCGAGAAGATATGCTTCTGTTTCGCTTTGTTTAGCTGTTGGTGGTTTAAGATGATAGTTTAGAATTTGTGGTTGTAATAGGCAGACCCTCCTGAATACGGTCTTTAGTTATCAGATACAAATTTGTGCACCCTCTAAAATGTAATTTTAGGTGAGGGAACTCTTACCTTTCATATACGTTTATATGAAATGGGAAGTCCCTTCATCACTGATAATCAGAAGCCCTTTTCCACTACTGGGGAAAAAAGGGGAAAAGAAAGGTATATGTACACGGTGTCAGATAAACCTTTCAACTACCATCTTGCAAAACCACAGATGATTCAGCTTTTACTCGCTTCAAAAAGCCTTTAGAGTTCTTGCAAACAATCTTGGACTAACTTTTTATCTTTCAGGTACTTGCAGCCTTGGGTGAAACAATGAAGAAGGGAACTAGCTTTGGCGCTCCATGTCTTCTTGAAAATGTTCTAGCAGAGATGGTCATCTCTGCCGGTCCCAAGTATAGAAATGGTCCGTTTTGTCAACTCAGGCACTGAAGCGTGCATGGGCGTTATTCGTCTGGCCCGCGCTTTCACCGGCCGCGAGAAGGTCATCAAGTTTGAGGGTTGCTACCATGGTCATGCAGACCCCTTTCTGGTCAAGGCAGGCAGTGGGGTTGCCACCCTAGGTCTCCCTGACTCCCCTGGTGTTCCCAGAGGAGCCACATTTGAAACCCTAACGGCCCCCTTCAACGATATCTTAGC
This sequence comes from Rhododendron molle, assembly GCA_025413875.1. Lineage (NCBI taxonomy): Eukaryota > Viridiplantae > Streptophyta > Magnoliopsida > Ericales > Ericaceae > Rhododendron > Rhododendron molle. The sequence goes on from CM046395.1 coordinate 41,255,106, forward strand.
CGTTAAAAACCTCTTTGAATCAAACAAAGGAGAGATCGCCGCAGTTATACTCGAACCTGTTGTCGGTAACTCCGGCTTCATCGCTCCAAAACCCGGTTTCCTCGATGAACTTCGGAAGATCACAAAAGACAATGATGCCCTTCTCGTGTTTGATGAAGTCATGACTGGGTTCCGTTTGGCATTCGGTGGGGCGCAGGAGTATTTTGGAAAACTCCCGATTTAACCACTCTTGGGAAGATCATTGGTGGCGGTCTGCCGGTTGGTGCGTACGGAGGGAGGAGGGACATTATGGAGTTGGTGGCTCCGGCAGGCCCCATGTACCAAGCCGGGACCCTCAGTGGAAACCCCTTGGCAATGACAGTGGGAATCCACACTCTTAAACGGTTGAAAGAGCCCGGAAGTTACGAGTACTTGAATAAGATCACGAGTGAACTTCTTGAGGGGATTTTGGACGCTGGGAAGAGGGCCGGGCATGGGATCTGTGGCGGGTATGTAAGTGGAATGTTTGGGTTTTTCTTCATGGAGGGGCCTGTTAACAATTTTGAAGATGCAAAGAAGATTGACACTGCGAAATTTGCTAGATTTTATAGGGGTATGCTGGAGGAAGGTGTTTACTTTGCACCTTCACAGTTTGAGGCCGGTTTTACTAGGTTAGCTCATTCCTCAGTAGATATCCAACAGACTGTAGAAGCTGCTGAGAAGGTTTTTCGGCAACTTTAAAGGCATGGTTTTTAGCTTTTGTCTGCTACCATTTCTTCCCCTTTGGCAAGGTTGTCTTTTCAGGTGATTGTTACCTTTTTCTAGGCTTCCCTCGCGATCAAAAAATTGTTTGCGAGGTAACTCACCTTTTGTACTTTGTCCATTTTCGAAAATCATCATTGTCTATTCAATTATCTCGTGGGTTTTCATGTCCCTCTATCTATTTGCATACATTACTTTGTTTTCTTGTATCACCGGAGTTTGTAGCTGGGATCGCATCTGGGTTTGAAACCGATCGTCTAGAGCTTGTTAGATGCAGTCAGTCTATTTGTTACTTGTTCTGCTAGATTACTATTTGAAGCACATTTTCATTCGCTCAAATGATTCCTTATCGTTGGATGTTCTTTGAGCAATATAAGAAGCCAATTGAATAATTTTGCTTTTGAGGGAAAATAAAAACTGAGTGATGTGGGGCAGTTGGACTGGTGGATAAGCCGACGCGGGTCTCGCAATTCCACCCGTCGTAGTACGTAGCTTTAGCGTGTATGTACATAAATACACATGCACCGATAAAAATACTAGTACATGTTAATTGGAGTACTGTGGAGGAACTGTGAAATGCAAGCAGCCGTCTGCCCACCGGACTTGAATAACCTGCTTGGCTTTAAGCTTCTTCTTCCGGATCACCTCACCCCACTTATTGCTAATGTTATAGCCGCTCCCGACATTCGTAACAATCATCATCTTAAAATTTGTTGGGCTTGTGTATATAGAAGACTAATGGAACGGTTCTATTTCTGGTTACCGATGTGGGGTTGAACCTGTGCAATTGGAACCTTTTGTTTGTATAGTTCTTTTCTGTGGTGATGGAGAAATTTTTCGGTGTCGGGTAGTATATCCCACATGATATCCTGCCCGACACATTTGGGCCGTCTAATACACTTTAGGACGGCTCGGATTGAAATTTTCCGTAATGATGTGATGATGATGATGTGACGATGACTTGGAAAGAAATGATTCAGCGAATATATGCATTGTATGGAATGAAATTGGAACCTTTTTGACCATGAACTTCCTTTGTTTCATGAGTTTAAATTAATTCTATCTCCTGTCCATTGCGGGTTCCACCGTGCGAATTTTGTAATAATTCAAACCGTCAATTTTGTAGAGTCTGTAGAGTTGATTATTCACACAAAAAAATCAGGTTGATTGGACATCAATAGGTATATAAAAAATTATATTTTTGTTTATAAATTGGACGATTATGGATATTTTAACTTTAATCTTATTTAATGTTAATTTTATGAATCAAAATTTAATTTTGTATGTACCTATCAAAGTTTGATTAAACTGATTTTTTGATTAGACATTACTTAACGAGCCCTATACACACGGTGGGTCCCACAAATGTTGGAGGTGGGAACCATCGGGTTTCCACAAAATAGAACTTAAACTCAATCTCATTGTTTTAGATTCGGGTCATATTTTTTGGTTTAATTATCCATCTCGACCGAAGGAGTCTAAAAAGTAAAAAAAATTATGACTAAAAGTAAAAAAAGTTTACTATAGATGAAAAAACTATCAAATAGCTGTATCTTTTTTTTTTGTATGTAGTGTCGTTTTATATGAATTTTTTTAAACATTGGTCCAAGTTTTTACATTTTTCTAATTTCTCTTGCTCCGATGAATGATTAATCCTAAAAATTACGTGAAAAAGCTGAAAAAAAAGTTACGAAAAATAAAAAAAACTGAAAAAAAGTTCACAAGAACGCAGCCTATAAGAGCATCTTCAAGTATGATAGCAAAACCAAAATATTTTTATTTTGGTGTGAGCAAAATGGAGGTAGTAAACTTGCTACACTATTTTTATTTTGGTGTAGCTCTCTTACTCCTTAAAATATTTTGAAGAAAACAACTCTTCAAATTGTGATCAACTCATCAATTCCAGTATTCATGATTCGTGAACTAATTAATTTATTAGTTTGGGCAAAGTGAGTCACTTAAAGTAAAAAAAGTAGTAATAATTATTTAAAATTTGAAGACTCCTTTGGAGTTTGGAGTGCATTTGCTTCAAATGCCTCTTCAACTTGTCACTTGTGTTACCAAAAGCTAATTTTAGGATAAAAATTTCCTACCTCCCTTGCAAATGCTCTAACATCGATAATCACCGGCTAAACTGATTAGTTACTTACAAAAAGTTTTGGTTTAAGGGCTTCTTTGGTAGCTTTGGTTGTTTATTTGTTTATACCTAAATTCAAACACAAACAGAAAAAAGAAAAGAAAAAGAAAAGAAATAGTATACACAAATAAGCAAAATAAGTTAATTGCCTTCGGCCATTTGTATACTCCCTCCGTCCCCTTTTTAAAGTTCAACATTCCATTTTGGACTGTCCCTCAATAAGTGTCCATTTTGTAAAGTTAGTAGGTAAAAGTTGGTACATTTTCTATTTTACTCCTAAAAGTAGATTCCATTTTGAAATGTTAGTGAGTAAAAGTGTAATGAGAATGTCTCCATAGAGGGTAAGTAGGGAAAGTGAATGTAAAAATTGATATAAAAGGTGTAATGATGATGGTTTCTTAATAAATTAGAGTTACGAAACGGTACACTTAAAAATGGACGGAGGGAGTATTTTTTTTTAGATGGTATTGCTAGCTGTTATATGTTGAAAACACGTTCTAAAGCTAATTTTTCCCACAAAAGTAAGACTAATTGGATTTCAAAACTTAGTACTATTTTGAAAAGATTATTTTAATTCTAGGGAAAATTTCTCTTATATGATTTTAAGCAAAAATTCAATTTGGTCCTTCACCTTTCAATTTGGACAAATAAATACTTCTAGTTTCGAATTTGTTCCAATGTCAACCCTCTGTCGGCTTCTGTTAATGTTTTGGACGGAAATTGATCACATGACCAATTTTGAGGGGTATATTTGTCCATTCACGTCTCTTTCTTCCTGCAATGATTCCCCTTTAATTTCTCAAAATCCCTGTCTCTCTCTCATCTCCCATGTCACCACCACTAGAAACTCAGATCACCACAAGCCACCGGCTATCATCACCATAAACCACCAAAAACCATCAGCCACTACACTAACCTCCAGAAAACACCTCAAATGACCACAAACCGCCACTAGTCGCCATTCCCACCGCAATCACTGCGAAACACCACCACCCGTTTCACTACCACCACCAGTCAACGCCACCAATCACCGCCTGCATAAACCCGAATTCAAGGCCCCAAACACTCCAATTTCGAATTTCAGAACCCCAATGTCAAAAACCCCTAAATTCGAAATTAAAACCCTAACCTCAAACCCCCAATTCGGAAACCCCAATTTCGAAATTCAAACCCCAATTCAAATCGTATGAGAACCGAGCCCTTACCTCAATCGTGTCACCATCCACAACCCCAACCACTACTTGTCACCATCATAAACCCCTACCTCCACTGCCGTACATTAGTCACAGAGAAGAGAGGGGATTTCGGATTCCCCAAACCTAAGAACCCTAGAATCGGGCAGAAAATCCGAATAAAAGAGAGAGATCGATGGGTGAAATTTATTTGAGAGAGAGATAGTGTGGGTTTTCTTCTTCGTTAGGTGGTGGCCGGTGGGAGTCTGGGAGATGGGAGAGGAGAGAGACGGGAATTTTCAGAAATTAGAGGGGGATAATGGTTGGAAGGAAGAGACATGAATGGACAAATATACCCCTCAAAATTGGTCATGTGCTGGGCACATGATCAATTTCCGTCCAAAACATTAACGGAAGCCGACGGAGGGTTGACATTGGAACAAATTCGAAACTAGAAGTATTTATTTGTCCAAATTAAAAGGTGAAGGACCAAATTGAATTTTCGCTTAAAGTCGAAGGGATATAAGAGAAATTTTCCCTAATTCTAGAACATGAGAAACCTTTGAATTTTTTTGTTTATAAACCATCATAGAAGGAGTAAACGAGCAATTTTTCTAAAGGGGGCAGGTGGCATATAAAGGTCTGAAAATTCGTAAACCTCTTTCCGGCCCCCCGACACGCGCACCCCCCTTGGACCCCACCCCCCAGACCAAAATACCCCCCGCAATAATTCTCCCACAGGCAAATTCAACCCATTTTATTATTTTTCATTTATTTACTTAATAATTTGTACTATATTTTTTTTCATTTTTATTTATTTAATATTATTTAACTGTTCCAATTTTCAATCCGCTTGAATCGGTGCAAAGATTTTATTTTTTTTATCGTTTCATCTTCAATGGTCATGGTAAATTTTTGGCTCGAAAGCCGTTCAACAAGTATCCTAAGGCTCTTTATTTAATTCAGGTCTCTCTTAGGTTGCTTATTAGAAGGTTTTAGAGCCAAAAATTCATTACGACCATTTAGGATGAAATGATAAGAAAAATAAGATTTTCGCACCGATTCAAACGAATTAAAAATCGGAACACTTATTTTCTTACTCTTTATATGTATTTTTAAATTATTTAATATTATATACGTGAGTAATTTTTTATTTCATTTATTTACTTAATAACTTTTATATCTTTTTTCATTTTTATTTATTTAATATTATTTAAGTGTTCCAATTTTCAATCCGCTTGAATCGGTGCAAAGATTTTGTTTTTTTATCGTTTCATCTTCAATGGTCATAGTAAATTTTTGGCTCGAAAGCCGTTCAACAAGTATCCTAAGACTCTTTATTTAATTCAAGTCTCTCTTAGGGTGCTTATTGAAAGGCCTTATAACCAAAAATTCATTACGACCATTTAGGGTGAAATGATAAGAAAAATAAGATCTTCTCACTGGTTCAAACGAATTAATAATCGGAACACTTATTTTTTTAGTCTTTATATGTATTTTCAAAGGAGCATTGGATGGACGCTATGAGTATGGGAGTTGTCATCGCTTCGGCGTACAACCTTGTTCTGCATACATTTGATGGGCATCCTTCAGGTTGTTTTACTCACTTCCCATTGAGATCCCCTCCAGCTCCAGTCCAAGAGCGCATTGAAATAACTATTGCTCGTGTTGGGAATAGTCACTTTGTGCAACTCTTCTTGCAGCCTCATTACCCTGTACCACCTTTCCCAACATGGTGGTGGAACAATTCATCAAACCAAGCTAAAAGATGGGCTGATTGTTATGCAACACGAATTAGATTGTGGAAAGAAATAATGGATACAAGACCAAGAGGGACAGATGCAGAATTCGGTGAAAATATTGATTAGAAATTGAATTTTCATGTATTTTCACTCTTCGACGAAATTAGTACAAATTAAGTTTGGTTTGATTAATTAAAATTAGTACAAGTTATGTTTTAATTATTCATTTATTAATTAAAATTATAGTAAGAAGTCTTTTAAAAGTAAAACAAAAAACTACTAAAAGTAAAACAAAAAAAAAACTAGTAAAGTTAAAAAAAAATAGTATAAAGTCTTTTATAAGCAAACAAAAAAATAGTAAAAGTCTAAAAAAAAACTAAAATAGTGATTAAAGTCTTTTAAAAGTATAAAAAAAAAACTAGTAAAAGTAATAAAAAATAAAACAGTGATTATTTACTTTTAAAAGCAAGACAAAAAAAACTAGTCAAAGTAAAAAAAAAAAAAAAAACCGAAAAAGGAGGGGCAACGGGGAAAGAAGGTAAGTAAAAAAAAAAAACTAATAAATGTAAAAAAAAAAAAAAACGAAAACAGAGGGGGAGGAGGGGCAAGAGGGGAAAGGGGGGAAAAGGTGGTGGGGCCGGAAGGGAGGGAGGTGTGAAAAGAAGGAGACCGGATCCCCTGGCTGACTGGGATTCGGACAGGCGCTTGTCCGAGTGTCTCTCGGCCGTTGATCTCGCAAATCAACGGCTGAGATGAGCCGAGCACCTTTTTTTTCCAAAACGACGTCGTTTTGGAAAAAAACGTGTTCGGCTCATCTCAACCGTTGATTTGCGAGATCAACGGCTGAAAGACACTCGGATAGGGGAGTCGGACAGGGGATCTTCGGTGGAAAAGAAGCCCTCGAAAATTCGAACAATGTGAGGACAACTATTTTTTTTTAACTCCCCCCCCCCCCCCAAAAAAAAAAAAAAGACTATATTTTGTTTTCATTATGAAAACAATGGGGTGAACTTGGACACAATTGACTTCAATTTTGGTACAAATGGTCGAATTTTCTTTCTCCTTTTGACTAATCTTAGCCACCGCAATTACGTGACAAATGGACGAATGGAGAGATTACAACTAAACCTCAATATGTTACTTTATATTAGGGGTGGCAAACGGGCGGGTTTGGGTCAAATTGGACAAGTTGGTAGTGGGTTGGGTCTTTAATGGGTCATTGACTCATTAATTATTAGTCTAATTACCCATACCTAAACCCAACCCATTTATCTAAAACCCGACCCGACCCGACCATTAGCCCAATTAAATACTGCATACTAAAAAATTGTTGATTCTGGTTCATTTCTCTCTCTCCGTGATGTCGCCTCATCCTCGATCTCATGCCGAATGAAAAATTATAGAGAGTGGTAAGCTCACACGCTTAAAACTTTGATCGATGCATATGATCTAACTCGACATCGTACGGAGGCTTATTATACCATTATCCAAACTGTCTCGAGGAGACGAACAAGATGGACAGATCATATTTTCCATTCAGGCAATTTAAAAAAAACGCAGATTTTGATTGAAACTCGATTTGCACTCTCTCTTCATTTGTGTTCGTTTTATACACTATGGAGTGCTAAAATCAGTCTTAACCTACTGGGCAACAACCAATATACTGGGCCCGAACATTTAATTGGTTTTTAATTCGGATCATTCATAACATTTTTGGACACGTATAATTTAGAACAAAAGAATTGAGAGAGAGAGAAAGGGATCACCTCCTTGGCTTGGACATTTTGATCAGGAGAGAGAAAGAGAGAGAGGGAGAGAGAGAGAACCTCCTTGGCTTGGACATTTTGACCAGGAGACTAGTACTAATGCGGAAGGAATTGGAAATCTGGTAAAAGAGACGGAAATTTTCGTGGGTTACATTCATGACTCATTGAGTTATTTAAGTTGACCCAATTGATGCCCAATTGAGACCCAATTAATAATGGGTTAGTTGGGTTTGGACCCATTCTTACCCAACAAATAAATGGGTTGGGTTGGGTTTATTTTTTAGTTGATGGGTCTGGGTTTGTTAATGGATCTGGGTTCAATTTGCCACCCCTACTTTATATGAAACTTGGCCTCCCTTGACTCGCACTCATTTTTTCGGAATAGGTGATGCTTGGCAGTATCTTTCCGTAGAGCGGTGCAAAGTGGTCGGTCCGACAATCGACTGCTCGAATCTTAACTGAGCAACGGATGGATAAAATTTATATGCGCTCAGATTCGACCAGAGCCATCCATATCGAGATGAACAATCGGATCGACGACTCCGTACCAACTCGGCAAGAAGGTACTCACCAGCATCCCTGAATTCCATTTTTTCTATATATTTTCCTGGATCCTTCCCCTACTACTAAAAAACGACCAACGCAGTTCCCTTTTCGTTTGAATATAAACCTCTACCGTCCGCCAACCACTTGGTTAATTCACTCTCTTCTACTATTCTCATATTCTCTCCGTCAATCTCTTTTGTTTGATTAATATCGGGTTTGCTCTCGTAGAGTCTCAAAACCTTTCTCCCTTTCTGTGCACGGTATCAATAAGTTTCTTTTTCCTTTTTACTGTTATTGTTTAATCTATTTCTCTTTACGCATTATTTTCAAATCCTCCCTCAAAACTCATATCAAATAAATCACATGTCCGCTATATCTGTAATCTGTATGATTACCCACATATCTACCTCATATGTACAACTTGGGCAAATTTCTTTTGTTTTTTGAGTTTTTTTACGTTAACAGATTCCTTTTGTTTGGGCAAAAAAGTTAACAAATTTCCCAATTTGGTCTAATATTTCATCCCTAAGCTATGCTCCGTTGTTTACTTCATCCATAAACTATGCTCCATTTATCAACTTCGTCCTTAAATTATGCTTCGTAAGTCGATTCCGTCTCTGTTGTTTTTTTGATCTATTGAAGTTATCATCAGATAAATGCTCATAGTCATGGATGAACTTGCACAAGTATTTTCTGCTCCTTTTTTGAACCAAAATCAACATGACTACGTAGATGTACCTTCTTCCCTTCCAATTGAAGGGAACACAAATCACGTTTCCTGTTGTTCATCCACTTGTCTGAGATTGGAGGATGCATCAATAGGAGAAGAAGATTTCTCCGATGCGACTCTCAGGCTGATAAACCAGATGCTTATGGAAGAAGACGACTTGGAAAATAAGACATGTATGTTCCAAGAGTGCTTGGCTCTCCAAGCCACCGAGAAATCCTTCTACGATGCTCTCGGCAACGAATACACTCCTCCTTCCAATCAAAGCCCTCTCGCGTCCGACTTTGATCATTCCCCTGGTTCCGGGAACGAAAGTTTCGATGGCATTGATTCGTTCGACAGCTTCGTCGACGTGTCCAATTGGCTTCTCGATCGAGAGGAACGCGATCGAGATTTTTACTCTGAGAACACCTTTGAGGAGTCCATTTTGCCGTCAACCGCCCCTTCAAATGGATCCGGTGAGGGGTACTCAGTGGAATCCCATTTTAGCCCATTAAAGGTTTCGGAATCCTCCAACGGGAGCGCGGGAGAAGATGATGAGAAAAAGCGGGAGAAGTCGCCAAATAGATCGAGGGAAAAGAAAACTCGTGATCGAGAGGACGGAGGCGATTTCGCGGATGGTGGCCGGGGTAACAAGCAATTGGCTAGTTCTGCTCAAGAGTCCGATGACCAATTTGAGATGTACGATAAGGTCTTGCTCTGCCCTCCCTTGAATCCCAATTCGCATCGGGACTCCTCACTGTTTCTCGTTCGTGATCACTATGCCTTCCCAAATGGGGTCAGCAGGAAATTGCAGAAGAATCAGAATGAGCAATCGAAAGGGTCTAATGTAGGCGGCAAAGGGAACGTTGAGAAGGAAGGCAACGAAAAGGAAGTGGTGGATTTGATGACTCTCCTATCTCAGTGTGCACAAGCTGTTTCAAGCACCGACCATAAGAATGCGTACTTCCTATTGAACCAGATCAAACAACACTCCTCTCCATATGGGGACGAAGTCGAAAGATTGGCACACTATGTTGGTAATGCACTCGAGGCGCGTTTGGCTGGCACTGGGGCAGCATTATATGCTGCTCTAGCCACCAAGAGGATTTCAACTGCTGATATCCTGAGAGGCTACGAGGTACATGTCAAAGCGTGCCCTTTGAACTGGTTGTCTAACGGGTACGCAAATAGATCGATCAGAACCCTAGTTCAGGATTCACAAAGGCTTCACATTATAGATTTCGGTATTCTGTATGGGTTCCAATGGCCTTGTCTTATCCAAAACTTGTCCATGAGGCCCGGCGGGCCACCTAGGGTTCAAATTACGGGAATCGACTTTCCTCAAACAGGTTTTCGCCCATCTGAGAGGGTTGAGGAAACAGGGAGGAGACTTACGACTTATTGCGAAAGATTTGGTGTCCCATTTCAGTTCAATGCCATAGCAAAGAAATGGGACAATATCAATCTTGATGATCTTAAAATCGAGAGTGACGAGGTTCTTGTCGTCAATTGCTTGTACAGGCTAAGGAACATGCTAGATGAGACGGTGGCGGAGAACTGTCCGCGGGATGGTGTTGTCAACTTGGTGAGGAGGATCAATCCGGATATGTTCATCCACGGAGTTCTGAACGGGGCGTACAATGCTCCTTTCTTCATCTTGCGATTCAGGGAGGCGATCAGGTTCGCCTCCTCATTGTTCGATATGTTCGAAGCTACAGTACCGCGTGAAGATGAGGGGAGGCGTATGTATGAGAAAGAGGTGTGGGGAAGGGATATTATGAATGTAATCGCGTGCGAGGACACCGAGAGGGTTGAGAGGCCCGAAACGTACAAGCAGTGGCAAATCAGGAACGCACGAGCTGGGTTCAGGCAACTCCCGTTGAACCGGGAGATATTGAAAGAATTGAAGGGTATTGTGAAGGTGCATTACAACAAGAATTTTACAGTAGAAGATGATGGGAAATGGATGCTTCAAGGATGGAAGGGTCGGATCATGTTTGCTCTCTCTTGTTGGAAGCCTATCAAGGAGTCATAGAATACAAGTCCCTATTTAGAACCTTCAACTGCACATAATACAGTACTACCAGTTAATATCGTCCAACAATTTGAGCTTGAAAATTGTAGTTCCATCAAATGTTAATATATCATGGAAGTGCTTTCAAATTGATTTCCACCATGAATCCATGAGACACCCCGCACTACACTTGTAATGTGGCCAAATTGCCCGTCCATCTCAATAATGGACGGTTTGGATTTTCATCCGAACAAGGAACGGTTAGGATTTGTAGGAACTTGGATTAAATCCAAGCTGTCCGCACTGAGATGCACGGTCTGATTGACGTGTAGTGCGGCGAGAGCTCTACAGCCCCTCCCATTCTGAATCGATGATATCATCAGGATTCCTTTGAGAGTGTCACTGGAAATACAATTTTTAGAGCCTTCTTTTTAACAAAAGTGAAAGCAATTGGAATTTAAAGTGTTATCAAATCTCTACTTGAAAAATAAAAATGGGCAAATTTTTGATGTTTCTGAATTTCAAAATACAAAGATAAAGAGAGTCAAAATTTTCAGGGGGAGCAGGTAAGCATCTCCAACCCACCCATCAAATACTGTATTTTAAGTATTTTGAAGAGCAATGTTGAAAAATACTACTTCTACAACCCACACATCAAAAGAGAGCATCAAAACTGGTGATACTTCTCTCTTCAAATATACTGACTCCTCAAATGATCAATTAAAAAATATAATAGCAAAAAAAATTTTAAAAATAATGAACTAATAAAGTTTGAAGAGTGGGTTGGAGTCACAATTTTAAAAACTATAAAAACGAGTCATTAAAATGTCATATAAGTCACCAAAAGATAAACTATATGGTAAAAAAAAAATTAGATGTTGGGGTGAACTAAGACAGTTGTATAGAAAATACTACGGCCACCGACGGTCGTTTCACCCACAGTTACACGGGATTCACTACGAGACTTACACGGCAAATCCGAGCTGTTGAATAACTTTTTGTTGGATTGTTAGAAAGTGTAGTTTGTGACGATTATTTGCTGCAATTTTGGTTTCAGTTGAATTGGAAAATGAGTTTGGCTGGATGGTGGTTGTTAACCTATGAGGAATATTTCTTCTCCAGTAATTACCCACTGATATGCATGAAAGAGGTATTGAGAATCTCAAGATGCATTGGAGCAACTTAGATAATTATAATATGAAGTTATGGTTGTTAACTTGTTATATCATGAACCGGCTACAAGTAGTTCCGCACAGTATCGCATGGCATTAACAAACTGTAAAAGTAGTAGAATTTTGTTAACAAGCTCAACAGAAGTAGGCGATAGTTTGCTGCTGATTGTGTACTATGAATCGAATGTAGTAGAGCTGTAGGTAATTTAGTATTTATTGCGAAATTTGACGGAATTTGTCCTGGTTTCGGGCCTAAGAATGTGGATGTGATGAATGAGTAGGTTGTAGTGCCACCTTTTTATTGCGAGACACGGACCCGGCCTTGAATCTAAAGATGGGGTTTCTGTGGAAGCTTCAGTATCCATGTCAAGAAGTATGTGTTAGAATGTAGAAACGTAATAGGTTGTAACCATAATTCATCGTTATTTGTGAATGAGCTAGGTATTATATCTGTTAGTAAAGAGCAATAAGTTGAATTCGATTTTTCAAAAGACTATAAATACCCATATCATACAGTTGTCAAGTAGGAAGAAGCAAGGACTTGTTTTTGGACCTGACGGACCACGTTTTAAGGTAGAAGGGATAGAAATATTACATTCGTGAACATATATGTCTTTTTTTTTTTTTTAGTGTTTCTTGAAGAAATACGAGGTATGATATCGTCAAATTGATAGGGTCCTGGCTAAATTGAGGTTAAGACGAACAATGATTTTATCGTTGGTGGAAGGAGCACAATGAAGAAGGGAACTAGCTTTGGCGCTCCATGTCTTCTTGAAAATGTTCTAGCAGAGATGGTCATCTCTGCCGTTCCAAGTATAGAAATGGTCCGTTTTGTCAACTCAGGCACTGAAGCGTGCATGGGCGTTATCCGTCTGGCCCGTGCTTTCACCGGCCGCGAGAAGGTCATCAAGTTTGAGGGTTGCTACCATGGTCATGCAGACCCCTTTCTGGTCAAGGCAGGCAGTGGGGTTGCCACCCTCCCCGACTCCCCTGGTGTTCCCAGAGGAGCCACATTTGAAACCCTGACGGCCCCCTTCAACGATATCTCAGCCGTTAAAAACCTCTTTGAATCAAACACAGGATAGATCGCCGCAGTTATACTTGAACCTGTTGTCGGTAACTCCGGCTTCATCGCTCCAAAACCCGGTTTCCTCGATGAACTTCGGAAGATCACAAAAGACAATGATGCCCTTCTCGTGTTTGATGAAGTCATGACTGGGTTCCGTTTGGCATACGGTGGGGCGCAGGAGTATTTTGGAATAACTCCCGATTTAACCACTCTTGGGAAGATCATTGGCGGCGGGCTGCCGGTCGGTGCGTACAGAGGGAGGAGGGACATTATGGAGTTGGTGGCCCCGGCAGGACCCATGTACCAAGCCGGGACCCTCAGTGGAAACCCCTTGGCAATGACAGCGGGAATCCACACTCTTAAACGGTTGAAAGAGCCCGGAAGTTACGAGTACTTGAATAAGATCACGAGCGAACTTCTTGAGGGGATTTTGGAAGCTGGGAAGAGGGCCGGGCATGGGATCTGTGGCGGGTATGTAAGTGGAATGTTTGGGTTTTTCTTCACGGAGGGGCCTGTTTACAATTTTGAAGATGCAAAGAAGAGTGTCACTGCGAAATTTGCTAGATTTTATAGGGGCATGCTGGAGGAAGGTGTTTACTTTGCACGTTCACAGTTTGAGGCCGGTTTTACTAGCTTAGCTCATTCCTCAGTAGTTATCCAACAGACTGTAGAAGCTGCTGAGAAGGTTTTTCGGCAACTTTAAAGGCAGGGTATCTAGCTTTAGTCTACTACTATTTCTTCCCCTTTGGCAAGGTTGTCTTTTCAGGCGATTGTTACCTTTTTCTAGGCTTCCCTCGAGATCGAAAAATTGTTTGCGAGGTAACTCACCTTTTGTACCATGTCCATTTTCGAAAATCATCATTGTCTATTCAATTATCTCATGGGTTTTCATGTCCCTCTATCTATTTGCATACATATATATTACTTTGTTTTCTTGTATCGCCGGAGTTTGTAGTTGGGATCGCATCTGGGTTTGAAACCGATCGTCTAGAGCTTGTTAGATGCAGTCAGTCTATTTGTTTCTTGTTCTGCTAGATTACTATTTGAAGCACATTTTCATTCGCTCGAATGATTCCTTATCGTTGGATGTTCTTTGAGCAATATAGAAGCCAATTGAATAATTTTGCTTGCGAGGGAAAATAAAAACTGAGTGATGCGGGGCAGTTGGACTGGTGGATAAGCTGACGCGGGTCTGGCAATTCCACCTGATCCTGAAGGAAGCAACGACCACTGAACTAAATCGTAGTAGGTAGCTTTAGCGTGTATCTACATATATAAACATGCACCCATGAAAATACTAGTACATGTTAATTGGAGTACTGTGGAGGAACTGTGAAATGCAGGCAGCTGTCTGCCCATCGGACTCGAATAACCTGCTTGGCTTTAAGCTTCTTCTTTCGGATCACCTCACCCCACTTATTGCTGATGTTATACCCGCTCCCGACATTCGTAATAATCACCTCCCTCCGCTCATTGGTGTCGTCGTCAACAGCTTGAATCGCCAAGCGAAAAGGATCTGCGTTCAGTATCTTCTTCTGCTCCTCGTCCATCTGACCAACGACACGCTCTTCAAAAGGGCGTTTTGGGAAGTGGAGCTTGGCGTTGGAAACTGAGGTGTCGCTGCTGGTTAGTATTTTGCTTACCGGCCACATCTCCGGCTCTTGTGGCGCGTAGTTCAGATCGTTCATTGTTGAAACTTTGAAGCGTTTTCGAGAGGAATTGGTAGCGGAGAAGAACAGGAGCAAGGAGGGCTCGGAAAGTGGATTTTGGAGAAAAGGAATGACTGGACATCAATAAGAGCCGCAATTATGAAGAGCTTAATAATGTTGGATAAGAGATAAAGTATCAAGTGCCAGCCAATTATTGGGTATTCCGCTAACAATGTGCGTCGCTCATTGTCTTCCGGATAATTTGTCGCAATGTAAATGATTGGGAGTATCACGGAGAGTGCCACCAAACTCCTCTTAAGAATATGACTAGGTTCTATGATTCATAAATCTGGTAAATTATTTATACGAAAAGGCCAGATATCATATTTTGAAATATTTATTAATTTATCCTTATATTTGTGTTATTCACGAAATGGTCATTTGTTTACGAGCCTATCAAGCCAAACACCTGTATGTTCAAGCTTGGCATGAATTTATAGACAAACAAAAAAACCATGATTGAGTTTAGCTTATTACAATATATTTTTTAAATGATGAGTTTGAAAAATCGAGCCAAACTCAAGCTGTTTGGTTCGTGTAGTGCACTGGTTGGTTTAATGATCAAATTATGAGTCATCACTAATAACCTGGTATCAAAAATTGCATAAATTGATTTAAAACTAAAAACATTTCTAAACACTCGTTTTCTTTTTCCTTTTTCGGTTGAATTTAAGAAACAGTGTATCTTCATGCACACACCTTTTACGGTTCTCAAAAATTATTTTGTAAATTTACAGACTAAAAGACAAAAGAGTGTGTGAGCGTGGAAATTAATTTTCCACTAAGAAAAGCAAAATGATTTTGGCACTCTAATTTTTTATGATGGCACTCCAAAATTTGTCTTTTAGTGTACCTTACTAGATATAATTTTTACACTAAAAGACAAATTTTAGAATGCTATCATAAAAAATTAGAGTGCTAAAATCATTTACCTAAGAAAATGGGAACTCATAGTTATACTGGAGAAAATCCAAACACAATTCAGTGGTGGCCTATAGTATGCAAGCAACGTATATATACGTGTTATCTCTTCGTCCGGGAAAATGAAGAGACGGCGGGAAGAGGAGGAGATGGAGATCGTATGGCAAACGCCAGCGAATCCACCGGAGCGCCACGATTACATCTTCCGAAACGGTAAAAATCCAAACAGTTTCTTTGTACTACTACTAGTAAATTAACTTCATACACATTCATTCTTCTCGAATCTAAAGTTTCTATGGCGGAAAAATCCCCTATGCGCAGGTGTACGCTACGTGAGACCCTACCACTTCGAGTTCATCTGTCACGTACGCATTGTTATTGTCCATGTCGTTTACATACCCACGAGTGGTAAAAACCCAATTTCAAAACCAAACCCTAGTTTTGATTACGAATTTTTTTTTTCCCACCGTAGGTCAAGAATCGATGGACAGGGAAGAATATCGTTGACCTGTTTGCCAAAGAATTCAGAGGCCGGCCATATGATTACTACGTATCTATTGTTCTCTTTCCCATCACTGAATTTGTTGGTTGAGCTTATTTGAGCTAGCTTTAGAGCATCTCCAGCCCTCACTCTATTTTTCACTCATATTTTGGGTTTTTAAGTAAAGATTGGATTAAAACCTATGAACCATTCCTATGGACAAACTCAATTCTAAGCACAAATTTGAGTAAAAGCTCTATTAATGACATAGTTGTGAAAAGCGAAAACAGCCTAAAAATTTGAGACTCTGTTCGCTTTTGGTCTATGGAACCAACCTACCCCCCTCTTTACGCACAATCCCCAATAAGTTTTCTCTCTATAATTCTCATTTCTATATATCTCTCCCCACTCTTTACTCCAAAAACCTCTCTCAAAACCCAAACCAAACAAAGTGAGTCTCCCTTGATTTGGTTAAAAATTTGAATAAAACTCTATCTGAATTTGAGTCAAGGACTGGAGTGAGTTTAGAGGGCTTTTCACTCAGAATTTGATTCTGAGTCAATAGAAAGAGTAAGGGCTGGAGCTGTTCTTATGAGCCACATACTGAATTGTGGAATGTTGTCCATGTAGAACTGAGTTTAGGAGTCATGTGTCAAGAACTGTAGGTTTCTGCTGTGAAATCTGGACGGATACAAGTTGATGGAGAGACGGTGCCTATTTCATACATTGTTCGCACATCACAAAAGATAAGCCACTTTGTACACAGGTTTGTTGTTCTTAATAAGTTGTCCGTGTGTTATTTGTTCATTTGAGTCCAGTCATTTCTTTAAAAGTTACAAAGATTTGGGTACTGATTTTTTGCTAGTGTGTGGATCTTACAATTCTAGTGTTACATTTGTTTCATATTCCATCCACTTGTTATATTTAGTCGTGGTTAAGAACTACTGCTGTTAAATTATAAGGCGTGTAAATGATCTTCCAAAGCTTTTAGGCATGAACCGCCAGTGATGGCATGGGACGTCTCGATTTTGCAGAAAGAACCAGATGTGCTGACCGTATGTAAACCTGCATCTGTTCCGGTAAGGAATAATTCTTCAGGATGGTAATTTACCTGCATTAGGCTTATCAAATGTTCTTCCACTTAACAACCTTAGCCAATTGTAGTTGAGATATGTATGCATTCATCTTGATATTTTCTGTATTGTTGTAGGTGCATGCTTCCGGTCAATATCGTAAAAACACTGTTGTCGGCATCCTTGAGGCGGAACATGGCTTGGCACCTCTGTTTCGTATCCAACATATATTTTGCAACATGCTCATTTCACTAATACAGAAGCATATGTTGATTGTTACTTCAATTCTATGGTAGTGTCGTTAGTCTTTCCTTTGTTTCCTCCCAACCCCCCGCCCCCTCCCCCTCCTTTTTGATTTCCATGACACTAAAAATGTCAGCCATTCATCGACTGGATCGCTTGGTCTCTGGACTTCTTATCCTGGCCAGAAGTGCTTCTAAGGCTGACTTTTTTAGGCAACAGGTGAAGTGTATGCTGCCATACCCCTCTAATGGGAAGAAAATTCGTGTTAGAATTCTCCTTTCGTCAAAAACTGATTGCTTTACATCTTCTACCGTCCTATCTAGACCATATTTTTGTCACAACACATAATCCGGAGGCAGATGTGTCAGTCTGCACTCTTCCATGTTCTTCTTATCATTTTATCTTGCTTTTGTTGTTGCTATTTGCTACTCTCCCTCCCTCTCCTCCTGATGCTGTTTTAAAGTTCCCAAACGTACATCCAATGGCAACTTCTAGTCACTTATTCTGTCTCTCTTTCTCCCCCCCCCCTGTTTTTGGGGTAGGCATTGTTCATATGCTAGACTGAAGATTATGTTTTGTACATGTGCCTTGAAGCACGTGAAGGTTTTAAAGTAGTTCTGTTGATCCAGATAGAAGCTAGAGTGGTGCATAAACAGTATGTTGCGAAGGTTGTTGGGGTATTTCCAGAGGATGAGGTATTCTCCAGTTGAATCTTGTCAAAGGACTAATGCCACACTGATATACTTTGTGTTTGATGTACATTTGATCTGTTTCTTCCCAGCAAGTTGTGAATGTCAATGTCAATTTCAATGTTCGAGAAGGGAGGAGCACAGTGGAGGTAGAGATTTCTATTGAGCACATTGATTTTGGAGATCAATATTCTTCTAGCTAAAATACAAGCTCTTAGCAATTGCTTTATTTAGGATTTCCATGTCATCATACATGTCATGGACTTCAGATGGCATGGTATTGAATCCCTTGGTTCTCAAGTATCTTCTGAACCTTTCAATGGTTGAAAAAGAATTCGTACAAACATGGGGAGATTAAACGCCCAAAATGGATAGTAGGGAGGAATACTAGATAAGGTTCTGAAGTTACTTTGAAAATACAACATTTTGACAGTTGGCCTTGAATTGCAATTGTCATAATGTTTTAGAAAGTGAAGCACAAGTTGGGTTTTATGTTGCTTGTGCCTTCAAAAGTGCATGTGGAATTCTTTGTACGCCCTGTTAGTTATTATAAGCATGCTCTCTCTCTCTCTCTCACACGCACGCACGCGCACACACGCTTGCGTGATCACATTTACAATATGCCTACTTATGTAATTTGTAGATGCCGTACATGAGGATGGTATAAATTTCTCGGAATTGCTATGTTCCATCTGGTACCATCTCACAAACAGGCATGGTTCTACGACTGTGCTTGCTTTTGACAACTGTTTTTTTATATTGGTTATCATGATTTTTCGCACCTGATGGGCATATCAGACGATTATTAAAATCATCCTATTTCTCCTATGATCTGAATTTTAAAAAGTGTTTTAATGTAGGATAAATCCGACATTTAGCATCTGGATAATTTGTTATACACGGTTACACCAGTTAACTACGTTGATGTTGAATTGGGAGAAATGTTTCCGTTGGCAATATTTATCAGTGACTTTCAAGCTGGTGGCCTTAGCCCGCTCAGCTCTTTCTGTTATGATGTGTGACTGAAACCAGTGCACTTACTATTGTGTGACTGAAACCCTTGTACTTATTGTTGCATGTTGCTCTATTATGGCTTTGCTGATGGCAAAGTCATTTCTTGGTTGCAGGTGGAATCTGCTGGAAATGCTTGTACATCACTGAAGGGAAAGGCTGCTAGTACAAAATTTACTAGGATTAGTACCAATGGATCTCACAGCATCGTTTTGTGTGAACCAATCACTGGCAGAACCCATCAAGTAAAGAGATTTGCATTCTTGATCACTAATCTTCGTCCCACTGTCTTTAAGTATTCAGTAATGGTGTCATATCGATTGATGATGCAAATTTCCTCTTCTGAAACTTTTATTGCTTTTTTCCCCTGGCTTTACATGTGCATCGGCATTTCTTGAACTTATATATTTCAGAAGAATCAAATTTCTGCTTTCTCCATTAGTTCTGTAACGTATCCCATTACCTACTTCAAATTTCTCTTTTCCCTGCAGATACGCGTCCATCTGCAGTATACGGGTCATCCAATAGCCAATGACATGCTCTACCTCTCTGATGAAATTGTTGATCCTTTTAGTAAAGGCATGGGCGCTGATAGCACTGCAGGTGTGTCTGAAGAGGACTCCAAAGAAGGTTTCAGCATTGATCCCATGTGTACAAACTGCCCCAATTTGGCTCACAAGGGGTAAGAAACTTCTCTCCAGAACATTTTTAAAATACCTAGTTATCAGATAGCGACAAGAAATAGCCATAACGGCTTCTGACAAGAGTAGTAAGTAGTACCTCGATAGCTAGATTACCCTGTTTGCAAACAAGCCTTCTGTACTTCTCAAGAGACTATGCCACCCCACTGGATGGCTTTCCTTTCGAGTAGAGCTGTGCAATTATTTTTGGGGCCTAGTTCCTTTGTCTGTTTGACTTTGACCTGATATCATTGTCGTGAGTGTTTAATGACGGTTTCATCCTTCAAGTGCAGATATGATACAGATCAGGAGGGTCTATGGCTGCATTGTTTACGATATACAGGACCAGGCTGGACTTATGAATGTCCCTATCCTGAATGGGCATCGCTCGACTAATCCTTTTTGGTTTTTTGGTTGTAGGTCTAAATTTTGAGAAAATTTTGTTGGACACCATCCCTTTATATCACTGTAATTTATGATGTGGTTGGTCCATTTTTCCATTGCATCAGACAAGAACATGACTGATTTCGGCGGCCAGTGTATTGAATTTAGGGTATTTGCATAAGTGATGTGGTTTGGAGTCTGGAGACCCAGGTTTCTCCTCATTTTTAGCCATTGCAGTACAATGCCAGTCATACTCTCAGAAACAACACGTCTACAACTACACACGCACATCTTTTGTTTAGACACAGGTTTTTGGGCCAGCTTAACTGCTCATGTGCACCTCAACAAATCTCCTCCAGAAAAAACCTTCCGATCGGGTCAAAGGCTATCCACGCATGCATGTTACACAGGCTTGTCAACGGGCTGGATCCGGATCCGATAAGACTTAGATCCGATTCGAATCCGATAGTGGTAATCCGAAAATCCGAATCCGAAAACCTTTTTACTTCAAAAATTTTAGCAAAAAAAAAAAAAAAATTCCAAAAAATAAAATAAAAAATTTAAAATAAAAATACAACTTCTTAAACAATTTTTTTTCAAAATAAAAAAATTTACTATTTTTTTAAAAAAAATTTAAAATTTTTATAAAAAGTTAAAAAAAAAATAATTAAAGTTCGGATTTGGATTGATAACGGATTTAATCTGTTCCAATCCGAATCTGGCTACCGGATTCGGATCATCGGATTGACTTTATCAGATTCGGATTGGATCCGGTCTATTGACAGGACTAGTTACACACAATCATGTGGGGATTGTGAGTGTGTAAAGTTGTGTGAGTGTGGTTATAGAATTATTGATTTGGAAAGTATACCAATAAAGACTTGTTATCTCTAACGGAATCAAGGAGTTTTTTCACTCAATACAACGAGAGATTATTCAGTACCTCTAGGCACCTCCACATGATGGCTCAAGTCTCTTCTCATCACACATTCATGTAGGTCCCGTGATGAGGAAGAAACCTTTTAGTTTAATGAAGACGGATAAAGAAAAAAAAAAAAAAAAGGTTATTATTGTAAAAGGTAATTCACATCGAACACCTTTAAACTATTGCTTCGAAACAAGTTGCCCCTAATTTTTAAGCTCAGACACTCCCTTTTCAAGTTTATGGATTCGATTTTGGAGCAAATGGTGTTAATTGAAAATATAGAATTACCTTCCTATCCTTCAATTATCAACATCACTACTATGCAAACCCCAAAATTCGCATATAACTAACCTGCCAACTTTTGGCACCACGACTACCATTAACAAAGTTACCTTTCTACCGTCCTTACCATCCACCTGCAACCACTGCCACCTAACCACTCCTATAATGGCGATCCACCCCAACCACGAATGCAGGCGTAAACCTACCAAACCCCATCCTCCATCCACCACCCACAAATCCTGAACTTAAAGATCTGTAATTATGGCAAATATCCTCCCATTCAATCCCTTCACAGGCTCCTCTAACCATGGTAATTCATAATTGCGACGTTCTTTTGAGAGAGGATTATCATAGGTATGCTGGAGATGTGTACGGGAAGAGAGAGGATGTGTCCCATTTCTTGATTTACCATTGGAATGCCAAGACTTGAAGTGCATTGTTGTCTTTAAACTCCATCAATCATGTCATGTCATGTCCTTGGCACATGGCCTTTCCCTTCCAAAATCATGCAGATTACCAAGGGTGCCAAAACCTAAATTGATTAAGGGGGTTAAGTGCCCAAGTTTAAACATTAGGGGTTATTCGTTTCCGAGCAATAGTTCAAGGGGGTTTATGGTAAGGGACAATACCGAATAGTTTGTGTTTCACAGGCGGTTTATTTCATGATCCAAACTGTTCATTTTGTAGAGCTTATCGAAAACAATAATCGTGCAAAAATCATACCAATCAAATACCGATTAATACCTGTTCGGAATGCGTTTAGGTTTATAAAAAACAATTTGGCCACCTGTTTTAAATCCATAAAACCCACTTTTACAAGGGGTAAATTCATTTCAAACGAGTATTAACCGGCATCCGATCTTAATGATGTTTCAATAGGGAATATGTTCTCGATGAGCTCTACAACATAAACATTTTCGATCATTAAATTGAAAATCCTGCTTGTGCCTGCATAATCCATACAGTAAGGTGCAATTCGCAAAAGGGGACTGGCGAGAAGCCTTTTCTGACAATTAAATCTAGGAGGCTTGAAAGAGAATAGTGTGTGCTCGGATATAAAAAATTTCTTTCGTAATTCTTCTTGCAAGTGACTACATGAGCACAGAGAATCGAGTGTCCTCGAATTTTAAATACTATCGAGTACTATTTTGTCATATTGTTTTCCGTAAAATGATTTTCACACTTCTTTTTATTCATTTATACTCTTTTCTGTGTGTGATTATGCTGCTATTCGAAAAATGATTTTCACACTCTTTTTTATTCATTTGTACTCTATTCTGCGTGTGATAATATTTGGAAACCTGCTATGGAAACCGACCATAGCCGACGATGGGCACGCGGGACCCACTCCTGGATTGCACGGGTGATCCGAGCCGTTCAATAATTTTTAAATAAACAATCGAGTGAGCCCTTAAAAATCAGCTCAATGCGATATGTGTAGGTGTCTGATCAAATCTTTTATTTTTTTCACGAATCCGGAATCAAAATAAAAAAATGAAAGATTGGATTAAGCACCTACACATATCAGATTGAGCTGATTTTTCATGTGGGTACACGAATTTTTTTTTTTTTAAAATTCTTGCACGGATCGAATCATCCGTGTGAGATCCAGAGTGAGCCACGTACTCGTCGATGGCCTTAGAGTTTCCGTTATATTTGAGCGTGCTTTGGTGTCGTTTATTACTCTCTCCATCCCTAAATGTTTGGCACTTTCATGCTTTTTGTTGTCCCATATAATTTGTCCATTTTGAAAAGTCAAAAGCAAAATATGGTAAACTTCCCATGTTACCCTTTTCTTTTGGGCACAAAATTTCAATTTCAAATTTTCAAGTACTATTCAAAGTACACTATAAGGGTAAGATTGGACACTTGGTTTTTGAATAATACAATAATATTTCTTCCTTAAAAGTTAGAACTCCCAAAGGTGCCAAACATTTAGGGACCGAGGGAGTATTACAGTGAGAGAGAGAAGTGAGAAAGGTTGTCCATGTGAAGGACTTCGGTTGGTGTTGTGCGGACCTGGGGTGCTGTAGTGTACCTTCGACACTACACGTGTAATGTGGATAATCCGGCCGTTCATCTCGGCAATGGATGGCTCGGATTTTCATTTAAACAATGGACGAGTAGGATTTGTAGAAGCTCGGATTATATCCAACCATTCATTGTCAAGATCGATAACCTGTGTGCGCCCTATAAGGTGCCTTGCACACAAGATTTTCCAATTCGTGTTGTGCAGTGAGTACAGCACCGTACTGCGCACACTACTATACAACACCATTCCCCCAACTTGTCCATGGGAAAGGGAAAAATTTTCAGTGCCAAGTGGGTACCACGTGGTGCCCGCTCGCGCATCCGATCAGTCCATTTTCGTGTTTGAACGACTCCGATTTAGAGAGAGAAAGTGTTGGGGTGGGTGGAGAGAAAGAGTTTCAATCCAAACCGTCCAAAAGTGAATCGGACGGTTCAGATGCGCCAAATAGGTATAACGTCGGCAATACCCGTCGACGCTGAAAAATTCCTCGAAAGGGAAAGACAGGAAAAAGATCCCGACAAAACAATTCAGACAAAAAGAAGAACAGGGTACAAAGATTTCCCCAAACTTTCTTTTCACTGATTTTCTCACCTCCCTACCAAACGCATTTTACACATCAATACCCATTTCCTCTCGGATTTTCCTTCACCAGTCACGATCCATGAAATCCATCGTCCACCGTGCCAGATTCCTTTCCCTCTGCCTCCTCTTCACCACTGTACTGCTCCTCCTGCTTCTCAGCCGGATCTCCGTTGATGCCCCGACCGGACTCTCCGTTCCGGCCGAAACCCGGTCTGAACCGGTGAGAGTGAACCGAAGCTCACTGCGGCCGGCGGTTCACCCCTCTTGCGCGACGGTCGAAGAGATGGGGGAGGAAGCGTATTCCAAGGAAGCGTCTTGGAAGGAGAGCCTCAGAGTTCGTGGGATCATCCGTGACCACTTCGATTTTCACGGTAAAATTTTGGTTACGTTTTTGCTTTTTTTTGGTTTGGAGTTGTTTGGTTGTGGAGAGAACGGAGGAAAAGAAAATTCCAATGAAAGGCAAGGTTGACGTGCAATGCTGTTTTAAAGTTGTTTTTCCTAGCATTGCTCCTAATTTCTCCGTTTTAGCAAAATACTGGCAGATTCTGTTTAAAGCTAGCTTCATGGACTGGATACTTGATGGAACTTCAGTGAGCATGATATCTGCGAGATTTGTGGTTTTGCCAAAATTTGTCTCTAGATTTAGCGCATTGCTAGTTCTGATTGTGAATTTGGACTCTGTTTGTTTTTTTTTTGCTAAGCATTTGGACTCTGTTTGTTTCTATGTACAAATGACCTGTTACTCATTTTCCGGTGTTTAGTTGTAGGGTTGTACCAAATTAAGAGGAAAAACAATTAACAGCTGAGATTTCCGAATGTATTTTGCGAATTTCACTTCATTAAACTTATCACCTTAGGAGAGAACAGAAATTTCACACTATGAAACACAGCCAAGTCCTTAGTGAATTACTTCATATTTTTCTGTGGGAGAATGCCCATGTTCGGGTAAGTTATGTACACATCTTAAATGGGTATTATGGGTGGTCGGGGAATTTGGTGCGGACTATGAGGTGGCATTTGGTGGGAATGATTGCATTTTGTGGCAATGTTATCGAGGAGCTTGTAGCGTGTGAGACAAAGATTGAACATTGTTTGGTAAAATATTTTCCAAATACTACACAAACACCAAAATTTAACGTCCAAAACATACTCTTTAAGAGTCCTAATGTGGTAAACATTTTTCTTTGCACAGTATTTACAGCCAAACAGAGCCTTAATTCCTTAAATCTGCGTGTTATCAGAATTCAATTTCAGAGGGAAATGAATTTTATTGCTTGAGGACTTGGGTGTTAGCGTCACCGATTATAGTTATATGACTTTTGTGGTAAACTCATAGAAATAACTGTACCAGATCCAATTGTAGTTGGCTCGTATATTAAATTTCTTCTGGTGAATAGTACACCCTTTTGTATTGAATGGATCACTGAATGAGGGTTCCTTGGGTCACCATGTTTTTGAAGTGTGTGGAAGCTTCGCTGATTTACATTTGCCTTGGTATCAAAGGTTGATTTTTGTAGGAGATACCCCTTTGCCTGCTTTCGTTATTTTACAGAGCTTACGGTATATGTGATGGCCTATGTAGCACGGACACGGACACGGGACTCGGACACGACACTGACACCCCGACACGTAAATTTTCAGAAAATGGGGGACACGACACGTTTGGGGACACGTCTATATATATATATATATATATATCAAGAATAAAAAAAAATTAAATAAGGTAAAAGTTAATAATATTATATCCAGATAGCTTTGTTTTCACCTTTGTAGTACATTGTTTTCCAAGTCATTATATCTATTATCTATACCTTGCAACAAAGTGTCCCAAAAGTGTCTGTCAAAAGTGTCTGAAAAGTGTCCCTGAAGTGTCCCAAAAGTGTCCGAAAGTGTCGGACTTCAAATATTGCTCAAAATAACAAGACACTTCTGGAGAAGTGTCCGACACGTGTCCGCCGCGTGTCCGACACCGGTACGTCACCCATGGTGGAGTGTCGGTGCTACATAGGTGATGGCAACATTTAATGAACAAGTCCAAATTTCAGTAATCAATATCTGTGTTCCTATTTCAGGTGCTCCTAGAGTTCGGGGACTGCCACCTGAGCTGTTCTGCAAACAAGGTTTTGTGTTGGGGAAAGCATCAGAAGCAGGTTTCGGAAATGAGATGTACAAGATATTGACTGCTGCTGGATTAAGTATCATGTTAAACCGGTCACTTATCATCGGGCAAACCAGGCATATTGGTCCTTTCTCATGCCATTCCTTTCTTCATTTTGTTATGATTTTTAGCTGTCACTTTGTTTATTGATTTGTTTTCGAGTTCTAGCACTACATATAGAGTGGCGCATAGATTATCTACTGCCTGTGTAAATTAATGTTGGATAGTCACTACTTCCAGTTGAATGTGTCAGTGTCTCAGTCTCTTGCTGTTGGTGGTTGTTTCTGCTCCAATGTTGTTAATGACTCAACTCTTCTCCCGTTGTGACATCAAGCGTCATAGTTGTTGATTTCTAAAACGTTAGCATTTCTCATTGTCATGCAAAACTCGAGCCATATATGATTCCCACACAGTTTTAGGTTTTACTTGAGTCACTTGACAATATGCCCTCGGTATGTAACTGGCATTGAGGTTTGTGTGCTAAAAACTGATGTACTTGCATACTGCAGGGGGAAATTTCCATTTGAGAGTTACCTTTCTTATACCAACCTTGCTTTTACTATGAAAGAAGTGAAGCATCTATGGAGATCGAATGACTGTATGGGGAAGTATGGAAGGCGTCTGAATGTGAGGACTGATGATTTTGAGAAGCCCATGGGAACAAATGCCCTTTGCAGTAATTGGAGAACATGGAAACAGCCAATCATATGGTAAACGAAGAACAGTAATTGTGCTATCAGCTTCTGAGTTTTTTTTGTGTTTGTCATGTGGGTTCCTCCATCAGGTTTCAAGGTACAGCTGATGCTGTAGCCGCTCAGTTCTTCTTGAAGAATATACACACTCAAATGAGCAGTGCCGGTTCTGCTTTATTTGGAAAGACTCAACTTCTTCATTCTAGACCTAATACATTCGGAGAGTTGATGCGAGTAATCATATCTCCTTCAAAAAGTGTTGAAGAAGCTGTCAACTGGGTGCTTAATGGAGGTCCTGATCCTCATCTTGCCTTGCACATGCGAATGCTAATGAACAGGTACTTCTAGATTTTCTATTTGACTGGTGTTAATTTGCTGGTGGAGAAGCAGAGGTTAATGATGGAGGTTGAATTGAAAAAGGAAAAAAAAAGGGGTTTCTGGAATTGATGCATATCAATTGTGAATGTTAAAACACCTATGTTACATCGACTTTGGTATGGGTGTCTGGGCAGAGAAGTATGTGTAGTGTCGGATTTGCCGCATCCTATGTCCAAGGACACATGCATACAGATACTTATTCATATACTTTATACGGTTCTTTTATGTCCTTGGATAAAATAGTGTTTACAAGGTAGAACGGAGTGTTTCATCCCTTTTACAGGAGCTTTCCATGTAGCTATATGGTAAATATCTAAATATGTTTCATGATTGATGCTAAACTATCATGGCAGATGCTCCTCTCTTGCCCTTGGTCAACATACAAGCTTCATACATATAGAAGAATCCAAGTAATAGGATAATATTGCAGGTTGATATAGTATTGTGGGTGCAACCTTGCTTGACCAGATTGTTTCCTTGCTTGACCAGAATGTTTTCATTTGCTTATAGGTCTCCGAGAGCAGTTAAGGCAGCGCTGAATTGCATTAAAAAGGTCCTGTTTAGAAATTGCCACCAGGTGTTGAGACCACGCGTGGTTTTGGTTTCTGATACCCCTTCTGTGATTAATGATCTCAAGCCAAAGCTGCAGGAATTTGCTGAGGTACGGGTCTGTTTTGTATGTAGATGAGAACTAAAAAGAAATGGCTGGTGTTTCTCACCAAATCTCACCACTTTTGGTGTGAATTGGATTGGACTTTCGAGCTCTATGCGTGTATCATTTCTCACCATTCCTCACTATCCAAGTGAGGGGTTCCCTCTTCTTCCATTTCTCACCAAATCCCTTGAACCAAACAGGTTCTAGATCTTTTCAAAAAAAAAAAAGAACAGGTTCTAGATAGCTAATTTACCGCTTTCCCGTGTATCATGCTTAGATCTTTAGCTTGTATGCAATCTTGCAAAATTATCGCATCACTATTCCACCCATATTGTTATGAAATCCTCTTTATTCTCTGCCAGGTTCTTCATTTTGACTACAACTTGTATGAAGGAAGTATTTCTGGCAAAAAAACAGCTAGAATGCAACAATTGGGTTTTAGAGTGAAGGACTGGGGACCAGCACCAAGATGGGTTGCTTTCGTGGACTTCTTTCTTGCTTCCCGTGCTAAACATGCTGTCGTTTCAGGGGCCCACCGGCGCGTTGGAACCACCTATGCACAGCTTATTGCAGCACTGGCAGCGGCTCACCAACTTGGTATGTTGATATCCCGAGGGCGCATCTGGTTTACATTTCTGATATGTGTGTTTCGTATAGATAATCAATAAAATGGCAGAATAAGCACAATTGTATGGCTTCTCATTTGCTTATTTATTATAAGAAAAAGGCAAATAAGCAATTGCAGAAAGAATATAATCAAGCAAACCAAAAAGGCCCTTGGTACTCTGCGACACTTCCAGGAATGCCTAATATGTATTCATGTCTTCTTTTCTCTTTCCCAGATGAAAACCATGCTACAAATTTCTCCTTCATCAGCAGTTTCCAGAGTAATTTGTTGTCGGAAGGGTTGCAAAAACAAATTGGATGGGGACACGTCTGGAATAGATTTGCTGGTCCATTGAGTTGCCGTAATCAACAGAACCAGTGTGCACTCACTCCGCTTCTTCCCCCTGGTTGGTGGGATGGGATTTTGCAATCGCCAATCCCACGCGATGTACGTAGGTTGGAAACATACGGTATAAAACTCGATGGTTTTGGATCAGTCGATGAAAACCATCTCCGGTCTTTCTGTATGTCTCGGAAAGATATTACTAAAACCATCCCCGTCACTCGCAAGTGTACTGGCTTGACTTGTGCTTAATTTTTATAACTCAAATTTCCCCGGAAAATTTAGTTCATCTCATAATTCTTCTTTTTGATTGTTATGAAATCCCTTGGTTTGTTTATCGATTTTGCCGGGAAGGTTCGAAAATTTTCACCCAGTTTCAGTTGTTTTTTTCTTCTTGTGGTGGCAACGGAAATACGGCTTTGTGAGGTTCCGAGAACCCCAAGTTTCTCTCTCAACGCAGTTTCGAATGGGTTTACACTCCATCTATTACTCAAACTTCTATCTCTCTCTCCATTTATTACCCCAAAAACCTCTCTTGAAACCTTTACAAAACACTCACCCTGTGGAGCGTTTTGTTGTGATTTCCAATGAGATGCAATTTTTTTTACAAGAATTGTGTGAGAACCAGAGAATTTAATCTTAAATCAGCTATTTGGTACTGTACAAGCGGGGGGCTGCTGTGAGCAAATCGCAGCAGCGCCTCAATCTCACAATCTAGAAGTGTTTTGGATGGTCCGAATTTTAAAAGAACTCTTCCCTGAAAGATTTTTTTTTTTTCCAAATTCGGATCATTGATTGCCGAGACGGACGGTGAGATAGGCACAGCTGCACGCTGCTGTGATTACTCCCAGCAGCCCCTCGCTTCGCAAGTTAAGCGGCGCTATTGGATGGCAGAGCAGATTCCAGATCGGCCAGCTCAAAAGAGAGGGAAAAAGGGCAATAAAATGGGAAAAAAGTTTGGCCCATTCCAACATTTGAAAGTGCATCGATCCATTTGGTGACGCCACCAATAAAGGGGCAAAAAGAAAAGAAAAGAAAAGAAAAGTAGTAGCAAAGTGAATTTGGACAATGTTCTCATCAGAAAATTATTGTTGCAAAATAATGTTTGGATTGAAATTTTGAGGGTGCCTGTGCTTTTGAATTCTGTGGTGCTGCAAAGTGAGAGTTGAATTTGAATACAATCAATTTCATGGACAAAAACTAAAGATGAAGGAGCTGTAAAGAAAGAGTTCATGGCAAGGAGCCAAGTGTTGAGGGCCAGAGGCTTCCACTAAAAGATGTTTTTAAAGTTTAGTTGTCAGAATTGCACGTTTCGCGATTTGATTCGCAATTCATTCTAAACGATACGAATCTATCGGTGAATCAATGTTTAAACAAAATCGGTGGTGGGTCGTTTGATTCACGATTCGATACATGCAAATAGAAAAATTGTTTTGCATTCCGCGAATAGGAGACCATTTTTAAATTAATTTTTCTAAGAAAAACAAGAATACAATATCATAGAGTGTACGTTAAGTAAGAAAAATCTGTATTTTCATGCAAAAGTTGTTAATTATTTATTGATTAGTTGTAATTATTTTGAGTTGGAGCATGTTAACCATTTTTTTTTCTCATTCTTCTCAACATTAAAATAATCATTCTAAAGATGTTAAAAAGGCTTAAACTTCTAAGTATTTCGTTGCATTCTGCAAAACTCACAAAAATCACTCTTGGAGGAACTCTTTGGATTATATGAATATACTTTCACTCATAAAACCCTTTTGCAAATTCTGTTCTGCACATATGTATCATCGAAACACTTGTACAGATTCTTATTATAATCTGGAAATGTGTAATCTACAGTCCACAATTCAAAAGTTAAAACATAATTGGTTCTCAAATGTGAGATACTAATTGAAGAGTCCATAGTCTGTAAATTGTTTTTCTTATAATTATGTTCTGATATTCCAAATTAGCAATTGGTGTTATGATGGTTCATTTAAGTCATTATGGTATTCAATATGGCACTTGCATATATATCTATTTTCAGAGCGGTTGCAGGGATTGAGCAATCCCTCTATCTCGATGAGGCTCCTGCTGTTCGAACTCCCCATGACCTCTGAGGTGTGATACCAGTTGTTGGATTGAGTGCTATATATCATCTCTCCTAAATCTATTGGTGCTAAAAATAGCTTAAGTGTTTTAAGGAATTCAAATTGCACCTGCAACCTTGTTTTCAGAGCGATTGTAGGGACCGGCATTATGTTCCTAATTAACATTGCCATTCGATATGAACGTACGTGTACTGATAATATGTAGGACCACGTACGTTTGATTAAAAAATAAGAACTATAAATAGTAGTACTATGAATGATGCTATCATGCATCGTTTTAAAATATAACAAGTCGTTGGGAGTCTTGGGACCAATTGTTTTCTTTTTTGATCGGCAATAGTAACATTTTATTAGGAATGGGGAAACGGATTCCAACCAAAAATTGAAAAATACAGCCTGAGGGATAAAGCCCAAATACACACCTGAAAACCTAAAGTGCCCAGAAAATAACAAATAAAGCTCAAAATACCCAAAAGGCCTAGCTACAAAACCCAAATCAAAAAATGAAGTTCAGCCCAAAGAAAATCCAAAACCTAAGCCTAACAACATTTATCGTTGGGACCAATTGTTAATCTATGTTACATTTATCAATGCATATCTACCTTATAATTATTCTCTCAATTCAATTATTTCTTTCGACTAACAAATAAATAAAATGACTTGCACATAGATAGTTTTTGACCCTACTAACTGAAAATTCTGGCTCCGTCTGAGAAGACAAGCGAAGATAAATATATCAAAAAAACAGTAGAATTTTCACAAAAGAGCTCGCATGATCGTGCTCAATGGGATTGCTTAATTTTGATAAGGAGAACTATTACTCTCTCCTATTCCTAAAAGTACCAAAATGAGAAGAGGAAAAAAAAAAACGTGAGTAAAATCTATAAATCAAAATCACACGCCTACAGTCAACATCTGGGACGTGACGACATGATAAAAAGCAAATAAAGTTTAGAATTTTGGCATATTGTTCGTACGTTATGGAATGTGATTGAAAGCCGTAGGTTATAAAACTCGGTGATCGTCTAATGAACCGACTGATTGTGGGATTAATCACACCGCCAACTAGAGGGGTTCAATAAAATCGATCGGACAAAGTCCCATATTAATCTAGGCCAATAGAGAATTGATAGCACGCAGGTGAGAGTCGAACCTCCAGATCATATATGAAGCGTGTGTTTGCAACAAATACACACTAAACATTGATATGTTAAACCCATGAGGGTTTGGCAAGGGAGAATGAAAAAAACAGTAAGTGTTTGTCCTCCATAAAATCGGTAGAGAGATATGAGAATATTAAAATTGAACGTGGGTCAGGATCGATGATCGAGGAAACTAAACGGTGAAAATTGCAGTAAATGGCAGCGGGTTCATTTCGGAAAATAACTTCTGGAAGATTTAAGAGTAAAAGTCATTTTAATCAAATTAATGGAACTCATTTTTTACACAACCAAACACCGAAAAATATTTTACGTCCAAACAAACGGAGCGTAAAGTGTGTTTGGCTTGTTTAAACTGGCCAACGACTACAAAAACCCTGCCCCTAACCAAAAATGCACGGGGCCACTGGAGCAAATGAAAGGGCTTCTCCCAAAATTTTACTCATTTGAGAAGGGAAAATATTAGAGCAAGTGAATTACTTGGTTTCAATATGCTAAATGACCCATTAATTAATTGCTTTAGTACTTTTGACCCTTTTTGACTTTTCCTTTTAGGAATTTATGGAGATATGAAAAGTTAGCAAGTTTTATATGGAAATTACAACACTAAACAAGACCCAAACTCTATCATTGATCATTGGAATTGCGTGCAGCCAAAAATAACATGAAAGCTGCACGATTGCTTTTCACTTTCCTTCAATGAGATATGCAATAAAGAAGGGGGGGAAAAAAAAGTATAGCAACACGTACAACTTTCGAACGCAACTATATTCGGAGCCGTTTGAGGTATGTGGGTCGAGGTGCATTGGAGGGCTCTAGATGCAGTTGTATCCGGAGTTATGTTTTAATATTTTGTTCGTATACTTGCTCAGAAACAAAACGTTAAAAATCCGTACAGAATGATGCGACTGGAGTGTGAGTCTCTGTCATTTTAACTAAAGAATCATCATTATCTGTTAACGA
This sequence comes from Rhododendron molle, assembly GCA_025413875.1. Lineage (NCBI taxonomy): Eukaryota > Viridiplantae > Streptophyta > Magnoliopsida > Ericales > Ericaceae > Rhododendron > Rhododendron molle. The sequence goes on from CM046395.1 coordinate 41,288,234, forward strand.
TAAAAAACTATTTTCCCACGCTATTATAGTGAAAAATGGTACAATGGGTGTGTTGTGTGTACGTTATGTACTCCCTTAAATCACCTTGTAATCACGACATGCTTGCATAAAACTCGGTAATTTTAGTGTTACATTCAAAACTTTTGTATAAAAACTCATGATATTTTTAAATAAATTCCTTAGCATCAACTTTAAATCCATTTTGTACGCTATGATTCCTATGAACTCTTGTATGATGCTATGAAATTTCAAGGAAATGTTGATGAATTCCAAATAAGAGGATGTATTGTAACACTTCCCTATTCTGATGGTACATTTTGTACGGAAGTGATGGAAGAATATTGGCATTTTTCCTTTCTCAAGTAAATTTGAATAAGACGAAGGTGTTGGCTCAGTGATTGTGACACTCTCTTACCAGGTAAAATATCTGGGTTCGAATTTTATCGTTGCGAGTTGCAGCACCCTTTCTCCTATCCCCTCTTATCGATCGACACAAAAAAGAAGTAAATTTGCATAGCTCCACATTTGAGAGAGAGAGAGAGAGAGAGAGATCCACTCTTACAAAATTGAATTTCTAGGCAATTGTATGATGTTTTTGTAGGGACCCAACTTCTTTTGAACTATAAAGAGACCTATGCCGTTTGATCGTAGCCATTCATCTTTGCATTTAACAGTTCAAATTTAAAAAAAAAAAAACTCTTCCAACGAACGGCACTCTGCAGTCCAACAAGAGACCGCACAGAAGCCAGACATGGAATGGAAAAGACAAGACGACACCCTTTCAGATTTCTAAAGGCTACATAAAACGTTAAGTGATCACTTGGTGAATTATCACACCAATTATCCTTAAATTATTGCTAGATAGTAAAATGCAATTGCTAATTTGCTACCCCTTACCTGTCATCAACGGTAAATCCTAATTGTGAAAAATGTACGTAGTATTTGGGTGTTAAAAAATAAAAATAAAAATAAAAAAATGGTGGACATAGGGCAATCTGTTTTGAAAGCCGGACTGGTGAGCAAATCAATAATGAGATCAGGTGGATAGGTCACCAGTTCGTTCGCAACCTTGATGCCATTCTTTCTTATAATAGTAATTTTTGAAATAGTAATGCATAAAAAATAAAAGAATATTACTGCTATGGATTTAAAATTAAATGTACTGATAAATACACCGGTTCAGGTCAACTAATTAAAGAGAACTCAATACTCCAAAAACAATCTTCATTATAGTCATGTCATTTATCTCAAAATAATGTTTTTTCATTCAAAATTTAAAAGTCACGTTCCTTGTTTTTCTTTTTTTCTTTTTCTGTCTATTATGAGTAATACGATTCAGACTCAGCACCTCGTCTTCCACCGATCATGCAACGTGGAGACAAACAATAAGATCTATGAATTGTATATTGAATTCAAATTCAGTCATCAGGAGGAAAATATGACTTTAGGACAACGAATGACAAGCCTCTCGTTGATCTCACATGCCATTTTTTTTTAACTCTAACCATCTACTATATTTAATAGTTTGTGTTGATGATTTTAATATGTCATCGCATTTCTAATTGCCAGTGTTTTGCAGTTGTGGTATAAATCACCAATGCTTAGTCTGCTTTGACCAATAATTATATAATCACAAACACTTTACACACAAACTCACACTTTTTGGTGGGTACACTGGAGGTGTAGTGTGTGTGTGGGTCCCAATATGAATGTGAGTAGGGTTTGTGTAAGTATTTGTGGTTATAGAATGATTGCTGCTTTGACCGTCTCGACGTTTTAACTGGTGGACTTTTTTTCCTTGATTTTTACAAAATAGAGCTGTTATATGCATAAAATGATTTTGGATGGTTGACTGGACAACATGGACGAGTCAGTTACCAAAAAAAAAAAAAAAAAAACATGGACGAGTCAATGCTTCAATCGGTCGAACCGGCCAATCTGGTCCGGTTTCTAATACATTAAATAGAAGCATTATGCTCAGCCATGAATTTATGTAGTGGTACGTAATGTAGATGAGTAATTATTCGGTAGTTTCTTAGCGCATTCACGTGGTGCTCCAAATATCATTAATCCTACACCACATATTTATGTACAGTGTGATTCATATACTTAGCCATAGGCCTCATAAAATTCATGGTGTTAAGAGTGTCCCGGAGCATCACGTAACCGACCACTGAATAAGTAGACATCGTGGATGCTTTCTTGCAGAGGTGAAGTGCAAGTTGGACAGGATTAGGCCCTGTTTGTTTGGGCATAAAATGTTTTTCGGTAAAATATTTTACCTATTTTCGGTGTTTGGTTAAGTAAAAAACTAGGAAAACATTTTACATGTAAAACATTTTCCATCAATTGGATGAAAATGACTTACCCTTAATTCTTCCGTAAGTTATTTTTCGAAATGAACCCAATGCCATTTTACTGCAATTCTCACTGCTCAGTTTCCTCGATCGTCAGTCATGACCCACGTTCAATTCTAATATTCTCATATCTCTCTACCGTTACACAGAAAACATTTTACACTGTAAAATATTTTACATTGAAACAAACGGAGCCTAATTAATGTTGAGCAATAGACCGATGATCAATTGCTTGAGAGTTGAGCGTTGCAATGCTTAATTATTTTGGGTATAGTATAAATTTCTTTTTCTCTCCTCAGTTCATGTGAATCGAGCCATCTTATTCTTGATTGACAAGTGGCCGGAGTCTTAGAATGCTGCATCGCTCTCGCTATGATGTCGTCTAGTTTTGAATCTAGATCGAGCCATCTTATTCTTGACTAACGAGTGGAGTGTTAGCATGAATGCTGCATCGCTCTCGCTATGATGTCGTCTAGTGTCCTGAATCTGTTTAATCTTTGTAAGCACTTTTTAAGGTTTAATAAAGTCTTTTTTTCTCCGTTCGCAAAAAAAGAAAAGAAAAAAAGTCTAGACATTATACACACGTGCATAAAGAAGGTGTAACTATTCTAACACAAATAAAACGTGTCGATGATAGTCTGCTTCCAGCTTCCAGGTATGTAATGTCGTTAATCATGTGTAGATAACGATGTTTAATTAGTACTATTATTTATAAGTCAAAGGTTGTTTTCTTTGTAAAAAGATAAGCCAAGTGGATATGAGAAAGCAAATACTGCATGTTTGTTCTCCATAAGGTTGCATGGTCGTATCCTAGCAGGAAGGCTAAGACGTTCCAAACCTTGAGAACTCTGGAGAGTATGCCCGATGGTTAACTTCAGGATTCCGAAATTTCGATGCTAAAATCCAAATTTCGAATAGCTAATTAGCAAATAAAAAAGGAGGGGAGGGAGACGGACATGAATGAAACTTCCAATATAGTGTTACGTAGTTACGTAGCTCACGAGCACTCCAAGAAATTAAAGTTTTTCTTCAATGGTTAGGTTGGACAAATAAGCCACTGTGGCTTATTTTTTGTCCTTATTCAAATTTTTTTCGCATTTTGTGGCTTATTATCAATTTTTTGGGGATTATTGCTTGTTATGACGAGAGGAATCGGAAAAGTAAAAAATTTTGATCGAAATCCAATTTTTTTGGAATTTCGACGAAATTTGGCGGGAAAGCCACGTTTTCGTCTTTTTGTGCAAAAATTTGGATTTCGACTCAAATTTTTTACTTTTTAGATTCTTCTCGTCATAACGAAGCAATAATCTCCAAAAAATTGACAATAAGCCACAAAATGCCAAAAAAATTTGAATAAGGACAAAAAATAAGCCAAAGTGGCTTATTTGTCCAAACGGGGCTTAATGGTGAAGCATTTGTCTAGGACTTCCGGTTAATATCGAAGGTATGTTTTATTTTTTATGTTTTATTTATAGGATATTAAGGGTAAGCTGTTAAGTAGTTACAACGGAAGTCGAACACCTCATCTGCTAAGACTCAAACTCAAAATCTCTCTTAAGAGGGAGATTAAAGAACCAACCACTAGCTGTAGTAGGTGGTGTTCTTTTATCAAAGGTAATGGTGAAGCATGATTCAATTTGATTTGTAATTAATTGGCGTGTTTATTTACATTCAAAAAGTCACAATAAACATCAATCACATGGCACCTGCGATCACAACTAAATCAAATTCAATACGCGACGACTCAGAATTCAGGGAGCAAAGTTTGATCGATTGAGATGCTAGACGGTGGCTGATTGTCAATTTTGGGGGGATAATTCATTATGACGAGGAATCGGAAAAGTAAAAATTTTGATCGAAATCCATTTTTTTGGAATTTCGACGAAATTTGTCGGGAAATTCGTCTTTTTGTGCAAAATTTGGATTTCGACTCAAATTTTTACTTTTTAGATTCTTCGCATCGAAGCAATAATCTCCAAAAAATTGACAATAAGCCACAAAATGCCAAAAAAATTTGAATAAGGACAAAAAATAAGCCAAAGTGGCTTATTTGTCCAAACGGGGCTTAATGGTGAAGCATTTGTCCAGGACTTCCGGTTAATATCGAAGGTATTTTTTATTTTTTATTTTTTATTTATAGGATATTAAGGGTTAGCTGTTAAGTAGTTACAACGGAAGTCGAACACCTCCTCTGCTAAGACTCAAACTCAAAATCTCTCTTAAGAGGGAGATTAAAGAACCAACCACTAGCTGTAGTAGGTGGTGTTCTTTTATCAAAGGTAATGGTGAAGCATGATTCAATTTGATTTGTAATTAATTGGCGTGTTTATTTACATTCAAAAAGTCACAATAAACATCAATCACATGGCACCCGTGATCAGAACTAAATCAAATTCAATACGCGACGACTCAGAATTCAGGGAGCAAAGTTTGATCGATTGAGATGCTAGACGGTGGCTTATTGTCAATTTTTTGGGGATTATTGCTTCGTTATGACGAGAGGAATCGGAAAAGTAAAAAATTTTGATCGAAATCCATTTTTTTTGGAATTTCGACGAAATTTGGCGGGAAAGCCACGTTTTCGTCTTTTTGTGCAAAAATTTGGATTTCGACTCAAATTTTTTACTTTTTAGATTCTTCTCGTCATAACGAAGCAATAATCTCCAAAAAATTGACAATAAGCCACAAAATGCCAAAAAAATTTGAATAAGGACAAAAAATAAGCCAAAGTGGCTTATTTGTCCAAACGGGGCTTAATGGTGAAGCATTTGTCCAGGACTTCCGGTTAATATCGAAGGTATTTTTTATTTTTTATTTTTTATTTATAGGATATTAAGGGTTAGCTGTTAAGTAGTTACAACGGAAGTCGAACACCTCCTCTGCTAAGACTCGAACTCAGAATCTCTCTTAAGAGGGAGATTAAAGAACCAACCACTAGCTGTAGTAGGTGGTGTTCTTTTATCAAAGGTAATGGTGAAGCATGATTCAATTTGATTTGTAATTAATTGGCGTGTTTATTTACATTCAAAAAGTCACAATAAACATCAATCACATGGCACCCGCGATCACAACTAAATCAAATTCAATACGCGATGACTCAGAATTCAGGGAGCAAAGTTTGATCGATTGAGATGCTAGACGGTGATCGTTATATATATTTTTTGAGTACCACGAAAACAATAGCGTTCACGTACCAATCTATACACAATAGGAACAAAATTCTGATCCAGAAAAAAAAAATGACATTGGGAATTGAATATGGCCACAATAGCAATTAATGGTTTTTTTTTTCACAAAATGCTATTGATCGATCGTAGAGTGTCACATCATTTTTTAATTGGTGCTTTACAATCAAGTAATTCGATCTTTCACAACATATTCAAGATAAGTTAGCTTTCCTATCTTTTCTTTTTTTTTTTCCTTTTCGTTTGATTAGTTACTTTAAAGTTTACTAAGGATAATTTGTGTGCGTCACCTTTTTAATTATTTGAGCAATTTGTTTGAGAGATCACCACAAATGATGACAACTTGTTGTCACTTCTCAGCTCTTGTAAAAGTAAAAAACTACTAGCACATGGAAGAAAAGAAAATATATATATATATATATATATATATATATATATATATATATATATATATCTATCTTGATCAGACGTCAATAAAAATTTATGACCAAAAGAAAAAAAAAAGAAAAAGGGCAAAGTCCACATTGACTCCCTGTAGTTTGGGTTATGTACGGCTACACCATTTATGATTCAAAAGTGTGCACATAACACTCCTGTGGTTAATTTGTGAAGTGTGCGCATAATACCCAATTCAATCTATTTTAACAGAGGTGTATCTCACATGTCTCTTGAATCTAACCAAAATATAATTCGAGCCGTTCATAATGTATTAATCATAAAATAGGGCATCTCTGTAAAAAAATCAACTCAATCAGTCATCAATAGCTCAATGATCTAATTCAATCTCTTGTTCAAATGAATGATGATTTAAATTTGAATTTTTTTAATAAATCCGATTCGACCGAGGTTTTCAGTTTTTTATCGACTTGAATATATTTTGGTATGAATCGGATGTAGTACTTGTTAAACTCTAAAATATCAACGGTTCATATCCAATTTTTAGTACACGGGAATGATTGGTTAATTAGATTCGAGAAAGAAGAATAAAAGGGAGAAAATTATGGCATATCAGACATTTAATGCGCGTACGTCACACTTGACGTTATATCATGTGGAAGAAATCGGATATTATATGCACACTTCACAAACCACATGGGTGTTATGTGCACACTTTTGAACCATAGAAAGTGTATCCGCCCATAACCCAAACCACAATAGTCAAAGTAGAATTTGCTCAAAATATAGGTAGAACATGTTTTTACTCTGTTTTCTTATTAAAAATTGAGAGGTTGAGTGGTGGGGTTGAGATTTTGCGAGTATCAACATTAGGAGAGTTTTAAAGGCATTGCTGGTACATTTTTTTTTTTAATTTTAAATTTTTTTCCCTATTGTACCGTTTTCATGTCACCGCGCGTCTTCCTCAATCCGCGGGTCAAAATTAAAAGAAAAAAAAAAGCTCGAAAGAACACTCTAATAACACGAATTTGGTATTCATGATAAAAGAAATAATGGCACAGGAGAGAATCGACCAACCACGTTAAATTAAATAAAAAAGTTATCCACCGAGAAAAAAAGGGAAAGAGAGATCTGGGTACAGAGGAGTCCTAAATGGGAACTCTGGAAATTACACGAGGGGGAATATATATAGTTGCTTGACACACAAACAATATAACATACCCAGAAATTATTCACAGATGTATCGAATGCTGGCTGATAACGCTGCATGCATTTTGGACGAGAAGCGCGTCTCATCAGAATGCATGCAACGTTATCACACTGCATTCTATACATTTTTCCCAGCCGGTACATATCGTTACGGTGTTTTTAGTTAGACAGACACTGGAATTTCCATATTTGGCCTAGCCAGCGGGAAGTCTGCGGTCATGCCACATCCGTTTGGAAAAGGGACCACCGGGACCATTTCCCGACAAACCATTGCTCTGAGCTTTGCGATGTCGATCACTTGTTCTGCTAGTTCAGGCGGCGGCTGCTGCTTCTTCTCCTCCTCCTCCTCCTCCACCACCACTATCACTTGGTTTTTCAGTTGTTCAGCTGGTTGTATTTTCTCCTCCATAACAACTTTCTTTGTTTTGTTCTTATAAAAAGCATAAAGCGACATCTGAACAACACCAAAGAAGAAGCCCAAGACATTGGGAATCTGTATATTTGAGAGAAAAAGAAAAAAAAAAAAAAAAAGGATCCTTAGTTGGTTGATGGGAAAATAAAATAGGATCATAGGTTACGGTATATAGCTTTATTGTGGTTGGCACACTTACAGCAATGTTATAGTCGTTTATTAGAAGGCCGTAGAAGAACCACATGACAGCGTTGAGTGTGAGAGAAAAGGATAAAGAAAACGGCATGAACTCCACGCTCTTGGTTCGTATCACTTGTTTCTGCAAATGAAAATCACAAAAAGAATCAAGAATAAGGTAACATAAAACAAAACGACGCCTTCACCCAGGATAGAAATAGTGTTTTTGCGCGCGTGTGCGGGGATAGAGTTGCATATATATTTACCAATATGCCGAGAGGTGCTGCAAATACGCTCACAGAGAAAAACAGGCAAATCCAACCAACAATTTGGACGCGGCCTGGGCCTTTTACAAAGTGAGTTGTGATGAGGATCAACCCGAACCCTCCGATCATCGACACAAGTAGTTTCACAGTCTGAATCTGCATTTTTAGGCCAAACATAAAATATTAGTCGCGAAACTGAAAGATTAAGGAGATGATCTTCTAATATTACAGTAGTTCCTAATTTCTAACCTTCTTGGGCGCATAAAAGATGAAAACTCCTATATAAATAGTCTCTATAAAGCAGCCGAAGGAGTTGATGGTGATGAGGAGGGTGGCATCGGTCTTGAGGAATGCGTAGTACATCAGCAGCATGGCACTGAACAAGGCAACCACGTACGGAACGGACTGGAATCCTTCGGTCGATTTCTTCTTGTGTATTTGGTAAAATGTCGGCCTGAAACGAAGATTAAAGAGCGTTCAACACTCCATCGCGCCCACAATCAAATCGCATGTAGCGGAGAGAGGAAAAAAGAGAGCGAGAGAGCAGATTAATCACTTACAGTGGCGAAAGGAACACAAAGAATGAGATAACGTTGCCTATTAATAAGAAAAAAGAAGGAAAGCAAATGCAAAATCGTTAGATATGCGTGTTTGCTCAATTATAGGTTATAGAGAAAGGTCGCAATAATAATAATGATAAATAAAGAAGAACGTTTCATGGTGGAGTTCCCACCATGCATTGTGTATGTCTTGCACCACTTACACTACCATATACAACATATAGTTAAGGGAGAAAATATCTAGTAACTATACATGTCCAAGTTGGAAAATAATCTTAGAGCCAAATTAAGGCGAAAAAATCTTTACAATAACTTGATCTCTCGACACTTCCAAAAACGCGACATGCAAGAGTAATTCGTGTTTCTGCTTACAACGAACAGGTCGTGAACTATATCGTATGTATAGGTATAAGAAAAAATCCTATGCAAAAGATGTTTGTAGAGTAATATTGCCCTACAAATGAAAGAGAAGAACAAGGAGTAGGAAAAGAAAAGGTGGCAATCTATACCCAGAAGGCCAAATGCGAAAGCCAAATTGTGACCAGAGAATCCTCCCATCTCTCTCTAGATTAAAATATCTCTCTTCTCTCTCTAGTTAGATAGCTTAATAAAATTTCTCTTCTTGCACAAAGCACATGTGGCAAAGAGTTGAGTTATGAGCCCCCTTTATATAGAGAAGGTAGCGTGGGACTCTCTAGCTTCTTCTTCAGTATGGAGGAGGGTCAATATGGAAACCAAAACAAATATTGAGTGCAATGATGACACCATCTTCAGGGTCGGTTCATAAGTTTTGGAGGCCAGAAGCGAACCTCTTGAATAAGGCCTCATTATATTTTTCATATAAAAATTGGTTTACAAAGAGTCTCCTAAAAAAAACATTGTAAAAGATTTACCATTACAAAATATAAACATATACTATATAATTATCCAAAAAAAAAAAATACAACTATTACAATATCTCAAAATCTATAATTTGAAAATTTGTCTTCTCGCACTTTTTACTGCAAACGTACTAATTAAGTCTCCATAGTCAACCTGCGTGACCAACTCCTTGTCGATAGACAATACACCCAATCCATTTAATCTTTCTTAAGACATGGTTGACTGAAGATAATTTTTGATCAATTTTAACTTTGAAAAACTTTTTTTCCCTTGATGCAAATGTAACCAGTGGAGTCAACAATATTCTGTATGCAATATTGCAATCCAAGCATTCGGGAAACAACCATCCATTGTCTTCAAGTAATTCAGTGTATCAATTAGCTTTCTTTAATCTTTTGGCAAAACTCCTTCAAGACTTTTAATTCTGAAAATAAATCTTCCCATAGTACTCTCGAACTGGGTTGCCGTAGTTTGGAGTCCTCCAACTCCACATAACTAGCGTTTCTTTTCTTTTCTTTTTTAATCGCCTCAGTGTTTCTCATTAGTAATTTCACCGTTGGGCCTATTTTGTGATTCCTAAATTTCAATTGGGCCTATTTCGTGTAAGGAAACTTAGTGCAAATTTTTTTGGAGCTATCTATATATATATATGAGTCCTAGAATTTTCGGGGCCCTCGTTTTAAACATTTTTTGGGGGCCAGAAGCCCATGCTTCCCTTGCCTTTGCCTTTAGCCGGCTCTGACCATCTTACGCGTGGTGTCATCGATCGACGAATTTTATTTCGAAAATACTGATGGGTTAATATTGTTGTTATCTAGCTCCCACTTACTCAATTATGTAGCGGTGAGTACTTCAACGCGAGATGTTTTATTAGTTGGTGATATATACTATTGGCATTGGGTGGAGTAACCATCATATGGACGGAGCAGTGTTCATTTGCAAATGATATATCAGACGAGTTGTTATAATCTGGCTATGGTTTTAACAATTCTCACATTATTGTCCCAAAATTTAATCAAATCTTAGATTGCCACCACTAAATCTTTGTACGGTATAATTCATCATAAGTTGCTCTTTCTTTTTTTCCCTTCTATTTTGAACCACCACACACTCCCCCGCACCCAACCCCGCAAAAAAAAAAAAAAAAAAATTACACTGTCCTAAAATTATTTGAATTACCACTTTTCCTTCTATTGCTTTGAAAACTCGGGCCTAGAATGTTTTACCCGACTATAGTCTGAACGCATGCTATGCATATGCAAGTGATGAAAAGTTCACGATTTCATATATGCAGAGTCCTCAATTGAACTCATGGGTGCTTTTGTAAGAAGCAAACTATGAGACAGTTTCAAAATAGTTGTGATCACTCCATGACAGAAGTGTTCCCTCACATAAAAGTAATAGCTAGGGGTGACGCCACGATACACACTCCTATTTAGATGCGAAGGGTATGCACTCCTTGACTCGTCTTGAATTCGTAACATTTCAGCTATAGATAGAAAACTCATACCATTTGCGTTGCAATTCATAATATCTGCAAATAAATTAATTAAAACGTTACATTTCCTCAAAAATTCGTTACAAAAAAAAAAAAAAACTCAATAACCTATTCACGTAACGAAATCAAATCAGACGGAATATCGCGAAGTTAGGACTTGAAGATTAATGTTCTAAATTTTTACGCAAATTTTGATGATCAATCCAAGGTGATGCAAATTAATTTCAATGAGGTATATACCGTACACACCCATAATAAAAGCGTGTTTTTTTTTTTTTTTTTTTTTTTGTAGAATTCCCCAGAAATAGATATAGATATTTACTCCAATGGCACAGTAGCTAGGCACTAATTAAACAACTTTCTATTAAAAAAAAACATGCTTTTCTTCCAGAAATAGATATTTATAGTGCTCTTTACAGCTGCTCAAGAGATTTTTTAACTCTTGTTCAAAAAAAAAAAAAAAAAAACAGAGATTTTTTAACCTACTTAATATCAAAAACACGCTTTCCTTCCTTCGCTTGTCTTGGTTTGTTTTAACCAACAAGACAAAAACTGTAAATGGGTAGCGATTATTCACACTACATTTTTTTACTATACGTGCTCCTCTGTTTTTATTTTTATTTTTTGTCCTTATTCATATAAATTTACTTTGTTACCCTTTCAAAAGTTCACATTTCCACACATGAAGGGGCATTATAGTAAAATCCCACAAAGTAAATACAAAAATGTAGTGCGAATGATAAAAAATGGATTCTTAAAGTCAATTCGATCTCTAAATGCATTGAATTTGCCAAATCATTAATTATTATTACGTACAGTTGAGGAGTAGTACAGCCCAAAAAAAATTGAAAAATTAAAAAAAAAAAAAAAAGAGAGGCACTTTCCAACGTGTCACCCACCAATATTCCAATTGGTTTACGGGTTTATTTTCTTTTTATGGAAGAGTTTTTTTTTTTTGAACATCTTTTTATGGAAGAGTTAGATCCCTCCATCTTAGCCCTTAAAATTGTGCTCCTTCTCAGCACAAAAACTTAATCCCAGGGCCTGAAATGATCGGACGGCCAATCGTGTCACACCATGTAGGATCAATCATACATGCAGTGGGGGCCACCCCTGTGGGACCCATCCTATGTTCATGCCCCCTTTGAGGAAGGTTTAATAATCAAGTATAATCCAAATTTTGTTTTAATCTTTGTGAACGTCATGTAATCAAGATCATGTTTCCTAAGCTTATCAGAAATGTGGGCTACATTTTTGCATCACGGAGCATCCGTTTTCGACATGGTTCTATCTTCTCTTTTTTCTTTTCTTTTTTTCTTTGAGACGGTAAAAGGTGTTCAGACGGAGTTTATGTGCATTTCGACTAATGCTCTCACTGATCCGGTCAAAAGTAGCTCGTCCATGCCGATACTAGAAAATTCACAAAAAATTACTTTTTTGCGACCTGCCTCAAGAATTTAACCCTAACCAAAACCAATTGAACTAACCATGAACTGTTTTATCTTGTTTTTGTGAATGATGACATGGTAGGTGGACATTACATATTTACTTATATATTGGCACCATGGCCATACAGGTCTCATTTTTGTGAATGGTGACATGGCAGGTGGACATTACATGGTATTTACTTATGTATTGATGTTAGCACTTTGGTTTCCAAGGCTTGCTAAGCTTGGCTAGTGGTGGCACCTTGCACCCTAGCCAACCGGTGGAAACGAAGGCATGAGGCAGACATGTCTTTACAAGGTGACCCGATGGTGTCGATTGGTGTCGGCACTGGTCCATGAGGCAAGTGGCAGTCGTGATGCACGTGATGGCCCGATGAGATCGAGGCATGGATGCTAAACAGGAAGTAGACTTGTGGGACAAGACAATCGAGAAAAACGGCTAAGTATTGGGAGCTAGGGTTGGATCACGAAATTGGCCAGGCAGCCTAGAGTTGGCTCGAGCAAAACGGGGGCAGACTTGAGTTGGCTCGGGCAAAATGGTTATTGACGGTTAAACAGCATTCTGCACATGTTCCTGGGAGCATGGGACAAATGTCCAAGGCAGAAACGGGCTGCACATGTTGTTGGAAGCATGGGACAGGTGTCCAAAGCAGAAATGGGCAGTTATCGGCAGTTACAGCCAGGCAGTTTCAGGTTTCAGTGTACTGACAGATTCTGGCAAAGCCAGCACAACCCTAGGGTAGTTGGGGGTGTCAACTGCAAGATTATGGGCTTGTCCCATGATCTCATGTACTTAGTGGCTACGTTTTTATGATTGTAAGCCTCTATAGGCAAGGCATTTTCGTAGCCTAAGGTAGAGGGGTGTTCTATCTAGACTCTTGAGTGTTTTTTTTGTAAGTTGGTGCTTAATAAAGGTTGGGACGGTTCCCGTAACTCTTGTGTGTGTTTCTAGACGTTCAAACTTATCGGGTGTGTGAGTAAACACTAGTTGGTTGAGACCAAGTTGCGGGCAAACTTGGTGCCATCATGGGCAAATTTCTAGGCGAAAATAGATCCATGACAGTTGGTATTAGAGCAACCCAGGTTGCTAGCAGAAGTTGCAGAGCTCCGGGTGGAGTTATGGTTGCAAATGCTGCACTAGAGGCGGTACGGGTTAGAGTTACACAGTTGGAAAAGTTTGTTGGCGCTGATAAATCTAATGAGGGCATTACCTCGGTTGAACGTTTGGACGTTGTGTTGGCTTCGGTTGAGTCACAAAAAATGGCTCACGAAACACACGTTGTTCAGACAGAAACCAAGCTTACAGAGATGTTAGCGAACATGAACAAACTCTCAGATGTCATGAGGGAACGGGTATCCAACTTGGAGTCAGAATTGCTGGTTGTGAAGAGGGCCTTCCCTGGTTGCTCAGACGGATTCGAGACTTATGTAAAGGTACCGAAGGCTTTCGGTGGTGCCCGAAATGCCAAGGAGTTGGAAAACTTTCTGTGGGATATGGAGCAATATTTCACTGTTGTTCGTGTTCCAGGGGTAGAACAGGTGACAATCACCACGATGTTTCTCACGGGCGACGCAAAAGTCTGGTAGAGAACTCGATGTAAGGACAGCGGCCGTCTAAAGATCGAGCAATGGGAAATGCTGAAAAAAGGAATTGAAGGATCAATTCCTGCCTTATAATTCTTCGTGGCTTGCAAAGGAGTCGTTGAAACAATTGAAGCACACGAGTTCAGTGCAAGATTACGTGAAGGAATTCAGTTCTTTGATGCTCGATATCAAGAACATGTCGGAGGATGACAAGGTTTTCAATTTTATGTCGGGTTGGCAGAATTGGGTACAATTGGAACCACGAAAGTTGGGAATTAAAGACTTGCCATCAGCTATTGCCGCTGCCGACGGGTTGGCAGATTTGAAACTGACGGGCAAATCCAATTCTTTTGAATGCAGTACAGCAAAATTTGGTTCAAAGAAATGGGATAAGAGTCAAAAAGACAAAGGTCATAAATCGGAATCGGTTGTAGAGGACAAACGGCAAGGCAAAGGGAATTTCAGTAATGGTTGTTTCATTTGTGATGAGCCTCATCGGGCAAAGGATTGCCCAAAGCGCGAAAAGTTTAATGCTATTTACATAGATAAAGGGAAAGATGGTGATTCAGACCATGAAGTGCATCTTCGGGTCAACCTTTTGCAATTGCTCAAAGTGATTCATGCAAACAAGGCAGTAACCTCGCAGAGAACGGGTTTGATGTACGTCAAAGTGTTGCTTCGTGAAACTGAAGTGTTGGCCATGGTGGACACGGGGGCCACACACAACTTTGTTTCAGAATGGGTGGCGCAGTCGCTCGGCTTAAAAGTCATTGAAAGTTTCAGTCGGATAAAGACAGTAAATTCTAATGCACAGGTGGGGCATGGAATGACGGGTAATGTCGCTTTGAGGATCGGGGACTGGAAGGGGCAAGTGGATTTGATGGTGTATCCGCTTGACGACTTCGAACTTATACTGGGTAATGAATTCTTTGTGGCTGCAAAAGTGGCTGTGACGCCACATCTCGGAGGGATTTTGATTGCTAATGGGAAACAGTCATGTTTCGTGTCGCGTTGTTCCAAGGCAGAGAAGGGCAAACGGGCCAGGGAAGGAACGGGTGACTGGCTATCGGCAATTCAAGTGCAGAATTTTCTAAAGTTGGTAGTGGCTGGAAGAAAACAAGCTCAACGGGTTTCTCTCGCGTTTCAGACGCACGAGATTCTGGATGATAAGGCGAAAGGGCAGAGCGATGCAAATGGGAGAACCTCTTGTTTGGCGAATGGTGAAACTGGGCAAGACTCGGAGGCTACATGGGAAACTGATGGAACTTTGTGGCAATCTGAGAAGCAAGTGCTGGAGTACTTACAGGCCTTACCGACGAGGACGTTGGCTTCCTCTGGTGGGGGTGGTTTGTTAGCACCTTGATTTCCAAAGCTTGTTAAGCTTGGCTAGCGGTGGCACCTTGCACCCTAGCCAACAGGTGGAAACGAAGGCATGAGGCAGACATGTCTTTACAAGGTGACCCGATGGTGTCGGTTGGTGTCGGCATTGGTCCATGAGGCAAGTGGCAGTCGTGATGCACGTGATGGCCCGATGAGATCGAGGCATGGATGCTAAATGGGAAGCAGGCTTGTAGGACAAGGCAATCGAGAAAAACGGCTAAGTATTGGGAGCTGGGGTTGGATCATGAAATTGGCTAGATAGCCTTGACTTAGCTCGAGCAAAACGGGGGCAGACTTGAGTTGGCTCGGGCAAAACGGTTATTGACGGTTAAACAGCATTCTGCACATGTTGCTGGGAGCATGGGACAGGTGTCCAAGGCAGAAACGGGCTGCACATGTTGTTGGAAGCATGAGACAAGTGTTCAAAGCAGAAATGAGCAGTTATAGCTAGGTAGTTTTAGGTTTCAGTGTGCTGGCAGATTCTGGCAAAGCCAGCACAGCCTTAGGGTAGTTAGGGGTGTCAACTGCAAGATTATGGGCTTGCCCCATGATTTCATGTCCTTAGTGGCCACGTTTTTATGATTGTAAGCCTATATAGGCAAGTCATTTTCGTAGCCTAAGGCAGAGGGGTGTTCTGTCTAAACTTTTGAGTATTTCCTTTGTAAGTTGGTGTTTCATAAAGGTTGAGACGGTTCTCGTAACTCTTGTGTGTGTTTCTACACGTTTAAACTTATCGGGTGTGTGAGTAAACACTAGTTGGCTGAGACCAAGTTGTTGGCAAACTTGGTGCCATCACGGACAAATTTCTAGACGAAAAACAGATCCTTGACAATTGGCACCATGGCCATACAAGTTGGGCTTTGACGGGCAAAACCAGCCCAATTTACGTTTGTATGATTTTTAGGCTCCATTTGTTTCAATGTAAAATATTTTACAATTTAGAAAACAAATTTTAAAATTTTATTTTTCAATGTTTGGTTGGCACTTAAAAGTATTTTCAGAAATCAACAAAATAGTATATAGAAAGAGGGGGAGGGGGGGTTTAAACGGTGGAGAGATTTGAGATTATTAGAATTGAACGTGGGTCAGGACTGACGATCGAGCTGAAACTGAGCAGTGAGAATTGCAGTAGAAAGCAACAGGTTCATTTTGAAAAATAACTTACGGAATATTTAAGGGTAAGTCATTTTCATCCAATTGATGGAAAATATTTTATATGTAAAATGTTTTCCTCATTTTTTACACAGTCAAACACCGGAAAATAAGTAAAACATTTTACCGGAAAATATTTTACGTCCAAACAAATGGAGCCTAAAGCTTGTTAGTATGTCGGCCGCGTTATATTGAACTTAACTTGAAGCTGTGAATTTTGTCCATAGTTGAATTTAATTCGCATTTGTTAATTTTGCGCCAAATTTTTGTGTGTTATTAATTTATCTCGATGAGAGAAATCGGAAAAGTAATTTTTTTTTTTTACTTTTACCCATGTATTTTGAGAAATAATCAATTTTTAGCACAAAAAAAAAAAATTTTTTTTTACTTTTCCGATTCCTCTCGTCGAGACGAATCCATAACCCACAAAAATTTGACGCAAAATTAACAAATGCTAAAAAAATTCAAATAAGGACAAAACTTTCAAATTTTAGTTATGTTTAACTGTTTAAGTTAAGTTCTAGTTTCGAAACTTTCTCATTCTTTGTAGGGTTCGTTTATACGGGACTCTTACCTTGCCTCTTTTTTTTTTTTTTTTTGTAATAATTCAGGTGTTTGGGCTAACTTACATACCTTTTAATCGGCCCTACGCCAGTGGATGGTGAGATTGGTCTTTAAAAAATTAGCTAGTCATATAGAGTAATTTCTGTGCGCCCCGAACACGATGAGTTATAAAAATTTACGGATTGTGGAGTCTCATAGTGATGCAAATTACGCTATTTATGTCTCAGATCTAATTGCTATATAAATAAGAGTACTATCGGTATTTTTGCTAGTAGTCTCTAACTTTATATCCTGTCAAATTTAGAGATAAATACCAATCAAGCTCTTATCGATATCCGAATGAGTTGATCTTTTTTATTGAAACTCTTAACAACATTTTTTAAACTGATTGAACGGTTCCGGTGATTCGTGGGACCCATTTTGGAGTTTTACCCACGCAAATGATCAAAGCCGTTCAATTTGTTTAAAACGTATTTTTAAAGGTTCCCCGTAAAATAAAATAAAAATCAACTCTTTCGGATATTAGTAAGTGTTTAATCGGTTCATAGATCAGTCTGTTCCTGTCAATTATTTTACAGGGAAAAATCGATTGAATTGATCAAGTTTTTACCAATATTATTTTAAACGAATTAAACGGCACCGATCATTTGCTTGAAACTCCGACTACGAGTTTTATGTCGAAATTTGAAGCGATCGATCGAGCAACTCAACTCGATATGTGCCGTGGTAGTTCAATCTACCAAGACTCCACTACCAACTTCTTCTTCGTCTATTTCATGGACTCCACTACCAACTTACCCGGCCGGGTGAAACCTCAGTACCCTCCTTAACTGTTCTTTATATATATATAATAAAAAGAAAAAGAAATTACGGGGAAACGGGTAAAATGTGAAAGTGGGTTAGGCGTCACGATTAGCAGTAATTAGTAGTAATTTGACCCTTCTATCGCGGGAAAAGAAAATTGAGTCTTTTCATCCCGATTTCATTTTTTATTACCCCTAAAGAGTAAAGATCCTACACAGTCAAAGGTTGCCCTAATGATAAGAGTGAATGACTGATCTTAAAAGAATTTTCTTTGGTCAGGGGTTCGATTTTCCACCGGGTGAATATTCTTATAGTAATTTGGGGGGTTGTGACTGATGTAGCTGCGCTAATTCTCCCGAGGTTTGGATTCCGCAGTTGGATCTAATTATAACTCGATTGTAGAGCTGTTTCTCGGTTATTAAAAAAAAAAAAAAAGTAAAAGACCGTGAGGAGTGCAGTATATATAGGCTTTATGTAAAGGGTTTCGTTATCTCTTTCGCTGGGTACGTACCCGTGGGGGCGATCAAAAAGTGACGGACTTCATCAACTTGGGTCCCCCAACGCCTTTTTATCGCGTACCTAGAACACTACGTGGAGATTTTTCATCAACGTTTTTTTAATGACAGGATTTCAATGCCAACTTACGCCCGTCTCAATTAATTTCGGAGCATAAAACTTAAGGACTAGTGGCGTAACTTGCAAGGTGCCTGGGGATAGGGCATCCCCTACTTTTTTTTGTTGTGCTTATAGGGTACAAATTTATTTATTTTTTCGATGGTCAAGGATGTCTAAACTAGCTTTCGTACACCTCGACTGTTCCCCTCATTGGTCCGGTCAAAGGTAGGTCATCCACACTGAGACTATGAGATTTACAAGAGATTTCTCTCTTGTGACCCAACACCAAATTCATAAATGCTCTCGTTTATTTATGGACTAATATTTCTGATTCAGATGAGTTTTTATATTTCCTGTATATCAATTAATTATTAAGTTAGTTTTTAGTTTTGAACACCAACATTTTATCAGTCGACTGCTCGAAGTTCTGAATACCAACTTTTGCATCCGAGAATCATAAAATTTTGGGCAAGTGTTAAAACTCCAATATTTCGAAGCTATAAGAATTAACAGATGTTGGTCGCGTAGCTATTGCTGTGGGTCGTAGACGGAAGCAGCTAGCCTTAGCTCCATCCAAATTATTTCCTTTCATTTCGACCACACTAAATTATAGTAAAATGATACCGTGCGGTAATGATACTACCCGTCGTCGAATGACATGCTAGCATTGATACTTGAGATTAATTGTTGAATTTATCAAAACCGTTCTTTGAACGACCGGAATGAATTAACCAAAATTTCTTTCATAGTTTGGTCCCCTTCCGATTTTCTTTTTCCCTGGCTCCGTCATTGTTAACGATCGAACAAATCTCTAGCGACCCAGATTCAAAATGTTTGGATTTCGTGGGATTCGAACTCAGCGTTCTCGTGGAGAGAGCAAAGACCCCGAGATTTCTCCTCAATTTACTGCAAATTTTATGGTCGGAAAATCAAGTAGCCACGTAAGGTGGAATTAAAGGGCAGTGGGTGGGACCTTAATAATCCCACTAGATACCCTTCCTTTTAATCCCATGCAAAAATAAACGGTGAGATAACGTTCAGGTGGACCACTAAAAGGGAAAAGAGATTCCATGACGCGTGGCATTTAAATCCGCATGAAAAAACTTTTGTTGTTCAATCATGTGATTGTGTTTTTTTTTTTTTTTTTGCTCTTATATATATATATATATATAAATTTAAACTATAAAACAGAATAAATAAAAAGAGGTCCTACCGGGAGTCGAACCCAGGTCGCTGGATTCAAAGTCCAGAGTGCTAACCACTACACCATAGAACCACTTGTTCTCTTCGCTGCTTAAAATTTCATAATCTCGGTTACTACGATTATTTTTGGCTTTATGAATTGCACAATGCGACAACTAACTTGAAAAGGAAATTTGACTAGCAAAACAAGTGAAGGCGTAAAAACTCAGAAATGCGAAAAAAATTCAAATAAAGACAAAATTGAAAAAAAGTCCTATAAGTTACACACTTGGAAAAAAAAATAATGACTTAATTTAGACGTATACGTAAATTATTTGTACACGCGCGCTCGTATAATATTTATGAAGAACTCGATTACTCTTAAGGATGCTCAGAGATGATTATCTTCTGCATCATCACCTTTCCTCCTTTTTTTTTTTTTAAATGAATTTTTAAAAGTCGGTATTGTCAGAATAGTTAGATTAGCACCTTAAAATAAGAGTTCGAATGATATTTTTTCTTGATAAATAAGTGCACACCTGACGACGGAAGGGGAGGGGAAATGGGAAGAAGATATGCATTGGGCAACTAATATGAACAATTCCTATCCAATCAAATAAAGAACACAACGATTCATGACTATATAGAAAGTGGTAAATTTTGTACCACAAAAGGGTATAAAAACTAGTTCGTGAATGAGGAAACAGTCTCTTGGCCAAGCAAATTACAATTTCAATATGCCCACCGAGACAAGGTCGGCCTCCTAGACAAAGGGAAAAACACTAGCTAGTCATGTCAAGAAATCATTAATCAATAAAATTATCAAACTTTTTATATATATTTTGAGCCTTGAAAACATTATCCATGATCGTTGGATCGTGATTTCAATGGTTCAGATCTGTTGATGGTATCTAGACCATTGAAATCACGATCCAATGGCTACCAGCGACGTCCGCACTTTTCTTACTTGAGGGCGCCCTCATAGGAAACTGAGTGTAGATCAAAAGGATAATCAACATTGTCCGATCTCCGTATCGCATGTAAGCTAATCTGTTTTGACGTTTGTCTTAATTTCCACTTAGAAAGCTCATTACACGGCTCTCATTGACTACGTTCCGCGTCGCGCTATTTTCTCCCAAACTTAGAGGAGGGTATATATAACATCTAAATTGTTTCGCGTTTACAATATCTCGTAAAACCTACGGGGGAAGCGAGAGAGTCGTACGTATACATGCTAAAAATAGAAAGTATTTTTAATGATTGGAACCAATTTCCATGTGCAACGCGTCACCCCCACAATTAACACGTAAAAGATTGGAAATGGATATGACCCGTTAAAGAAAAACACAATAAGTTGACAGAAAAAAAGATTGATGGGATAACGGATCAAAAGCGCAAATATTATTATAATCAAAGAAAAAGGTTCTTAAGGATGATAGGCAATTATTCTTATTAAAGGGAAAAAGATAGCAGTGCCCCATGACATGCTTACAAATTTGCTTCCTTAAGCCCTCCACTCAGCAAGTTGCTTGGAAATCTCCCCAAGACAATATCAAATGAGTAAAATATCTATTACAACATGATAACAATGGCCAGGATGGATGAACGGACAGAACGATTGGATCGCGCAGTATATTTTTTGAGATTTTGAGTTAATTGTCTGCAGGCGCGGAGCCAGGAATTTTGGTTAGTAGGATCAAAAATTATATTCATATGCAATATATTTTTTCTAGGCACAAGTCCAGGAAAAACTAAATTAAAAGCTTAGTTATAAGATCGATATGCACTAATGATTTATTTTTGCCTCATAATTGGTCCCAAAAGACTTGTTATATTTGAAAAATAATACATGATAGTCTCATTTCCGGCACTATCAACTCTCGAACAGAAGAGAACGCTTGGGATTTCTATGCACTTACAACAAGTTGGGATAATTTAGAGATTTTTTTGGGGTCAAAATAGCTGAATTATACCTACTCTTATGAAAATTTGGGGTCAAATTGGTAAAAATAGGGTAAAAATTATACCTATTCCTACGAAAGTTTGGCAACCAGTGAAATCGGTCGCCCTCCCTTGTACCTATGTGCCTCCGCCCCTGACTGTCTGCTTCTAACTCGGCTTGTTTACTGGACGAGCTGGTCTTCAACAACCTCTAATAGATGATTATGAGTCAATCTCGAGAAGTACGATTTTTTCAAGGGTAGTCATATGGTACACACCCCTTATTAGGGGATGTACCGTACGCACATTGATTTTAAACTCTTGAATTTGAAAGTGAATAATCCGGACCACCTATTTATTAAATCAATTAATAAAATGAAAAAAAAGGCTTAACAAGTTATAAGTTGTTCTCCTCTCCTTGACTCCCTCTCCCTCTCCCTGACTCCCTCTCCCTCTCCCTCATCTGTAAAATACTACAAATTATATAACGTAACCAAAATTGTTATGACAATACAAAAAATTGGCATTTTCTTATCACAATGTGTCGTACCAAAAGAACATTTAGAATTGTACATTTAATATATTTGATATGAAACTAATTTCTCTAGTACAACTGAATATACGGTTGATTTGCAACCGCGACATAATAATGACGATCAAAACCATTGATTTCATTATATTTGTTGATTAAATAATCCACGTAATTTTTTTTGTCTCGATAGGGTTTAAAAAGTCCTTTCATTGGCACCCAAATTCAATAGTAAAATGATTTTTTTTGTCTAATTAAGAGTTTAATGATAAGCGATCAATTTTTTTTTTTTTGGTAAATAAGTGATCAACTTCATTCTTGATACATGTTATCTATTCATATTATGCAAAAGATAGACGATTCCAATTAGAAAAAAAAAAGTCTTAAATGGGGCTCGGGTGGTGGATTGTTAGACTTTAATGTATCTGGATATATTAAATATTTTTCGATTACGCAATTGTCGATATCTGATGATATCTAATTTTGGTGACAATGCTGAATATTGTATAACTTGATATTCTAACAATTATGATCGATCATTCTAAAAATATACTCGCTAATAACATTTAGTTAAGATATGGTATTTTGTTGATTATAACTATCTCGATCATACTAAAAATATACTTGCTAACGACATTTAGTTATGGTATGATATTTTGCCGATTATAACTATCGTTAACTGAACATTTTGAATAATTTTTTTATACGACACGTTATGAGTATAAAAACGTCAATTTATGGTGTTGTCATAATAAATTTGGTTATGTTACTGAATTTGTGGTATGATATTTTGCTCCTTATAACTATTGTTAATTGAGTATTCCGATTGAATTTTTTTACACGACACGTTATGAGTATGAAAACGTCAATTTATGGCATCGTCATAACAAATTTAGTTATATTACTGAATTTGTAGTATTTTAAACATGTGTTATTACGAAATATTTTAATTAATTTCCTTTGGTATGACACATTATGGTAAGAAAACGTCAATTTATGGTATTGTCATAACAATTGTGGTTTGTTATATAACTAGGGTTTGGCAGTGCCTGAAGGCACGGCGCAATGTGTTTTGAACACAACTAAAATTAATTACGAAACTATTAATCACCCTGCCTAAGAAGCTGATTTATACACTTTCTCATAATTAGTGCATTTCTTAGGTAACAGAATTTCTTTGATTTGTTTAGTTTTCTCCCATATCAGAAAAACGTGTAAAACTTAAAAGGAATGTAGAATGAAGGGAGGAGATTTATGTAAATGTGATAAAGCTAGACCGTTGGATTTATGTAGGACATAAGATTTGAAAACTGAGCTCTCTTATTATATAAATTTATTTATGATATTTAAATAAGTTTTTTTTTGATACGACACGTTGTGTTAAGAAAACGACAATTTTAGGTGTTGTTATAACAATTGTGGTTATTTTATAAAATTTGTGACATTTTACAAATATTTTTGACTTGAGCATAACAATTGTTGATTCTGATACGACATATTTTAATTTTGTTACGGAATATCATACGAGTCAAAAAAAATTGATACGACTCATTGTGGTATGATAATGCTAATTTATGGTGTTATTATAACATTTGGGGTAAAGTACGGAAAACCTCCCTGAGGTTTGGACGTTTGGCAGATAACCTCCCTGATGTTAACTAATGAGCACATAACCCCCCTATGGTTTTGGAGTAAACTGCAACAGTTGGATATTCCGTCCAAACTAACGGTGAGTATCACTCACGCGCCCCAATTGCATTTATGACTCTGAAAAATTGAATTTCCCCCAAAAGTTATGTGATGAAAAGACAATAATACCCTTGGGGTTCTTCTTCTTCCCCAAACTCCTATGAAACCATATTCGGCCATCACCAGCCACTAATTCCGGCCACTAATTTCACCTTCCTTCAAAAAAAAATTCCTCACTAGTATTCTAATCTACCAAGCAAATCCACTAACTCACTCGATATCATCACTGGCCGCATCCTCGCCTTGCAATTCCACCACGGCACACTCTTGACACCACCACGGCCATAACCGTGGCACCATCCCAACATCGACAGCCCCTAAATCAATTCCGGCAGCCCCTAAATCAACATCGACAGCCTCAATCCCAGCCGTAGGCCCTTAACTGTATGATTTCTCCAAAATCCCCAAATTGTTTACCAAATTCTCCTAATTTTTTAAATTATTTTCTCACTACCCAAATTTAAAAAAAAAAAAAATTGAATTTTTCCTTAAGACACCCACCACCGGCCCAGGCCCATCACCCCCACATCCGACGTCGTCGCCGCCCGTCACCACTACCACATCCACCGGCGGTCCACCCTCCTCTTCTCCTCCTACCTCCTTCGCCGCCTCCACCTGAAGCCTAACAACCCCCGCACCTCCTCAATCGAGGGTAACAACAACAGACAGACAGAGAGAGAGAGAGACAGAGAGAGAGAGATTGTTGTCGGTGGTGGTGCATTGATTTAGGCGAAGGATTGGTCGCCGGAGGTGTCGCCGGTGGTGGGTGTCGCCGGTGGTGAGTGACCTCCTCCCTGGTGACCTCCTCCTCCCCTCTCTCTCTCTCTCTGAACCAGATTTGGAGTGGGGAAAAAAATCCCCTCTCTCTCTCTCTCTGAACCAGATTTGGAGTGGGGAAAAAAATTCATTGTTTTTTTTATTTTATTTGGGTAGTTCCAGTCTTCCAGTTCCAGACGTGGGTGGGGAACAAAAAAGTACAAGGGTACTACAGTCATTTACCGTTTACCGTTAACAGAGTTAGAATTGCACTTCACTCCAAAACCATAAGGAGGCAAAGTGGTCATTAGTAAAACATAGGGAGGTCATCTGCCAAAAGTCCAAACCTCAGGGAGGTTTTCCGTACTTTGCCCTAACATTTGTGGGTAGCATTATTTAATTTTTGATATTATACGCATATAATTGGTTAGGATACAAGTATTATACATTCTGGTATGAATAATTATGATTACATAATAACAATATTTTTTAATTACGGGTAACCTGCTAATGATCTGTTCAACAGGTAAATTTTAAAGTACAAGTCGTAACTAGAATCATAAATATGCATTAGAAAACCAAAAATTGGCATAATGAAAATAATAAATTGTCATAATTTAGACATACGGTATACTTTGTGTGCAACGTTGAAACTGTCATCAATCTGATTTTTTTTTTTGGGTCCAATTTGACAGAAGTTATCAATTGGACCAATTTGGTACAAAAACTAAACTTGAAAGTTAAAAGAGTTGTAATTGATACTTGAAAAACGAAAATGATACTCAGATAAAACTAAGAGGACCATTTATATAAATCCCCCCAAAAAAAGGATCGAGCTAATTATTAGTTTTTGTGTGTAGCGAACATATTTGAAACTCTAATACTCCATCCGTCCCTTTTTAAATGTCCTATTTCGTAATTTCAACTTAGTAAAAAGACATCATCATTACACATTTCACATCAACTTTTTCCTCTATTTTTCCTACTTATCCATCATCATTACACTTTAACTCACTAACTTTTCAAAATCAAATACATTTTTAGAGACAAAATAGATAATACACCAATTTTTATCCTCCTAACTTTACAAAATGGACTCTTATTAAGGGACAGTTTAAAATGGAATACTGGCCTATAAATAAGGGATGGAGAGAGTAGCTTGGTTTGCTTTGCAACTAACAAGAGCTATTCAAGCGCGTAAGCTGACCCGGACACATAAATAATTATAATAATAAAAAAGTGCTTACATACTATAAGAAGGGCTGTTTATTTCAAATCTTGGTTGAATGTTGGTACACCGGCCAAGTGTTAATTAGTGGAGATAACCAAGCCGAAAGCTCATTAAAATTAACGGAAAAAACGCGCTTATAGCTTACCATTGGAGAAGCCAGATACGGTAGGCTAAACTTTAGATTATTGTAATTAATCAAACAATATACGGCTTACCATGGAGAAGCCAGATACGCTAGGCTAAACTTTAGATTATCGTAATTAATCAAACAATATACTCCACTAATGCCGGTGATTTGAACTACTAATTCCCTGCTTGGATCGATGAACCGTGTGGAGTACGGGGCGGAGAGTTACATTAGAATTAAATTTGGTCCGTAAAAATGGACAAGGCCTTCCGATCCTGTAGTGATCGAGTGTTGTACGAATTATGTCTTGTTTTGATTACAACAATCAAAGTATAGCCTAGCGTATCTGGCTTCTCCAATGGCAAGCCGTAAGCGCAATTTTCGCCCAGTGTATCTGGCTTCGCCAATGGCAAGCGGTAAGCGCGTTTTTCCGTTAATTTTAAGGGCAATTTACCTCTAGGTTCAGAAAATAGAAAGTAATTCTCACCAAATTTCCTCTAATTAACGAAACACTAAAACCCTATAAAAGTGCCTAAAACCCCCAATACTGAAAGTGCTTAACTCTTAGGGCACCCTACTTAGAAAGTCTAAACCTCGAGTCACCCTATAAAAGTCATAAAACTCTAGCATCAATAAAAGTCTTAAATCGCTAAAACCCTATAATAGGAAAGTGCACCCTAAAACTCCTATGAAAGTGCCTAAACCTAAACCCTATGGCTCTATGAAATCACCTAAACCTAAACTCTAGGGTACCTTAAACCCTAGGGTATCCTAAAATCTAAAATCTTAAGGTACCCTAAAACTCTAGGGTACCCTAAAATCCTAAAATCCTAGGGTACCCATTAGGGTACCATAAAACCTTAGCATACCCTAAAACCCTAGGGTGACATTTCTATTAATGGTAAATGTATTTTTGTAAAAATGGACTTAGTGGTAATTAAGTATTTCATCTCTCCTTAATGGGAATTAAGTGTCACTTTTCTATACTTAGAGGTAATTTTCTCTAATTTTAATGAGCTTTCGGCTTGGTTATCTCCACCAATTAATACTTGGCCGGTGTACCAACATTCAACCAAGATTTGAAATAAACAGCCCTGCTTATATGGAAGCGCATCCTTTTTTTTTTTAAACACTCAGATGTCCGGGTCAGCTTACGGGCACCTCGATCGACTAATCATGGGGAACTAATCTCACCACCCACTTGCGATAGAATAACCCTTGTTAGCTGCAAAGCAAACCAAGCTGATCGAGTTCCAGATGTGTTTGTTACACACAAACTATTAATTAGCTTGATCCTTTCTTTTTTTCTTTATCTTTTTCATGAAGCCTTTGAATTATACTTGAACAAGGTAATATTTGGTTCGTTCAGCTTACGATGCTTGAAAAAAAAAAAAAATCATACTTCTCGAGATTGAATTCTGTTCTTATTTGATTGGATAGGAATTATGTTCGGGCTCTTTGCCTCTCTTCGGGCTGCCCAGGGAGTTGTCGATCTATTTGTGATGCTGGACTCGCGTCCCTTTATCGTCCTCGATCGCGCTGGTCATGTGGGACTGCTTGCCGTCACGGTCGAAGTGTGGGCCAAGTCCCCACGAGTTCCATGTTGGCCTCCTATGTGTCGCGGGACCAGCATTTTATCCATTTTCGTGCCACGCATCATCTCCCCCTGCGTGCCATGTGTCGCACGAGTCTGTTGCCACGCGTCAGTGTCTTATTGGGCTGTCACCCGGTCAAGGAGTCAAATTTTCCTTCAGACGCTGACCCTTCCCAACACAAATATATTATGCACATTCTGAGAAGAATTTTCAACTCGATCGTGCAATCAAAACCAAATTGAATTATTAAAAAACTTACATAATAGCATCACCATTGTTATCGCATCAAGTCACCTGTACCCATCTGGTATTGTACCTTTGTTCTTGTATCAGTATACTGCAAAATCACCTAAAAGATACTCAATAAACTGGTCAAAGTCTTTTATATGATCATGTAATTGAAATTGTACGAAAACAGAAGTATAAATGTTGTATTTGGATGAGTTTTTTTTAAAAATTTTGGGTTTGATTTTGATGGTAACGAGTGGAGAAAGAAATTAGGGTAATAAAAGGACGTAATGGAATCAATAAACGATATTCACAACTTCAACCGAATCAACCAAATCAACCTTCATCGTTCACAACAGGTAACTTAAGCCTCATACCCCGGTAACATGCCACGCACCACCAAGGTCAAAATAATCGCATACGCCGGCAGACCTTATGAAAAACAAATTTCTGAATTTCCCGTAAGACAATCATGCAATCATATCCAATTAATCAGTCAATTATTTTCTGGACTCGGTGGGCTTGCACATATACCCGTCTGCTTCATGATAATCAACCACACAAATATCTTACAAATATAATGGCATTACCGGAGTCAATCATAAGATTTCGCAATACAAAAGAGTACAAACAGGGAATGATGAATAAAAATTACTCCTATGACTTAGAATGTATTGTGTATACTTCCGGTACCTCAATTTTGAAGATCAAAACCATCAGATGTGTGGCTCCCATCTCATCGGACAATATCCCAAATTTTGACAATGATCGGACTTCTAGAGTTCCCTAATCCCTGTTGATCTCTAAGATCACGTCCTAACTTATATTTGGGCAAAATTCTACCGTTTTTTCTATTTTTTTTAAAGCTTAGATAGAAGTTAATACTAGGAATTTTCTATTAAAAGAAATGGGGCGTTACAATCTGTCTCCTTAATATAATTTCGTCCTTGAAATTTTGCGGTTCAAAATACAAGAACTACTAGTCTTTTCAGCAGAGACAAATACAGAGTATTACAAAAATTGTCTATAAAATCCGGCCAGTCATTATGGGGTACTCTCGGAGTACCAAGTGACATTGTCACGTAGTACTCCATGCAAATTAACGATAGTAGCCATACAACGTGGTTCACTACTTATTGTCTCCCAATCACTCAACAAAAGAGAATGATAATCTCTCTACCGTGCATCAATAGTTGAGATTATACCACGCAGACAACTCCACGTGGTGCTCCAGAAGGGCTGAATAATTACTCCTAAAACTTAGTGCATGTGCACCTAAATTGACCGAGCACCCAAATACCAATTGCTGGCAGATACTAGTACGCGCACCTGTACATTACCAATGGTTCTCGTTCCACGTTAAAAGAGACGATCTTTTGTGACGTTTCATTTTTGTCCCAGATTGCGTGCAAAGAAAGGAAACAATCATATCCCATGAAATCTTATCCAATATATTATTCGATGAAATTTTTTTTTTTTTATCAGCAAAAAGAAAATTTTATAAATCTTTCAAAAAAATTATAAAGATTTAACGGATCGCGGGCACATTGGTAAAACGCCACCCGAAAATCAAACTCAAAAGAAGACAATGAACCAATCAAAACAGCACAGAGAAAACCAAAACCGAAACAACGGCTCAACCAACACAAATATCATCGATGGAATTGATGATATTTGTGGTGCACAACGTTAACGGCCTGCTAATTGGTTCACTGTTGGGGATCCACCCGAATTCACCCAATTTCTGCTTCTCTTCTTTATTGCAAGGCCGACAGGACAATGGTTTACTGAACAGAGAAATCCAATGAATGTGTATTAGTATGTACACGTACCATGAATGTTGTTGTTAACCATTTTTAACGTACGAGAGAAATGCTACAATACACAACCATATTTGGAGTAATCGGACATTTGAGTTACTCCCATCATAATGGAACCAACTTCCGTGAGGTTTCTGATAAATACATTGCACCCCAAACCTTCCAACTTATTACTCCGGACTCCCTTGCAGGCAAATAGCTTAGCTCAGTCAGATTGACTCCGATCCGTAACATCCGTTAGTTAGTCCTCTGTTAGATTTGTGATTTACAAGTTACTAAAAAATCTTTGTGTAGCTCCCGTTTTTTCCTTAATATTCCCTCCGGGCCGGAATCCAATACTATATATACCAGGGAACTAAGACCGTTGAGTGGCAGGAAAGTAAACCGAATTAATTAAGAAACTTGGAATCCACAAATCTTCGGAAGACGAACGAAGTGTTATCTAACTGAGCTAAGTTTTAATTCCCATTCAAGTGATGTTAAGGTACAATTAATTAAAGGTTGAGGGTGTAGTGTATTTGTCAGAAACCTCGGGGAGGTTGGCGTAAATTAGCCGTTCATTATCACCTAGCTTATAATATTGCATGCTTTAAGATTGTAAATAGTACGAAATACCGAACACTTGAGTTCTGCAGATCATATTTTTGGGGTTCGAGCTGCTTCCAGACGGCACCTTCCTAACTTGAGATTTCTCTCATCTTTTGTGTTAAAAAGTTCGGTGCATGAATTTTCCAAGAGATACAAACTTATTCACGGAGGCGCCGTGAGCGGCACAATCTCAGCCATCTATTTGCGCAATCAATAGTTGAGATCCGTTTTCAATTACGACCGGTCATAATTAATTGTTACTGGTCATAAGGATTTTTAATCCGGACTGTCCAAAAACACTTTGGACGTGCACGATTGGCATCCGTAAAGCCTTCTTTACGGAACGGTTCGCAAATATTCATTAAGCATTCTTGCAGTATCTTTCACTCCGTATAAATATGGAATGCCCTTAAGCTCTGAGAAAAACAGCTTTGTTGATTCAAAGATACAGTGAGCTAGCTAGACAGGGTACCCTTAAGTGTCCTACTTATTTCTCTCAATCTTCGACCCTTCGAGTGCGAAAGAGGTCTAGAGATGGCCATTTTATCGATGGACGACCCATGGGTTTTTATCTGTGGTGTTCTAGGTGAATTTACATCCATTTGAAAACTCATTTATTCATCTTTTGTCATGCCAGACGCGTGCTAGTCGTCGCTCCTGCCTGGCATGACACGAGCTAGGCGTCGCTCCCATTTTAATATTGATGGAGAAAAAAAAAAAAATCATCATCTTCTTCTTTTCCTTGGAAGTTACTCATTGGAAATGGAATGAGAGAAACGGTGTGTGTTTGCAATTTTCTTCCGAGGGCTGATTACCCCTAGTACAATAATGATCGATAACTACGATACAATGTTATCCATAGGCGCCAGGATAGAGTTAGATGGGGCTAGTAGGGATCGGTCTTTAAACTCATTTGATTCAATAGTAGGTTCATTAACATATCTCTTGAATGAATTGAGGGGGAAAAAAAAAAAAAAAAAGGAAACACACAACCCCCTACAATTTTTAAAAGCCCTACTATAACATTGAAAAAAAAAATTATCATCAAATATATAGGCCCACCCCCTTCAGAGATATAGCCCACCCCCTCTCCCTTTTTTTTTTTGGTTAAAATATTAATAGCAATAGCTTTAATATTTTTCGAGGTTTAATTACAATCTTTTTTAAAAAATAAGAATACCAACGACAATTACATAAAGTTATGGGCTAAAAATAAATAAATATTGTCATTTAATCAAATATGTATATGCCTGATTTTAGTAGATAGGAGTAGAGAAATTGTTAATACTTTTGCAATCTAAGTTGGTGAGTATAAGAAACATGTTTAGTTTGATACACATTGGTGCATGTTATTATTATTATTTTTTTGAGTTAATTAAAGTTCACATTGTCGTCTCTCTTTATTGTATTTTTGTTTATTGTGAATATTTGCTCTCCCTAAGTAAAAATCCTGGCTCCGTCCATAGCCATAGATAAATAAACCTACTTTGACTTTCACGAAATTTAAGGAAACATTGTACTTACATTGACTTTTGATCAATTTTACCATTTTACCCTTTTGAAAAAATACTACTACAATTTTGTAAAAAAAATATAATTGAACCCACCAAATTCAAAAGTACTCTCCTGTCATGTCTTGAAGAGAATGGGGCCAAATTCAATGTTTTGCCGGCCATTTGCTCCATTTTCCTTTAACCATGCATGTTTAAAATTTGAATTTGGGATTTCTCCTTAAATGAGGGGTAAAATGGTAATCTGGACATCTAAAAATGGGAAACTTTGAAACAAGCGTATCATTTTGGGACATCTCGAAAAGGAATAAGGGCGGAGCAAATTCTTTCTTCTCTTTCACCTCGAACCATCTTTGATGGAAGACTATATTTGCTATAACGCTAAGAACTTACTCATTTTCTATTAAAAACCTGTTGCAGGTAACATTATCGCCTTCATGGTATTTCTTGCCCCGGTGTAAGTTCATCGTTTGATCTTCCTTGATAGTTGGCATATATATATTCAATTTGGTAGCTAGGCGTGCGGTCAACTAAATGAGAAATGTACTTTTATTTCTTCGCGCGCAGGCTGACATTTTATACGATTGTGAAGAAAAAATCTTCCCAAGGATATGAATCAATCCCATATTTGGTTGCACTCTTTAGTTGCATGCTTTGGATATACTACGCGTTGGTCAAGACAAATTCTATGCCTATTATCACAATCAACTCGGTCGGTTGTGTTCTAGAGATAACCTACATCGCGATCTACATTGCATATGCACCAGCGAGTGTCAGGGTATGCTAAAATTTACTCTATTAACTACGTCATGACCCTTGAAATTTATTTATTTATATTTCGATTCTTCACTTAATTTCGAATTGAAATACGGAGGGGGAATATTGTTGGTGCAGATGACGACTTTGAAGATACTTGGTTTCTTCAACCTTGGGGGATTTTCTTTAATTGCCGGTTTCTCCTATTTCTTCACCAAAGGGCCCAACCGAGTCCAACTGCTTGGATGGATATGCCTTTGTTTTGGTGTGGGTGTGTTTGTGGCACCTTTGAGCATTATGGTAAGAGTACTACTCAAGATGTGCAACAAAATCTTTCTATTGCCTTCTACCCGGCCGGCCGCAATTCTCTACCGTTTTCATACATCGATCTGATGTTGAACTCTGTTGTTTGGCAATGCAGAGAACGGTCATACGCACCAAAAGCGTGGAGTTCATGCCCTTCTCCCTGTCCTTTTTCCTCACGCTGAATGCTGTCGCGTGGTTCTTTTACGGGTTTCTGAAAAATGACTTCTACGTCTATGTGAGCTCCATATCTCTCTAAAACCATATCAAGCAAAATCAACTACTACTAAATAAATGATCTATATTATCAATGTTTCTAATTCCTTTTTCCGTTTTTTTTTTTTTGGAATTTTGTGTAGCTTCCAAACACTCTTGGCTTTGCTTTTGGGATAGTGCAAATGATTCTTTATGTATTCTACAAGTACTGCATCAAAGTCCCAGAACAGGAAAAACAACATAACGTTGGCCCCAACATAGTTCTTGAGATGTCTTCGGCCGATTCGCCTAGAATTGAAGGGACAAACGAGAAATTTGTCATTCACCAGATCAACCAGAGTGACACACAGAGAGTTGCCTCTTTCAAGTTTGGTTAAAATCGAGGATTGCGCAATACTGAAGCCCGTAAGTTAGTTCGCAAAGATTCGCACTTGCGACGGGCAGCTGGGAGTGTTAAATTGTGTTCATCTTTCTTACGTGCTTGTAACCGGTGGAATAAGTACTCGATATGTACTTCACTAGCTAGATCTAGCTTGTTATATATGCTTATGTGGCTTTACGAGCGTTTCCTCTTGTGCGGGGGTATCAATAATCAAATAAAGCTCTTGTGGACCCTGTAGACCCTCGGATGTTCCAGGTTTTTGCTCTTGTGGTGTTCATTCAACTTTTTGTTAGATTCCCTTTCCTTTTTCCCCATTTTTAATAAAATTTCATCTTTTGCCGATAAAAAAAAAAAAATTCAAATAAAGCTCCTACTCTTTAGTCTTTTCTAGTTCGTATTTACACTTTCTTGGATCTCTTATTTATGTGAAATTGAGTAAAACTTTCATGTTCTGTGATTACATTGGAGATGAGGGTATTGTTCAGCTCTCCTCGAGGAAGCCTTTCGAAATCCGAAATAGAGACGCCCCCTTTCTTCTCAATCGGCTAAATTCGTCCATCGTACGTTCCAATCCACCTTAACCGACACCTTACAATTAATAATCTAGTCTCTAGTGAATCGCGCGTCACCACCCCTTCGTACGTATAAGTTGGTGAGCCCCTTCACCGATCTGATCAGACGGCCAAAGCTCAAACGCACATGGACCCGGCCCGTACCTTAGATTCCGCGGGAAACCGGTGGGGTTGAACCTCGTGATGGGATGATTGAGAAACAGTAAAATCCAAAGATAGATTTTTGCATGGCTGGCCAAAATAAGGTCCAACTTTGACATTTTGGGCTGAGCCCTAGCTCGTTCCAAATTATGATTCAAGATTCCATAAGAAAGTCTTAAAATTTGCAATCATTTACTGTACTAATCATTGCTACTATTGAAAAATGAGAGAATTAGCCAAAGACGACTCTGACTGAGCCAGGGTATGATTAGTGATCAGGGTCAACATTAGTGGTTGTGTTTTGATTCCTCTAAAATATGGTGCCTTCTCACCTATTTTCAAAGTTTGATTCTCAGAATATGTAAGCTAGCTCGTGGCCTCATAAGCCAAAACTGACTCTTTACAAAAAAAAAAAAAAAAGAAAAAAAAAAAGAAAAAAAGATCTTCGGAACCCAGCTCACAAATTTCTTTTCGAGAGATTCGGCCGAGCCCAAAACTAACAAATGAGGAAAAAAATATTAATATGAATTAACGAAACCAAAAAAAGGGAAATTAATGGCCCCTTGGACTCAAAGGCAATGAATGATCTCCATGTATGAACCAATGAATCTCTTAAGTCATGAGTAACAAAAATCCTACATCCACTCAATTTTAGAGACACAACCTGAACGTGCTCATCTGCAAATTGAGTCGGGTTTTGCATGCTATGGGATCCGGCCCGTGCGCTTGATTCAACGACATTGACCGGTGATCACAAGAATCGCGCTTTGAGTAGTTTTACACGGCTTGCTTGGTTGCGCGCCTAACGATTGCAAACTTCCTGAATTAAACCTCTGACTTTAATAAATTACGTTTCTTATAATATTAAAATTTACGTAGGGAAATTGCTACAGAATCCACTTCTATTTGGGTCTGTACGTGATACACCCCTTGAATAGTCTTGAGTAGCTAGGTAGTATTTGCATAAAAATTCAGAGCAATAAGTCATGCAATTAATTCATAACTTTTTGGGTAGCAATTCATAATATTTGGATAAAAATTCACAACATAGATGAATAAGTTATGAATTTTTTTATCTTGATCTTATGAATATTTAACTAAATGTAATATAAATATCCATGCCAGCGTCATGACTCATTCTAAAAATGTTAAAGCGTAGGACGGTGACATTTCCAAAACATCAAGGGCGATATTTTGATTTTGTCAGAAACTTTGACGGGAAGTCAGTGAAATTTATCCAAATTGTTACTCGTTATTCTGATTTTGGCACTCTAAAATTAACTGTCGGAGCTCCATTTGTTAGAGCACCGGCAATAATTTCTGGAGCGCCAAAATTAATATCCTATTATAATTTTCAATTTAAAATATGTAAGTCCCAGTTTAGTTGATCAAAAATTCGAATATCCTTACCTATGTATGGGTGAACCTTTAAAGGGGTTTTTCTTTTTTCCTTTACATGCATCTATCTCCCCCTGTAACAGATTTATTTATGGTATTACTCCGTAATTGATTTGTCGAGATTTGTTGTCTTATACACCCTATAACATACTTATTTCTTATACTATTAGTTAATTTGTCGGGATTGGTTGTCTTGTACACTAGACTTATGTCTTATATTAGTTGATTTGTCGGGATTGGTTGTCTTGTACACCCCTAAAGAAGAAATTTTTTTTTGTCAAACGGAAATATATCTGCGTTGTGAGATGCGATTAGGTCCTCCAATCACCCACTGCCACGTCAGGCAACATCTCGTAAATCAGTTAGAGAGAGAGCGAGAGAGAGAGAGCGAGGGAATGTCTTTCCAAAGAAGAGCAACCACCCAGAGTGGGTGCGTGAGCGTGTGCGCCATCACGACTCAGTCCATTTGCTCATATCACCTCTCTTCTTCATTGACTGTCACCGTTCCCTTCAAATCGCGAATTCCAAGAAGAAGAAGAAATAAAGCTAGGCTTTTTTTTTGGCCGCCGGCGAATGTTTCACCTTTTTGCCGCCGGTTAAGGAAGCCTGTTGGTCAAACCCTCCCAAAGGACCCACCTTTCTTACCCTTTTTCCCGTTTTTCAATCCATCTGTCCTCCGCCTTATCACGTTGAAAAAGTAATCTTAGAGAGAGAGAGAGAGAGAGAGAGAGATGTATGGAGTGCCGCCTCCACATCAGCGTGCCGATTCGGCCACCGGAACTGCCGATGCAACTGCTGCGTCGCTCCGCGCTTACGAGACCTGGAAAGGCAGCAACGTAAGTCTAGGTTTTTCACTCTCTGCGTATGTAGAAATTAACAGACGCGCGACATATTTCTCAGTATGGATGATTAGATACACGTGTGTTTGTTCATTTTTCACTTGGATTGGAGCTAGGGTTTTGTTTTAACAGAATTTTGAATTAGGGTTTGATTCTATGTATTTTATCAAGTAATCTACGTTAATTTTAGGCAGTGTTCTAAAAGTCCTAGGCACTAGTCGGGCGGGAGAGGGGTGTGTGGTGCCTAGAGGCCGACTAGCTCGTAGGCGGCTGACTAGTAGGGGTATAGGACGATTTTTATC
This sequence comes from Rhododendron molle, assembly GCA_025413875.1. Lineage (NCBI taxonomy): Eukaryota > Viridiplantae > Streptophyta > Magnoliopsida > Ericales > Ericaceae > Rhododendron > Rhododendron molle. Next base: position 41,324,889 of record CM046395.1, read on the forward strand.
TAGGTGTTGGACCCCCACCTAGCACCTAGGCACCGACTAGTCGGCCGCCTAGACTGATTTTTAGTTTTTAGGTTTATAAGACCTGGATTGCGTCAATACTTTGGAAGTTTATTTGATCGTTTTTGTTTTGTTTTTGTATTGCTGCATCTGATGGTTAAGTTTTCAATGTGCAATTGACATATTCTCAGTTGTGTGTTTACCATTTATGCTTGTTAGTTAGGGTTCTATTCGGGAAAAAACCAGATTTTGGAAAGTCTGTGGGTTAAACAGGTCCCATAGAATCAGTGAATTCCTTTTTGCATCAATCAACTGGCAGTTGAGATGCAGATTGACTAATATGTCGTGTGAGCAATTGAGCTATTTTTTACTTCGATTTTACTTGCTCGCTAGGGTTTAACATGCTACCCGCATTCTTTACTGATTATTGATCAATTTGTTTTGCAACTCTGTTGTTGTAGTTTAGACTGCTGTAGTGATCTTGCCCTAAAAGGATAGGGCTAGGTAAGTAAGGAAGAAATGTAGTCCGCGTCTGTTGTATCGCTGGATAGTAAGATTGTGTTGACAGATTGTAATTAAGAATGGCAATGTTGTAAAGATTTAAACTTTTTAAATAATAGTTTCCAAGCTTGAGTTTGTTGCCTGTCAATCTCACTGTTTGTTTTTCCAATTTTTAGGTATTTCTTCTTCAGGGCAGATTCATATTTGGACCTGATGCGAGCTCACTTTTCTTCACGATATTCCTTATAGCTGCCCCAGTCGCCGTTTTCTGTGTTTTTGTTGCCAGAAAACTGATGGACATTTCTCATCATTTGGGGATATTAATAATGGTGGTGGTTGTTGTATTGACATTATGGGTGAGTATTTTTCTCAATCCCATGTGTTACTTATATTTTTTTATTTATCTATTTAGACAGTTTACTGAAGTTTTGCCTTAAAAATCCTTGACAGTAATCGTGTTTGACACAACTTGTTTCAACCTCTAACGAACTGGAAAAAGCTAGCGCACTATTGGCAGCACTTATTTAATAGACCGACCACTTATTTCTTGTCATGCTACATTTTCTTTCCCTTTATTATTCTGGAATGTGGGTTATGGCATTGGTTGGGATGCAGATTATGTTCTAGTATTTGTACCAGCCGTTTAAAGACTTCAATTTGGTTCTTCCGTTAACTTCAGAACTAGATGGCTATATCAGATATAAAATTAGGATTGATGGTGTTATAGTTGCCTGATCAGATAAACTTTGCTCAATAACCCTTCGTTTCAATTACATGCGGTCAGCTACAAGGGTCCATTTCTCCAATTTATCCTTACAAAATGAAGTCATAAAAACCAGAACTGAGACATACTAGAATGCAGTAGAACTAATCAAACTTGTTTGTTAATCTGGTCTTGAACAACTAGCATTATCTAAAAAGATTGTGACATGTAATTTGTTATGCTGACCAAAAACTTCAACTCCCTTTCCCTGGAGGTAGTCTGGTTCTTAGCAGTAGAAACATGGTGCCTAGTTAAAGTTTCATACCATTTCTCTCGGTCATTCTTTGCATCTTGTGTTTTGGTATATAGAGACATAGAGTTGATTGTTCGACAAGAAGATTTTTATTCACAAGGACTCGATAGGAAACAACATTGAGAGAGCTTCTTTGCTAGGATATATGTGCTTTTCTATTTTATTATAAGTTAAATGTGTGATTTGTACATGCTGCCAAGTTCTTCCCAGTGGAAAATTTTCAGTGCACCGTTTCAAGAAAGGGATACGTATTGCTCATGTATCGTAACATTTTCAAAAAGTGCATTAAACAGGTTTCTGCAATGGCGTTTTGTCTGTTAGGTTACTTGAGTGTTGACAATATATTCTGTGAGGACTGCAAACCGTAGTTGGTTGTCACATGTATTCTTGCAAGTTCTCTTTTTGTTTGTCCGGTTGCTAACATTAATGGGGGATTGCACTAATGTTACGTCAGGATTTATCCTGAAATCATGTTTGGACACCCAAAAATTTGGTAACAGGGAGTGGTTGTTCTATATGTTGTCCTTTACCGAATAACAATATCAGCAGATAAAATTTACATGCAGGACTTAGTACTTCTTCTAATGACCTCTGGGAGAGATCCTGGTATAGTTCCTCGTAATGCTCACCCTCCAGAGCCGGAAAATTATGACGGAAATGGCGAAGTTGGGACACCACAGTTTCGTTTGCCTCGCGTAAAGGACGTACTTGTCAACGGCATAACAGTGAAGATCAAATACTGTGATACTTGCATGCTTTATCGACCTCCTCGTTGCTCACACTGTTCAATATGCAATAACTGTGTTGAACGGTTTGACCATCACTGCCCTTGGGTTGGACAATGCATTGGATTGGTAATGATTTCTATTATTTATTTTCTTGGGCCCACCATTACTATGATATATATAAACACTATAAATGCATTTTATGCAAAATTGTTCGGATCAAGCCCTTTCCGATCATTTTTTTGGCAATTTCTACCGAGTACCCTTCAAATCACGTTCTGAACACATTGAGCGGCTTGGATCGTCACAATTCGATCGAGAAAGGAGAGTCCCTTACGGTAAGGCCGTAAGGGATCCCTCATAGGATCCTGAGTGTATATATATCTATATCAGTTCATTTCACATGACGGGGTTCTCATTTTAGTTAAAATACGGACCTCCCCTTTTTCAATCGAATTTCGATGATTCGAGTAGCTCAATGTGATCAAAACATGATTTTAAGGGTATCCGCGAGAAATCGGTGAAAAAAATGACCGGGAAGGGCTTGATTTGAGCAGTTTTTATTTGAACCGTTAATAAAAAACTGTTCGGATGAAGTCCTTTCCGGTCATTTTTTTTGCCAATTTCTTGCGGATCCCCTTAAAATCATGGTCTGAATACATTGAGCGGTTCGGATCATCAAAATTCGATCGGGAAAGGGGGGTCCGTATTTTAACTAAAATGAGGACCCCCTCATTTGAAACAAACCGTATATATTATATTTGCTTTTTCTGTTTTAACTAGCCCTCTCAGACAATCATTAATAGGACTAAACAGTGCAGAGTGTTTTTATTTTTATTTTTTTTATAGTTATATTGTAAATAGCTGATGTTTAATTTTCGGATTCTAGTTGTTTAATCAGTCAATATGAACAAACATGGAGTTCTCCATTCTACATAGTTTGTACCTGGTAATGTAACAAAGACAAGGATCCGAATGAAATCTCAAGTCTGAGAAAATTTGCATCTTAGAGAACCAACGCATGTAGAATCCAAAAGAGAACTCAATACAACAATATTTTATTGTAAAGGAAAAGGAATATAGAGAAGAATTGCTCAAATGACCGTTTCTGGCCTTGTTCAGTTTTTCTTTTACACCACATAATTGAAACAGTAGTCAGGTCGATTTGGCTTTTCTATAACCATTAGCTTGTTCTCTAATAAGCAAACTCCTTTATCTACAAACTTTTCTATAGACATATCTGAAAGTTCTTTCATACATTTGCTGAGGATTTATAAAGTAGCTGATTTTACGTACAGATTAATGTGGTGTTGAATTTGAATTTCCATTCATTCTGGCTGCAGAGAAATTACCGATTCTTCTTCATGTTCGTCTCCTCATCAACCCTTCTTTGCATATATGTGTTTGGGTTTTGCTGGTTTTACATCATCAGGATCATGGATAGTGAGAGAACATCAATCTGGAAAGCGATGATTAAGACTCCTGCTTCCATTGCACTCATAATTTACACCTTCATAGCAGTCTGGTTTGTTGGCGGCCTAACTGTATTTCATCTTTACCTCATCAGTACAAACCAGGTAAACACCACTCTTTCTAAATAATGACAACATCCTTTATCCTTTAGTATCACTTTGATGACCAATTTCTTATTGTATCACTACACACGGACATGAGTATTTCATATCCTGTCAATATTTTTTTTTGAACCATTTAGTGGCATGCTTTTACTTGTGATAATGATAATGATTTTGTTCACCTTCATCCAGTGAGGGTGAACAACACCCTCACTCTCATTGGTGGAGAGGGTCTTGGTCCCCTAGAATCATTGCACTTTTACATACGAATAGGGTTAATATTTGGAGGGACCCGCTTTCTTTGCATCATTGAAAGTGGAGGTATTGTCAAAATGGACGCATTGATAAGTGTTTACTGAACTTCCTCTGTCTTGTCATCAGATTCTTAGAGATCTCCTTTTATGTACTTTTGCAGTCCACTTACGAAAACTTTAGATATCGATACGAACGCAGAGACAACCCATATAACAGAGGAGTGATTGGGAATTTCAAAGAGATTTTCTGGACCAGTATTCCTCCTCCTAAGAACAAATTCAGGGCAAAGGTGCCAAAGGAACAGGAAATTCCGTCACGTACCGTGAGTAGCAGCTTTTCTGGCCCGTGCATACAAAAAAACGTGGTTGGTATGGAAACGGGAAGAAAGCCCGGTTGGGATAACAGTGCTGTCAACGATAATGATCTTGAAGGACAATTCAGCAGTGATGAGGCCAAGGAGAGTGAATTTGACAATGCATCTCCTGCACCTGATTTAAGCAGGAATCTTCTTGCTGAAAGTGCAGAGGTTCGAAATACGCTTCTTCCAAGGCGATCCAGTTGGGGAAGGAGAAGTGGGAGTTGGGACCTACCAAGCGAAGTTCTCACCATTTCATCTCAAGCTGGGGACTCGAATCGGATCAGTGGAGTAAATGGAGGGAATTTGACAGGGAGTAGTCAATAACAGATGAACTCTTTCATCTTTGTAAAATAAGCATACAAAGTGGAGTTAACCACGAGTTAAAAGAACCATAAGAGAAAATTGGTTTTTAAAAGTTGATGCTAGGCATTGTTACTTTGTGCTTTTATGTGTATATGACTCTGGAAATGCTATGATGTTTGTTTCTTCTATGGCTATTTTTTCTTCTGTTTCTCTTTTTGAAGCTTGTCCTGCTCTCTGTCTGAATATTTTATCCCAACTGAAGAATGAATTCGAGCCTGTGTTTCTCTTTTCCTTTTAGCACTTGAGCCTTGGCCCTGTTGCTTCTGTGGGAAACTTGGATGTTTGATCAACGATCCAGGTTTCCTCCGCGGCCACATATTAAAATTGCCCTACCGGCGATCGCCGTTGGCTGGCTTGTTTTCTCAGCACCACAATGGACTTACCAAACCTAGTTGGGTTTGCTAATCTGAAACTTTCTGTTAAAAACAAAACAAGAGGCTCCTAATGCATAGACAGATCGCTCAGTTTTCCTCTTCTCCCGTTACTGTTTCTTTATGCATCACTAGAGAATCCACATTGCTTCGAGAAAGCAAAGGCCCCTTGGACTTGGACTCGACTGGTTTCTTCATTATCCAGAGGTTTGGGCACTACAAAGCCAGGAAAATCCCAAGCTTAACTCTTTCACATTCATGGAAATGTTTCCCTCAGAAACAGGAAAGTGGAACTTTTGAGGCTGGAATTACCGTTCCCTCGCATGGCCTGCAGTGCAGTGTAATAACTCGCTGCGCTGGGTTGATGGGCTTGGCACGATATTCGGCTTCAATGCTGCCAAAGAGAAATTCAGTTTTCTTGAGCTTCCTTAACCTCCTAGTCCTACCAACAAAATACAAGCTCGTTGCGTTCAAATATGGAGTTCTGGTGGGTTTCTTTCGTACGTGTTTTTTTATTTATGTTCGCTTCAACTTTGGGTGAAGGGGGAAATTGGGTGAAGTGGATGGTCATAGGTGGTGATTGTGAGCAACAATTTCGAAGTGTTGAGAAGATTGATTTAGTTTCAGAATAAAATTCAAATGGCAAATTGCACGTGGAGATCCGTAGGAGGTTATAGTTTAATCGGTTGAAACGTACTGCTAACGGTTATATTGTATGTTCAAGCCCTACTAAGCCTACCACCCTGATACTAAAAACAGAGCGGGGTAGACATAGTTCTTAACTATCCGAACGCATTACTCCTATGCCATACCCCTCTGCTAGAGCAATCACTGCACTCTATGCTCGCTTGCATGATAAGTTGGACTCTCACTGATGTTCGTGACGGGCTCATACTCTAACTTTAAGAAGAAGATGGGTGAAGAAGTCCATGATTTCTCAGAGGAACAAAAGATTGAGGTTGTTCCTAACTCTCTGGAATTCCAGGGTTTTGTGCAACACAGAACCCAGCTTGGGGCTTATGACTCGAGAGATTAGAATTCTTTGTTTCCAATAAATGACTAGGCTTATATTTAATTTGTTGTTTTATACTCCCTCCATTTTCGTAATTCCAATTTATTAAAGAGACATCATCATTACACATTTTACATCAACTTTTACGTCAATTTTCCAAAATTATCTTCAAACTTTTACTCAATAACTTTTCAAAACGAATAGCCCAAAATGGAATAATGAACTATTATTTGGGCACGGAGGGAGTACAATTTAACCAAAAAGCTAAACTTGTGTCTAACAAACCTGTTTGTAGAAAGATTCTGCAAATGTGGGAAACTAAAATCAAATACAGAACAGAAACATCATTCCGAGTAGCATGTAAAACAGTAAAAGTTGATCAAGAAGTATACTTATCTCTGAGTGCTAAAATATTTAATTAAAACAGGAGGCTTTAGTAGTACTGCAAAACAAAAAACTTTCAACTGTTTGACATGAACTGAATAGAAGGCACTATCTTTAAATCCGGGGAGAAGATGGGAGACAATGTCTGCGGCCTTCAGTGCATGGAATTCATGGACTGAAAGCGTTTCATGATAATTAGACTCATATCAAGATAGCGCTGAGCACAGTTTGAGAGGCAAGAAGATTCGCTGGAGCTGAACTTGCTTCCAGGAGTACTTGTGACGCATTTGTCCCAGCACACGCTTGTAAGCTTTGCCACCATTTCGTTAACCATAGCCTTTTCTTTCTCTTTCTGCATCGGTTCAGAAATTAAAACACTAAAATAGTCAGAAGCAATCAGTCTCTCAGTAAGCCGCAACACAGAACAAAAACAATCCATAGCATGAAGTTTGTTGGTCAGTAGCTTCTGTATCTGCTGGGTCAGTCAGATTTTTGAGTGTATGGAAATTATGAAGCAACAGGTGGTGTATGTAAAATTTCTTCAAAGTTTATACACAGCCCCATTGCTTCACTAAAAATCATTTTCATCCTAAAACGCTACCGGAGTTACCAATCTAAATAAAAAAGTGCCTAAGCTCGTCTGGAGCCATCATATTCATCCCCCATTCAGCTTTGAACGGACATTTGGAGATGACACCTTGGTATTCTCCTTTGACAGCTCTTCAATGTAACTTTGTCCACTGAAATCTAAATATTTAAGGAAGATGTGACGACCTACACAATCTAACAGTCATTCCATGTTTGAGGTTTGCTGGAAATGTTCCTACATTCTTCTGTCAAGGACATTCCTGCCATTATATCAGAAAGCCTAACCAACACCTTTGAGGAAACCAGGTTTCCGTTTCTCTGCCAATATACCATCAACCAAATATTAGATTCGTAGAAGATTTCCTTTTTGTGTTTTGATCAAACAAATCCAGGCGTCATAGCAGATTTACACACCCTGTTATCGCTACTTTTGCAATTGGCCCTCATTACGACCAAATCTCTTCAGTCTATATTGCCCGACATCATTAACTCGAGATATGATGCTCTGGCCTCCAAGTTCACAAAAAGTTACTTAAGTTACCTATCTAGCCTTCAAACTCATCTATCTCTGCATTGCTGCACCATAATTCTTCAACAGATGTGATTCTGCCACACACGAAAAAAGGGCACCAAAAGGAATAACCAGTTTTGTAACCATCTCGAGTCCTTTGTATTCTACATCTATTTTCATGGTTATACATCAGTTGAACAAAGCTCCTGCACCTCCATTTGCATTTGGAGCATAAAACAGCTTTCATAGCAAAAGACGATTTGAGAAAGTAACCCTCAATAATTTTAACATGGTAATTGACAAGTGATAACAAAACATAATTTAATTTCACATAAGCAAAAGAAGAGTAAAGCATAAACACCATACAACAGTCGCCATAGCTGAAAAAGTGGAGGCATTACAACAATTACACCCATGTTTCCCCTTAAATAACCTTCCAATAGTCATTAATGAAACTACCACATTGGGTCAATTTTCTTTTTGGACACTTCATTTCAACAAATTAAAGCATTCACATAACTGCGGATTTATCTATGTATAGTTATATGGGTTGCTGACAGCCAGTCCCAAGACCGGATAAAGGAGGAGAGTTGTGTGTTAGGTCGTTGACAGCTAGCATAAAACAAAACCCTGTTAGATCCTTACTACAAGAATCCGATTACATATACAACTTATGCTAGGGCGTTAACTTCTTCGAGATCCCATATCAGCTGAACTACAAGTTGTAGACTACAACTTTTTTTGTACTTTTAGGCTTTTTCTTGTATATTTCCTTAAAATTTTGAGTGTCATAATTTTTAACTTTTCTGATTTCTTGGCGCAAAACTAACCAATGCACAAAAAAAAAAAAAAAAATTGAATACGGACAACAAAAAAGTTGTAATTTACAACTTGTAGTTTAGCGGAAACTGGGCCTAATCATGGTGTTCAATGCCCTTGAAATCTATGTAGCCGACCCCAATTGATTGGAACTTAAGGTTTTGTTTGGTTTGGTTAGTTATCTCAGTGACTTTTATCATCCTGGCGGTTTATTACAATAACCCAAAACATTATCAGAACTCCAGAGTCTCCATCCATGGATATAGCTGTGGGATTGGTAAGCAAACATAGGTTAATTTGATGATGCTAATTTGTAGCGAGCTGCTTACAGAACCTGCACATATTCATGTAATGAACGTATAATTTTGAATCTTTGATGATGATTTTCAAATCGCCTTCTCACGCATGCAATCAGTATTCATCCATCATCATGTATACACGTATATATATGTACTATGTTGTCATATATATACATATATATGCAGAGAGAGAGAGAGAGAGAGAGAGAGAGAGAGAGACTAACGTTGATGTAGTGCTGGAGTTCGGCAGAGTTTAGAGAAGAAGGATCCATTGAAGGTAGTGAGCGAAGAAGAGAGTTGAAACCCTACTAAAACCCTAGAAAGACGCCGCTCCCAGATCGAAGAAGTCGAAGAAGAAGAAGAACGCTGTGGTCGATGTCTGAAGCCCATTATGTTTTAAAATGGTCCAGTCCAGGTAGAATGAGTAGTGGGCTTAAGGCCCAGTATTTTTTATTGGACCAAGAATAGGCCTTTCTAGATTAGATGGGCGTGTAATGATGGGCCTTCATGGACTTGGTGATCCCAAAGGTGATTTGGGCTTGTACTTATGGTAAAATCAAGAGAATATTTCTGAGATGGAAACCAAACAAAGTAATTTTTTTTGAAAAATTGTATGGTTACGTATTGTAAAATCGAGACCTAAAAACCACTCTAAAAATTGTAGCTTCTTTACTCTACGGGAGTTTCCATGTTATCCCATCCTCCAGATCTAATCACGGCGATTAATTTCTGGCTCTTGAAATTTATGTTGCTAAATTTTGCGATTAACCTCAAGGGTTATATTGCCATACCATTTTTTTTCTTTTCTTTTTTTTTTTAATAATCCAGAATTCAAGCCAGATTAGGCGATCGAACCTATACTAATTTCAAAACCTGAAAGTTGTTGACAGTGAGGGTTGAACATGTGAGCTTGCATGTGTAAATCTTTTTACTTGCTGCCATGCACGCTCCTGCTCGACCAATTGTTACAGTCATCCAGTACGAAATTAGACATCCTTTCTATGCAATGAAGAGTCATCCAATTACTTTAGTACGTAGTTATAACCAAGAATGGAAATCAAGAACACAGATCTCTTACAAGTACACTGACCATAAAAAGTGAAAGAGTAGAATCCATGAAATCATCATTTTGTTGCTCTCTTTTTTGTTTGTGTGTGTGTGTTGACACAAGCTGACTTTATGATTCCATAGAGCCAATACATTACATTGAGCAACAAAAGCAACACCTTAACAGCGAAGGAAAGCACCCTATACCGGATCCTTAATACTATATAAGTCAAAATGACCTGGTTCCCCACTCTTTGCCTTTTTTAGGAAAAATTTTTCAATGCCGAGCGGGTATCACGTGGTGCCCGCTAGGCCATTCGAGCCGTCTATTTCTTTTTTGAACGGCTCAGATTTGGAAAGAGAAAAGGAGAGAAAAAGTGTTTGGGGGAAGAGGGGGGAGAGGAGAGAGAGTTTTTTAATCCGAACCGTCCAAAAGTGTATCGGACGGCTCGGATACGCCGAGCAGGTGCCACGTGGACAATACCCACTCGGCACTAAAAAATTCCTCCTTTTTTAGAGGGGTTTTGTGCTTTTCTCTCTCTTTGTAAACAAAGTTTTCCATGCTTTTGATCCCTTTGGAACAAATAACTATTCAAATCACCCCAACAAAAGAGAAAGGTATCAATCTACCAAAAAAGCTTAGGTGTGAGGATGTCATTCATACGTCACCTGTCTAGTTTTAATGCAAACTTGGGTAACCGAATTATTAAGCTAATTAATTACCAGTTGTACTTCCAAAAGTTTAAGCAATTAGAAAATGGCTCCCTCTCTACCCTCTCTCATGTGCAGAATCCTGTCTTGCTCGTGAAGATACAAATTTTTATAGATAGAGAGAAACAGAAAAGGAAGGAAAGAAGCAGAATGCAGATGAGAAACAAATTAATGCTAATAGAGATCCTGAAAGAATCCAAGACCTCTCACAACTTGAGCTTTGATACCATGTTAAGTTACCGGTAGTCCCAAAAACTATCAAGAAATTGGTCGAACAACATATACTATCAATCTATCGAACACCAATTACCCTGGTTATAATTCAAATGTTATCAATTGAAAAATTATTACTCAATATATAGATAGATAGAGTGGTCTCTAGATCATATAGATCAAACTTTTGTTTTTCTGACCCTGCTTAAAGATGATAGACAAGAGGCAAATAAATGTCAACAAGGACTTGCAGGCTGTCCAAGACGTACTAGGCACTAACACCACGTTATGTATAGTTGGAAGATTCCTATACCTGTCTCGCGTGGTTTTCCTAAGCAATCCAATTGACTTCGGTTAATCGAGTTAAGATGCTACTCTGCTCTACCCGTAACCAATTGGTACTAGGTCGCGTGCTTTTCAAAAATTCTTACACGGTATCTCATTAGCAATGCATGAATGGCTAACGGCGCGCTCAAGTTTCTATTTGAGTCTATTTCTCCTTTGTTTTTCTAGTTCTCTATACTGCCACGTGTTACGATATGCATGCAGTGACCACCTTGAACATATATAGTTGCTACTCCTATTTTCGAAACTTAAATGTGGGTATGAAGCTTGCATGCGACTATACTTTACCCAAAAATCTTCACTCATTGCGGGCAACATGAGTTGCATGTGCCCATCTTTGCGTATCGGGTACTCAATGGGCTTGTGTAGTGCCGGCGTCGCAAAAGAAAATGCTACTTGGTCGATCCTGCCAGTACCCATATTATACTTGTCTCGAAAATCAATTAATTCATGCATGTGTTAGCTAGTATGAACTAATTTAGACGTGTTAATTTGACTTGCATGTCTCGCGGCGCTTTTTCTAAGTCTCCCAAACTTGATTTATATAGCTTATCCCCCACCTATTGCCGATATCTTCTGTTTAGAGAGAAACGTACGTATTCACGGCTCAGCCTTTTCTCCGGAAGAATTTTATTAACATCCGGACCGTCCAGAACACTTTGGGATGTCTCGATTAGCGTCATAAAGCAACTATTCATGGCTCCATGTTCTCCTTTTATATTTAACCCTCCATAATTCTAACTACTCCAAAGATTCTGAGTTGGAAATTAAGTACCAGACTGAACTGCTCAGTGCTTGAATGTAATCTTCCAGGGAACCATTTTCACCTTGGAAATCAAGAGCGTTTAATTACTTGCAAAGAAAACCATATGTTTCTTCACTGCTAATTTACAGTTTCTTCCATATATATATGTATAACCAGAGACCTTTAATTGCTTTAGAGCAAATGATCATTCAACATAGTCAGAAAGCCACCACCTAAAAGAAACCACAATCCCAAAGTCGATCTTTTAAAGTTAAGGACGTAGCAAAAAGAAAGGAATTGCACTTCCAGAAGAAAATAAAGGAGCCCAAAAAGGATTAGTCCGGTTGGTCGGTGGGTTTGCTCCCCACATAACTGATTATGGTTCGATTCTCGGGGTTAGACGCGAGAAAGTAATTTCTTGTTAATCATGTAGTTCTGGCATGGATATGGTCTGCCGAGATCGGACCGGGGAGGGGATTATTTAGGTGCACGTAAACTGGTCTGAACACGCTCCGACGGCAGGGGAACAAGGAAAGAAAATAAAGGAGTAAATTACGTACGTACATTTGGAGGGAAAGAGGAAGGCGCCGCTATATAACCAAGTGAATTTCTAATGCATGCTGCTGAGTCACTGGTGAGGCCCTTTTGTGTTTTTTCTCCTCCTCCTTCTTTTTCCTTTATATTTAACAAATCCTTATGTCCAACTTAACTCCCCTGACATTAATGGAAAAGTAGGGGAAATTAAGAAGCACGCATTTTCTAAAAAAAAAAAAACACACAAATGGACACAGATATCAATACAAACATAAATACAAATAGGCAAATACTATCCGGTGCATTGGTGCACCTTGTATGTGGGCCTGTAGGAGTAATAATTACCAACCACTGCAACCTGCAGGTTGAAACAGTTTGAAATTTAAAGCCAAATTACAACGTTAACCTTTTTCGTTTTCTTTTCGCGTTTTTACTCTCCAATCTCAAGCAACTCTCTTTTTAGGGGTGAAAAAAGGACGTGCTATTGGTACAGGAAAAAATGTGTACTTGCATGTACATAATCTTTTCGGGCCTGTCACGGGTTCCAAAAAAATGATAGGAATCGCTTATTTTATTTAAAATATTTTATTTACGATTTTTATAAAAATAAGTTCAATCCAATATCAGAAAGGGCATTTAAGAAACGTCTAATTTTGCTTCAAAATTTAGCCCTGAATTCTAAAGCAAAGTTGGACGTTTATGAGGCGCTATATAGCTTTGGTTCGATGGACCGATCTTTAATTATAAGAGACAAAAATTAATTATGACCCCCTTTAGAATAAAAAGGTCAGAAAAATAAGATTTTCGCACTGATTCAAATAGATTGAAAATTGAAACACATAATTTTCTTGGACTGTTTATATAATAAAAAATGTTAAAAAATTAATCACGAATTGTGTATTTGTGGACTTCGATTACTTCTGGGCATGAGATAGAGACTGAGGGCTGAAAGTTTTGGAGTGAAATTTATGGGAAATAATCTTTCTTGAGGAGAGGAGAAAGGAGTTTCATTTGATTTTGAAATTTCAAAAAATTTATTTTTAGACAAAAGTGTTTGAAAGAAAGCAATTGATGATTAGACAGAACGAAGTGGAATTTTGCAGAGGACTCGGCTCCGGCTGAGAAGATATTACCACGCGATGTTCGCTCGACGCATTTGGCCGTTCATTTCAGTTTTGGAGAAAGAAAGTGTTGGTGTGAGAGGAGAGAATGCTTCAATATGAGCCGTGTAATATACTTTCGGACGGCCCAGATGTGTTGCTTGGGCACCACATCAGCCAGATGATATGATACTATACCCACCCGGCCCGCAAAAATTTCTCCGGCTGACAAGGAGTGAGATGTCAAAGCAAAAAGAAAGACAAAAGGCTAAAATGGTCATGTTAGAAAATGGGTGAGACCAGGGGGGAAATGTCATCTCAAATAGTACAAAGTAGAAAGATTAAAGTAGAGACAGGTGGCTGTATACTGTACTGTTAAAAGGTGCATGCTTGCACCCGTTAGAAGGACCGATACAAATATAGAACACGACAATTCGAGATGAACGAAGGCTTGGGCACAGCTGGGGACGTGCATGGTAAAATTTAATACTAACTACGTATTATTGCGATTTGAGTTGTTATTAACACGAGCATATAATATATCCGCAGACACCCAAGAGTAATAAAAATCAACACTAACTCCCGTTCAAAAATTAAACAATAACTTCGAAAAACAAAATTTCTCTAAAAATATTAATTTGAAGTTATGTCACGAAAGTACTCCTCGAGTTCGGCCTTTTGTAATCTCGCAGAGTGTTTTGCTGAATAAAGTTAATACTGTTCGAGACGCAATAACCAATGGCGGATTCAGAAATTTGATATAATGGAGGTAACAATTTTTTTTTTTAACCGTAAAATAGGAATTGTAACTAAGCACAATCACGCCGAAATAATCTTAGCATCCGTGATACAGTAACAACTAGCGCATTCCCGTGCCTGAATGCACGACTCAAACAATCAACACTGGCAAATTAATAGTGGGCTCGCGCGCAATATCTCAATCCCTGTCCAACAATTCTAACTATGAAAATAGCATATTCATTGATCTGATTAATTACTAATTAATTGATTCGGCAAATAAAGAGAAAATAATTTATTAATCCCTAATTTGTGCATGGAGCAAATTAAACGCACGTAAAACCTCATAAAATTCAGAGTTATCCTTAATCTTTAATTGGATATAAGCAGTAAAAGGCATACGGGAATGGAAAATGATACCCAAAAAACACGTAGCATCATTTTGAATTGTACCTTTCCAGCCAATGTGGGTTCAAAATGACCAAAATTGATCAAAAAATTACGTACCCACGCATAACCTTTACACATGCATGATCGATTCAGTTATAAGATGCACAAGATTATGAATCCGATTATGACTAAAAAGTAATTGTGTTTCAACAAAAGTATCCGTGGATTTATCCCATAGCTGGGCAATAGCAAGTCTGAAAATACAAACCAAACCCTTCTTTCAAAGCCAGTGAAAAATGAAAGACTTTCTATCCCCATACATATCTGTGTGGAAATTATTTTGGGCAGACGACGATCTACGTCCAAAACTAAGTCTTGGCAAGCCCAACAAAACCCATGTCTTACGATTAGCGATAAAATCGATTTGGAACCGGTCTGTCTTAATTTTTCCCACTTTTCGGACCGAACCGTTCAAGTATATTTTTGAAACTCTTGCACCTGCACCGACCGTTCTGTGGAATTAACCGTTCCGTTCGGTGTGTGCTTGGAACAGTTTGGTTCGGTCAGCTCGATCATTTTTAAAAAAAAAAAAAATCAGTCGGATTCATAACAGACTAAGGAAAAAACTTTATTTTCAAAGAAGAATTGGGGGGGTGGGGTGGGGGTTGGGGAAAGGATGCTCAAAATAGCCATGAATAACAGTAGCTCAAACAATAACTACCCCCGGAATCAAACAAAATAAATAGAAAGAACCAACCCATAATTAAATTTTTTGGTGGAAAATGCAAAAAACCAACCCATAAACTGCTGTGACAAATAACAAAGAAAAGAGGAAAAAGTTAGTGACCAAATGAATGTGAATTAAATCAATTGCATACGGAAGTTCAAAAAAAGTGCGATATACATCACAGAATCAGTAACTTTTTATATCATTTGGCTAACTCAACGGTTTAAAGTTGAATTGGAAACAGTAATAAATTTAAGGTCCCTACAACTAAATAACTTGTGTTAAACGTCTCCCGTTGACAACTCCTTGATTTATCTCCAGTTGACAATTTCTTGATTTACCCACACGTGGAATTGTATATGGTTGAAGGTATCGAAAATTATCCTAGAGAGATGTGCCTGAAGTATGCGACCCTTCCAATAGGCATGTCACGTTATCAATCAAAAAGAAATAAATTATGATCAATATGATTAGTGCTTTAAAGGAGAGAACTTATCTGATGTATAGTTATGGATCTTTAATCGAGCTTCTCAAAGGATGATCATGTATGAAAAATGCACGACAGATCAATCATTAGGGAGGGTGTGAAATAATAAGAACTTGGATGTACATTGTATAGTACTAATAGAGATCAATCAAAATGAAGAGTCGTGCCATGAACTAATCAATCAAGTGTTTACAGATAAATAAAAGCATTCACATTCGAAAAATGATGAAAAACCACATAATTTCTATTAGGGGTGTAAAAAAAACCGACCGAACCGAACCGAACCGGTCCCGAACCGAATCAAACCGGTTCGGTTCTTAGATGTTAAAAATTTCTGAAACCGGTTCGGTTTTCGGTTCTTGAAAATTTCCAGCGAACCGAGCCGAGCCGAACCGAACCGGTTTAATATATATATATATTAAATATTTTTAAATATATTTTAATATATATTAAATATTTTTTAAATTTCTTAATATATATATATATATATTAAATATTTTTTAAATATATTAAATATTTTTTAATATATTTTAATAAATATATATATATTAATTGTTTTTCCTGAACCGAACCGAACCGGCCCCGAACCGAACCGAACCGGGATCAATATAACCGGTTCGGTTCAGTGAACCTCCCGAACCGAACCGGTTCGCACAAAAACGTCCAAGAACCGAACCGAACCGAACCGGTTTCAGCCCTAATTTCTATTCGGAAAGCTTTAGTGTATAATGATGAATGATGAACGATAAATAGAGCATTTATTGGGACTTGGAAGGAAAACTTTGCATTTTCATTTAAATATTATTCCTTATATATAGAAAAAGTATCTTATAAATCTTCACACAATTTTTGAAAAATTTATGTTTCCAAGTTGGGATTCTAATAAAAAATATATACTCTAAATTAATTAGCACGTGGTTTGGCTTTATAATCCGGGTTGGCTAATTTTATTTTATTTTGTCTTTACTCAATGTATTTTCACATTTGTCAGTTTTGTGAATTATTAGCTCGTCTCAAATGGAGAAATCGAAAGAGTAAAATTATGATCTACATTTAAATTTTTTTGAAAATAAGTTAAGAAGACAGAAAAAATTTAACTTTGGATCATAATTTTTTACTTTTTGATTTCTCTTGTCGAGATGCACCAATAGTCTACAAATTTATCGTAAAACTAATAAATACAAAAAAATTAATGGTATTGTATCACTATTGATGGATGTCGTAATTGATATTTTTCTAGTTTTTGATTTAATGGCTTTTTGTGCATGATTATCTTTATTTTGGAGGAATTATCAAATTTTTCTATAGGGAGCAATTTTGGGAAGTACCGTAGGTATATATATAATATGTAAACTGTCAGAGAAATTCATTCTTTCTTTGTTATGGAAATGAGAAGATTTTATGGATACATAAGTAAGAGACGTCTGAGTGGAGGAGATCGAGGGAGATGGGAAAGAAAGAAATTTTAAATCTTGGACAACGGGATTACAGTTTTTCAAATCTAAACTAATCTTTTGTGACGTTTGGATCAAACATGGACGATCTAGATTTAGAAATGAAAGGCTAAGATTTAGGCAATTTTTGTACGTAATTCCATCCATTCAGAGTAGAATTTGAAAATCAATCATAGATCATTAGTGCATTTTTAGGTAACGGAATTTCTTTTATTTTGGAAAGGCTAACTGCATGCAATAGGTCCTTACTATATTCATCCTTTTCAAATATACTATCTGTGATCTCAGCCGTAGAAAAAATATGTACCGATCCAATGGTCCAAAATATACGGATTCCAAAACCGCTCTTTCATATTATATAGACTAGCGTATGCCCGTGCCTGAAGGCACGACTCAAACAATCAACCCTGGCAAATTAATAGTGGGCTCGTGTGCAATATCTCAATCCTTGTCCAACAATTCTAACTATGAAAAAAGCATATTCATTGATCTGGTTAATTACTAATTACTTGATTCGGCAAATAAAGAGAAAATAATTTATTAGTCCTTAACTTGTGCATGGAGCGAATTAAACGCAGGTAAACCTCATAAAATTCAGAGTTATCCTGAATCTTTAATTGGATATAAGCAGTAAAAGGCATATATGCTTTCAAACAAAAAAAGTTATCACGTGATCATCATCTATTTCCCATTAATTACTCTACGGGTACAAATTTCGGGGATTAAAAGTGTACAAAATGGGCGAGTTCACGTTGAGTCACACACAAAGGATCGGAGACATTCATTTTGTAAACGACCGCCTAGGCTTTATCAAACATTCACGAACTTTCTGAAAGCAACTTATTACTCCTAACCTATGGCTTGATATTTTTTTAGTCCCTCTCTCACCCGGTCCACTTCCTACCTATAAATGAACCATCTCGAGCTCTAAACCACATCCCCATTTTCCCCCCTTCTCCCTCGTCCATACCCAGCAACTCTTCACATTCTGCTCTGGTCATTTTAGTTCAAGTTAGTTTCCAGTACTACAAGTTTTAGCATATGGACAAGCTCAATTTTGTCCGAAACGGAGCTCGAAAACTGCCTCCGGGATTCCGATTCCAGCCCACCGACGAAGAAATCGTGTTCCAGTACCTGACCGGGAAAACTTTTTCCCTCCCTTTGCCTGCTTCGGTCGTCCCCGAGATCAGCGTTTGCAACTATGACCCTTGGGATTTGCCAGGTGGGGTCCATTCCAACCAACCCATATTTTCGTACTTAGTAGGAATCCTAATATGCATAACTAGAGTACTTCATTTGCGTTCACCATCCTAACAATTCTTGGATATAATTTTTTTTTTTCCTCTCTTTTGCATCATTTAGTTGGCCAAAACGATTAGTGACGGCTTAACCATTAGGCCGGCCATTTCGCCTGTCGCGTTAGGCTTGCGGAAAAACATTCCACAATTCGCTTAAGCCCGTTCCAGCAGTTCGTCCAACCCAACGAGAACAGGGTTCATCTAACGTTCGGCCTAAGACTCTAAAAAAATCTTGGCACCTAGCGCTAGCGACGACAATGCTAGAACGCCTGTGAAGAAATCTAATGTCCCGGAGTCGATCAATGAAATGTGTGCCTCATATTCACGATTCGATGTGGTCCACAACCACTTCATGTACGAATCTGGACCAACGCGTACATCATATTTGAAGCTGGACCATACACGTTATAGGTAATAGATATATATATATATCTTCCGTGACCTCTATAATGCTAGTCGGGTTTAGAAGGTGATCAGATACCGAATTTAAAAAAGGGGTGCTTAATATTAGTCATTTCTTCCATAGGGACTCGTGTTTTCATCCCGGTCATATGTGAAGGGTATTTTTTATTTTTTATTTTTTATTTTTGTCAATCTTTAGAGGGTATTTTTATTGATACGAAAACTATACACCGCGAACGGGCAGTCACCTCAAGGAGGAGGAAAGCATTAAAGCAACCAAAAAGGAGGCCTAAACTCATAAAAGAACTTTCAGAACCTCATTTGAAGGTTAACTATCATTTAATCTGTTCATTAAACTCGATGCTTGTTCGACATTTGTGCAGGCGACGGGGAAGAGGATAGATACTTCTTCACCATAAAGGAAGCCAAGTACCAGAATGGAACCAGAGCCAACAGGGCAACCAGCTCTGGTTATTGGAAAGCAACTGGCTCAGATAAACGGATTACATGTCCAAAAAGATCAAAAGACACAATGGGGTTGAGGAAGACTCTGGTTTTCCACACAGGGAAGCCTCCTGGTGGATCCAGGACCGATTGGATCATGCATGAATATCGCCTCGTCAAGTCCGGAACTACAAGTTGTAATAATTCAACTAAGGTAGCCTTATATATTTTTCTAACAAACGATGCCATAACGAAAAATAATCGCTGAAGAGATATCGATAAAACAAGTTCATTCAAAATATATTATATTCGATTCGCAGCAAAACAAAAATCACAAATGGACCAAACAACAACGATTTCGAACAAAATTGCCGATAGATCGATTTATGCTTTGAACTTTTTCTAGCTACTTTCTGATTTGGTTTTCACAGAACAATGATTTGGTGCAAATGGGAAACTGGTTCCTCTGTCGCGTATTCTTGAAGAAAGGAAGCACAGGGAAACAAGACGAAGAAGTGATTAGCCAGCCTAGAGCAAATGATTTCACGAACAGGAGAGAGTTGAACGATGATGGTGGAGACCCCAGCTCCTCTTCTTCCTCTTGTGGCTCTAGTGTAATATCCACTGAGGTTACTGCAAATGGGTTAGATCATGAAGAAACCAGTGGCCATGGTTTTCATTGTTTTTCTCCACATCTTTATCGATGAGACCCCCATGAGAGAGCTCTTGTTTCTTTTCTCTGTCTCTAGTACTTTTGTAGTACCTTCTTTGGTAATTATGAAGGAAAAATATTCGGACACAGATGTCCAGACACATCTGGTCATACGTGTGTCCACAACTGTCTAGTCTGTGTGGAGCCTGTGTGAATTGTGGGTCTACGTGCAACGAATGACTACAGATGCGTCTATATTTGAATCTGTGTCTGAATATCTACACATGATGGAGTGAAGAAATAGACCTTTAAAATGATCAAGAAGTAGCCATGCAAATGATTTGATCACTCCAATGCTCATTAGTTATCATGTCTTTCCGTTTCTATTTGAAAAAATGGCTTTTATCAATGAAAACAAATCTTCGTCCAACAACAACTATTTTGAGGAATTTAAGAGCGTAATTGATGTGAAAAATTGTGTTCGTGATTTTCAACTAGTACCAAACTATTGGCCTCAGATAAATAAGAGCATCCCTATTGTAATAAACAAATGGGTGTGGATATGCAAATTTAACAATAATGCTCAAAAAATTCCCCACATTGTAATAAACAAAGTTACAAGTCTTTTAGCAAATAACCAAATTCCACCCATTCCATAACCAAACTTAACAAACTTTAACCAATAATCAAACTCAAAAACATCCAACATTGGAATCGTCTCATCGAGACGAATAATTTGGTGTGTTCAGGTGCGTGATTGGAACTCATTTGCGATTGGACAAATATGTATTGTGTATTATGGGCCTTTTTTTGGTTAGGAATGCAAAAATAATCAATGTAGAAGTAGATGTTAAGTTTAATTGTGGACTAAATGGATAATCAAATGCTGATGTGACACATTTTGATTATTAGTTTTGATTATTATTACCATTGCGGATGCTCTAAGGGGAAAACAAGATTCCATCAAAAGAAAAAGAGTAACAATAAATGTAACTGACATGTGCCAACTGATTTACTAACCCTTAATCTAACTAAGTGGCTCAAAAGGTAAAGCTCAGATTAATAGTAGCTGGTGAGACTTTTTTCCTCATATATATGCCACATAATTTTTCCTCTAACTTTCGATGCAGGACATTACCATAAATGAGCTCGTAAAGGTTATAAATTTAAGGATCATCTATATAGAGATAATAGAGAGGGGGAGAACAGTACTATTAATTTTTGAAGTTGACCCACAAAAAGTGATTTTCTATATTTTTCTAATAAAAAATCAAATATTACAACTGCTCATACTACAATACGAATTAACCATTAGGGTAGAGAAGTAAAATCATTCGAACTCAACCACCCACTCCCACACCCAAAAAAGCTAACTACTCCTGCTCAACTTCCCACATATTTACGCTTGCACACACGAAATGTGTGTCCAAACCCTAACGATGTATATATAAACGGGAATGATGTGGGTGAGTTCTTGTCCAATCGCCTTAAATTAATAAAAAAAATTATATCATATCAATCTATATAATATGGAAGGGTGATTTTCAAATCCGTATATTTTAGAACCTAGGATCGGTACATATTTTTTCTACAGTTGAGATCTACGGATAGTAGAGGTAGCGATATATTTGGGAATAATGATACTTTCCTAACAGTTATCAATCCTCTGATTTAAAAAAAGGAAAAAAACAAACAATTACCCTGATAAAGGAATGGACGGAGATTTAGGCAAATCGTCAAGGGAAGGTCTAGGTCACCGATTTTGCGAAAATGGAAAGGTATTTTTCATTGATTTTAGAAATAATAGTTCCGTGCCACCCATTATGGAGGTCTAGGCCAATCATAATTGAAATTGAAATATGGATACACTAGTGCTTATCCGTGCCTACGGCACTACTCATTTTTTGATGGCATTTTTGTAATATATTTGTAAGAATATGAGTGTTTTCTTAAGAGAATTGCAGAGCACACATCAGCCATTAGATCAAATGAATCTCAGCCCTTCTTTCAATTTGTGTTTGTGTGGTCCCCACACCCTTGTGTTTTATTAGATAGATAGAAGATATATCATCCATGATTTATGGAGAGAAATCATTTCGAAAAGGAAAAAAAAAGTTTCAGTGGGTGATTTCCCAAACTAAGCTAGAAATCTGCATGTGAATTGTATACTACTGGCTTCCATTATCAAAAAAAATTCTTCGAGAAATTTTTAAAGGATGCTCAGTTATCAAATTCTTCACTTTCTGTTAGATTTTCTTTGACATTTTCTTTTTCTTACTGGTACATCAACGTTGGTTTATTAGTTCACCCAATTGAATACGTATCACAACCCTCCCAATCTCATTTGAATTTTCAATCCTTTTACGAGAAAGTAGATGTGAAGATTGACTGAAAATTTCCGCTCCATTATTTGTGGGATAATCTTCTCCATACGAAGGGGAAAAAAAAATCATATCACGAGTTCTGTTTCATTCAGGAAAAAAAAAAAAAAAGTAATGGGCAGCTATTTCTCGTGGTGACGACCTTGAGGGAGAGATGGATAGAGGAGACCATAAAACTTTTTTTGTGTGCAACTTAAAACTTATAGGTTTTAGTTTGTGTACATTCTAATCTCAGGTGTGTGGTGGGATGAAGAGATGGATGGGTGCCCGTGATGTGGACCTCAAGAAAACATCAACTACCATTGCTGATTTCGCCGAATCAACGCAGGTTCTCACGGATCTCATATGTTTGTGCTTTTTGGTATATTCCTAATCCCTAGTATATCTTTTGTGGGCGTTTATTTTTTGTGGACTTTGATCCAGATCATTAGAAGACCTGCACATCCATTTCTCTCGCTCTCTCCCCGATCGCCAAGTGCATAAACAAAAGATAAACTAAGTTACTGATGCCTCATCAGTTTGTAACGTTGATTCTCCTACTAATTATAATGGTTGTTTGTTTGTCATTAATTTGGGTGATGACTATGCACAATTATCATCACTAATTAAAGTGAATTGCCAGTGATTTTTTTTTTTTTTTTGTCATTCGGTAATTCTAATCTATTCTATCCTAGGAAATTTGGGAAAGGAGATGGGTGCTTAGGGGAATCGAACCCTGCCCATGTGCATGAGAGTATAAGGGAGGCATCAACTGCATTTCACTCCACTTGCAAATTGCCAGTGATGATCCCCTTTTCACTTCGTAGCATTTTTCTTTTCCGTTCTTCCTGTGATTTTTACGTCAATTTTGAAGCATGAAAAACATACATGACGAGTGAATCTTATACCAATTAAAGTGAATCACATTCAACTACACGACAAGTTGGCAATTTTTTTCCACTTTAAAAGACTAGAAACGGAGAATGAGTACCTCTGCTCACTATAAATCTTTAACAATAAGCAACGTGATTGGTTCTGCTAATTTCATAACTTTAAGTTCCTAATTTTATCCCTCTTTTTAGTTAGATAGACTAGCAAATTGCTCACGCATAAATGCACTCCTCGCAATTTTGGCACTTACTCTTCATATGATTCAAGAACTGCCCATGCCTACGGATATAAAGATTAACATGATTAAGATCTTAGGCTCCGTTTGTTTCGATGTAAAACCTTTACGATTGTAAAATATTTTTTATGTAAAACATTTGTACAAAAGTTATTTTCTCCAAATTTAAGTGCTTGGTTGACATTTGAGAAAGGCTATACAAATACACAATATATAGAAAATACAAATCAATCTGATCGAGTGAAAGCACTTTTAAGAAAACAACAAATTAAATCGTCAATCCACACACAAATACAGAGAGAGAGAGAGAGAGAGAGAGAGAGAGAGAGATGGCTGGTGGGTATGAAATGGTGGAAGTTAGAAGTGAACACCTCACGGGGGAATCCATACGCTCACAGTGACCGGCGTAAAACAACTTATCAATGTTTTGAAAGGAAATCATTTTCAGCTGGATGTTGAAAAATATTTTACTAACACCTTGGGAAGAGAGAACTTGGTTGGACACCTGTGAATGTACACTTAAATCAGTTACTCTGAAGGAAGAGATCTACTCATTTTATTTCATATTTTGGTGGCATGTCCTATATTTTGTAATTTTTTTTTTTTTTTTTTGGAAATTTGAGGTCCATTCACAAAATAATACCATTTTGTACTCTACTTTCTTGGTACAGCATGTCAAAGAGAATAAAAATTCAAGTATCCCTTGCGCACGGGCGTGTCTTTTGAATGTTAGAGTCATGTCGTTGCAAGATAATTTACAAGGCCCGAGCAACTTTGTGGCATGGAAGGATAAATAATTGTGCAACGAGGTTCTTTCAAAAAAGTAAGACAATTGTCAATTACCTACATAATAGAGTGTAAACTCTCCCTCGCACGACATGCGTCTTGACTCCTATTGTACTTATGTAAAGAGACAACCTACCACTATTGTTCTTTTAGGGAGCTTTTGCTAATGTATTGCATTTGTTATATGAAATGCCTTAGTGGAATTGGACTATGTTGGTTTCATTTTCTGTATCTTATCGTATTTTTCTTTAATTCGCTTGCTGGAATTTATTAGATGGACCTTATTTGTCACTCCATTGAAAAAATAGACTTTGGGAGGAGTTGGGGTGTGTGGGTGAATATGATTATCAAGGAAGGATTATGATTTAGACTGAATCAGAATATACTCTGTCGTGCCTTCAGGCACGGGCAATTACATTTTATGAAACTTTAATTGAGAGTTGCTGGGTTTGATTTGTATTTCATCTCTAAACCAAGAGTTTTCTTATCCCATGAACGATGATTTCTATTATGTTACTACTATGTTGATTAAGTGATTTTGAGAAACTTTAATTTGGAGTTGTCGATTTTGTTTGTATGTATGCTTGGGGAATTGATCGCTTGAACTGTGCCTTCAGGAACGGGTATGCACTAGTAATGTTTATATGGGCGGAAACATATATGACATCACAGTACAATAATATGTTTAGTTTTCACCATGTGGTTAGTACAATAGGTAAGTACTTGATTTTCCTCACTCAATACTTGGATTCAAGTCTCTATAACCGTTTGGTGAATCTAAACATAGCTCTTGGAATATGCGATGGAACCTTAGCTTCAGCAACGACACAAGTAGGGCGAATTGCCTTACAAATGTGTGTGGTGCTGATGACAATTCTACTAGCTAGCATATTCATTTGTTAAAAAGAAGCTAGATTTATGTATTGTATAGCACTAATGCCTAAACAAAATCTTGAAATTCCACTCGGAGTTTTTAAATATTCATCTTTTTATATATTTATATTTGAGATTTAACACGATAAACAAACGTAAGAGGCAGAGCTCATTGCTTCTAAAGAATCTTTTTTGCTTTTAAAAAAGCAACAGATTTGGCAAAGAAACTGATGGAAAGGCAGGGCAAAGCAAGCAAGCAAAGGATATATCCATAAATGTAACTTTGTGTAAAGAGGTCCTCTTTGGAGGCACCACCATAATATATCATATATATGTGGAGTCAAATAAAATCTGCAGATGGGTACCCCTTAATTACAAGTTGTTTTAATACAAACGTGAAATTCCTTCAGAAAATTGATGGCTGTAAAGTATTTTCCTTTGATCTTATTAAAAAGAAAAAGAAAAAGAAAAAGAAAAGAAAAGTATTTCCACTTTGAAGTCTCTACAACTGCATCGCAACCGTTCTTGGCAATTAATGTTGAAATCTGCCTTCAATTACACCTAGGGTTATTTGGGGCTTCAAAGTCCAATATGGTTCTAACTTGCTGGGCAAGATTTTGTGGCTATAAATATAGCCTTATTATCTTCATTAAGTTTTGGACTTCTTGAATGAATCCCTTTGGAGAGACCCCTAGAGAGTCTCTCATGTTGAAGATTAGATGTTAGGGTTTTGGTTTATGCTCTGTTGGGTTCCACCTAGGGTTTTAGTATCCCTATCGGGTTCCTTTAGAGATTAGTCCTTAGATATCTATAATTGGACGCTTCAACGAGAGTTACGGGTATAGCCGGCTCTTTTTGTTTCTCTCCCCGTTTATAGTGGATCCTCTTGCTCTTCTCCCGTGGACGTACCCAATTTGAGAAACCACGTAAATCCTTGTGTTTCGTTTATCGCTTGTTGATTTGTTATATTCTCAATTTCGATTTCGGCACAACAATTACGGTCCAGATTTAAAAAAGAAAGACTCTTAAGGGTAAGATTCTTTTAACCGATTTGCACGGTTACAAATATTTCTGAACGACCAAACTGTTGTTTGCAATCCAAACTCAGACAGCATAAAAGTCAGATTCTTAGTATCCCTAAGTTAACACTCCATGAAGAAGCAAGACAAGCTTCCCTCTCTCAAGCACACAACAATTGGTCAGCAAAATGGGGTTCAGGACTGCTCTGAATTTTGATCATCTACCCACAAAATACAGTGGTTTTGCTTGGCAAAAGCGGTTCTAGCTAGTATGCTCGGTTGACAAGTGCGTTAAACAAGCCTTTTAAATGGTACTCGGAGATTACCTAATATTTTTCTGGCAAATTGATGTGGCTTTTCTTCTCTTGAACATTTAATATTTTTTTATTTTTTTTGGTTAGGAATGCCAAAAACCACAACCCTAATTGAACCAAAATCCACAATTGTTTCGAGATTCGAAAAAACTTCAACTTCCATTAAAGAAACTCGTTAAACTACTTTTATTCTACTATGTTGATAGACGATTAACCTTAGAATACACACACACACACACACACAAAGAGTCTACTTCTTATAAGGGCACCCTTACCGTATTACGGTAAGGGCTCCCCTTTTCTCCCCTTTCCTGACCAAATTTCGATGATTCGAGCAGCTCAATGTGTTCAGAACGTGAAGGGTAGCTGCGAGAAATCAACAACAAAAAAAAAGACCGGGAAGGGCTTAATTTGAACAATTTTTATTTGAACCGTTCGATAAAATACAAACAAAAACTGCTCGGATCAAGCCCTTTCCGGTCTTCCTTTTTTTTTTTTTTAATTGATTTCTAGCAGTATCCTTAAAATCACGTTCTAAACACATTGAGCGGCTCGGATCATCGCAAATCGGTCGGGAAAGGGGCGTCCTCACCGTAATACGGTAAATGAGCCCTTATAAGAAGATGTGTATGTGTATATATACACACTCTTATTACAAGAAGTTAACTGGTTGATTTTTTTTTTCTATTAATTCCTAGCTCAAATTCAAATCCTGGCTCCGCCCTAGTAGTAGTAACACTTGGGATCAGTTTCACCTGCAGGTGATCAAAACAACTTATTGCAAAATACCTGAAATTCAAATAGAAGTCAAAATCTACCTGGGAATCCAATCTTTTTGGCCCTAAATATAGCTTTTGCCAGCTTGTTAAAAACCACACAAACAGTCAAAAAGTTTTACATGTCCGAAACCAACGGCAACCCCCTCACCTCAATTTAACACTATACTTGCTCCAACATTTCCCTTCCCAAACCATCTCTGTTTTTTTTTTTTTTTTTTTTTTAATCTGGTAACATTCCCAAACCATCTCTGTCCCTCATCCGATGCGATTTCAGCCGTCCGATGGGGTGCGGTGGCTCGCGGCTAAATGCCGAACGTGAAGCCATCCCGGCCAAAGTCCGGCCATTGCTCCGCCGGAGGATAGAGGAAATCCGAAGGCGGAGGCGTTCCAACGGAGGAAAAGACACGACTCCTTCCGGGACAGAGTTGTTGCTCAGTCGTGATGGTAAGGCAAGAGATGATGAAGATGAGATTGAAAATAGCATGGTTAGTTGCGTGACGTCGGAGGACTCGAAGGGGTCCACGGCCAAAAGAGAAGAACCAGGGGATCCACAGAGAGAGGAAAGCGCGAAAGAGAAGAGCAAGGAGGGGGGGAGAGAGGAAAAGGCGGGGAAGGGAAATGTCGAGGCAGGAAGCCAAAATGATGCCAAGGAGGAGGATGAAAGTCATGGGAATAAAGAAGATGATGAAGGTTTGCATGGTGACGAGAGCAGCATATTGTTTCCGGGTTCGCCGAGTTTCAGAATCTATTTCACGGGTAATTTGGATCAGGATGACGACGATGATGACAATCACAATGATGGTGGTTAGTATATTTATTCACGAATCTGCAGAACTGCAGATTTGCACCGAGTAAATGGTTTCGAATTTTTTTTGGCATAACCCGGTATTGTAATTAGGTTTTTGAAGATTTCTTTCCATTGAACGTCAATCGTGTAATGCAGGTAAGAAAGGCATCGGCGAAAACGAAAAGACTATTAGGGATCACGAAACGCCACCGGAGAAGGTACATGCATGACCATCCTTCATTGTATACAGCTAGCTAGAAACGTTTGGTGTCTGTATCTTTTGAACAACATACACGAATGCCGCATATCATCCGAGAGAGAGAGAGTAGAACCTTATTAAGATTGGAGACTTAAATCGACTCCCGTTCATTGCAGACATGCAGATAGTAGAATTACAACACTTGACTGCATTTTTTTTAGTTGATGATTTTATGATCAGTTCATCACTATTTCAATAACATGGTGCAATCAAAAAACTGTACCGAGTCAAAAGCAAAGCTAATTATCGTGTCTTTTCCCCCTCTGTAATATTTTAGGATTTGCAGGATTCTGATCCTAAGAAACTGAAGAAAGGGAGGAAGAGGAGCAGTTTCAGAAAGGTTATGCCAAAGGGAGGGCAAAATGCTATGAAGAACCTGTTCAATGTCAGGTCATGCTACACTCCGTCGTGCTCTTCCCACGACCGTGCTCATCTTCTTACAGAAAAGACACCGGCTTGATCGATTGCAGCGAGAAAAAAGAAGATAGCTTACACTAGTTTTGTGGATTTCCTAGTCTTTCTGTATCAGCCAACACTGTGTCTATATATCTCAGCCAGGGACAAAGATGTAACTAATGAGGGACAACGATGTAATCGATTTATATTCTACAATGTTTAGGGGTTTAAATGCTTAAGAAAATATACGTCTTCAATCAATTTTGGCATCATGGACGAATCTGCCATTGTTAAGTGAGTTATTTATCTGCCAATGAGTTGTTTGTTCTTTGATAAGAAACAAGTGTAATTCATTCTCTT
This sequence comes from Rhododendron molle, assembly GCA_025413875.1. Taxonomy (NCBI): domain Eukaryota; kingdom Viridiplantae; phylum Streptophyta; class Magnoliopsida; order Ericales; family Ericaceae; genus Rhododendron; species Rhododendron molle. Next base: position 41,354,008 of record CM046395.1, read on the forward strand.
GCTTGTCCATTTATTACAATACCGAGAAGATAATTGTGTTGTGTAGGTTAAGCCGATATATCATGCAACCAAGTGAAGGTATCGTAAAGGAAAAGGCAAGAAATGAAAGCCTGCAATCACGTTAATAAACTACCGAAAAGCCCTTCATCAAGATTTTTCACTTACACAGCACAATATGATGACAAAGTTCAGATAAAACAGCCCCAGAAAGAAGGGTTATCAAAACCCTTCAAAGCCTTAACAGTACATAACAATATAACATCACAAATCCCAAGCAACCATTTCAAACACGTACTTCAGGAACATATCAGTACCAGAACACAGGAATTGAAGCGCTTCACAAACCCTAATAGTAGATAACATACCTAATCAGAAAGGAAGGCCGAAGAGAGGAAAGTCTCATCCTCCGAAAACAGCTGTAGATTCTTGGTCTTCATCAAGAACTCAATTGCCTCCTCGTTGAATTCCACAAGGAATCCCAATTTGATCAGCTCTGCCAGCTGTGGCATATGATCTTCTTTCTCCCATAACAATCCTTCAGAAATCGCTTCAGAGAGACACATAGCATATTCGATCACACTTCTGTGCCCATCGGACCGGTCCATCTTCTGAGTAAAAAACTTCTTACTTTCCCTCTCCCATCGGATCATCCGTCTTGCTTCTGCTTTCAAGATTTCCCCCGAAGACAGCGATAAACTGTAACCAATCGTAATCGGATCCACTGTCTCAAGAACAGTTATATCAAGAAGGGATTGTAGAGCTTCATGCCTTTTCTCTGCTTCCATTTCAAGAGAGAGATCAGCTAGAAAGCCTAAAATTAGCCTAACCAGCCCCTTTCCAATCAAATTTTCCCTTGGAACCACTTCCTTAAGCCCACCACCGTCCATTATAGACACTTCCTCTTTCAGCACAGACTCAGAGATATTTGGGACCCCAATCTTACTGTAAACCTCGAGTAGCTTACCCCTCGGCAGCGATGGCACGCTTGGCTGTGGATACCATACAAATAGTGGCCTTGAAGAAGACTGCTCAAAAAGGTCCATCAACTGAAGGTCATCAGCAATAAAAACATCATGCCTTTCAGACAGCATAACACCATCGGGACCTGAATATACAGGAAGTTTCACCAAATGCTTATCCAGTTTTTTTTGAGTTTCCAAACCCCAGTGCTTTACAACATACTGCCAAAATGCACAACACTGTTCGTTTAACAGTGGGCGTCCAGAACTTTCCCATGCCTTCCACAGTTTGCAATAGTCATCAACTGAAGGAATACGTCTTACCCCAAAAGCATTGGAAAAAAAGTTGAGCAATTTCTTGTCGTAGTGTTTCTCCAGCACATTCAACTGCATGCCAAAGAGATCATTCTTGTCAGAGAGGACACATTCTTCTGGGATTACCCACTCCCCGTCATCACTTCCATTTGGGATCCAAATTTTCCTTCTTTCTCCACAATCAGACTCCCAGTTGAACTTATACAAGTATTCATAGATCCGAATAATAGTAGAGAAATTGGAATGGGAATCTAGGTGGGTGGCAAGGAGTGAGCACCCATTTCCAACCTCAACAGTGACTCCTATTGAGTTTAGCTCTATGCTGTAGGACTTAATCTCGGAGCCATAATATTCTTCATCAATAAATGGTCCATCCTCCTGATGTAAGAAAGAATTCCAATTAGAATCGAACAGCATGCAGTCATCAGGGGACCTATAACCAGCACAGGTTTTCAGCCACTTTCGAGATATTTTCTTCAGGAAAGAATCAGGTAAAGGCTTCGTCTCTTGATGCAAGTTGCGGACATATTCGAGCAATGAGTAAACATTTGCAGGAGTTATCTTGTCAGGATCACAAGGTAAATGAAGTCCATCAGGCACAAACCTGCAACCATTCTTAAAAGCAAGAACAACTCCCATACTCTTCAGCTCCTTTTTATATTCATGGATACCCTTGCCGTAGTAATTCTCACTGTCATCAATGAAAGGAAGACGAGAAATCGGGCAGATAGATTTCCAATCAGGGCCAAACAGAATGCAATCTCTTGGCACTCTGTAATCTCCGAGGCGGGTTCGCAACCATTGAACATCGCGGATACATCTCTTCAGATCTTCAGGGAATTTAAAAGGTGTTTCCTGGAGCTTTCTGTAACAAGCCAGAAATGAAAGGACGGAATCTTTTTTGATGGAAGAAAGTGCTGCCTGCTGCTTAAAAACGCGAGCAAATGCTTTGGTTGCCTCCTCAAAATCCACTACTACCCCAAGTTGCTCCAACTCAGTTTTGTACAACAAGAAGTTAGAGCCATAGGAGCTTTGGTCAATAAGGGGGAAGCTGTGGAAAACCTGCAGAAGACAACCCCATTCAGGATTAAACAGATACGATTCAACTGGCAACTTGTAGCCCATGTTTGTCTTCAAAAACTTCATATCTTTGAATGCCCGAACAAACTTGTCAGGTGATCTCAGATGATGTAAGCATTCCAGTACAAAAAGGCAAGACTCGGATGTCAGAACGCCAATGTGAGCCGGAGATTTTAGAGTGTCAAAAACAAGTTGGTAATTTTGACTGAAGTCGATTACCACACCCAGCATTTGGAGTTCTGTTTTGAAAGAAAGGATTTCCTCACCGTAGTACTGTTCATCAATAAATGGGATGTCACTGATCCGAGACGCCGCTCTCCATTCCTGACTGAACAAAACAGATTCAACTGGGGTCCTGTCACCGACTGAAGTTCTTATCCATCTTTCTGCTCTGATACTCTGAATAAAATCCTGAGGGGAAAGGTAGTTCTCCCGCAGAAACTTAATAAACTTGAGTATCGAAAGCACATTCCCCTTCGATAGAGTCGAAGAAGATGCTAAGTTCATGAGATGCTTCCCTATAAATCTGCATGCCTCTCCACATTCGAACATCACTCCTATTGATCGTAGCTCTTCCTTATAGTCGTATATTCTACTACCATAGAAATTCTGGTCAATCCTGGGTATATCAACAAGTACAGATTCATTCTGCAAAAGATGTCCCCATGATGAGTCTGTCAAGAATGACTCAGATGGAGACCTGTAACCAGGGCTACCACTCAGAGAGACCCTCATCCATTGTCCCTTCTTTATGCATGTCAGGAAATTCTCCGGCATGTGAATCCTATTCCATCTCAAGCTCCGAATCCAATCCAAAAGCAAGAATGTGTTTTGCTTCGTAAGCGGATCAGACATAGTTGGAATTACTGCATTGGGAGGGGATATATCAGGGACATCACAAGCTGAAACATGAGTTTTGAGGAAGTCAATTAGTTGTTTCTCAGGAGTATGTACACTTGCGAATTTTCTTGAACGCAAATAGTCTTCTCCTAGCTCAACGAAACCTTGCCCTCTCCATGGGTTTGAACCAATCAGACTTACCCATTTGCTTCCGCTCGCAGGGACAAGAACCCCACTCCTTTTTGTGGACACTCGTCCATAATTATCCACGAGTGGCATACCATCACACAAATAAGCAACCTCTCCCTCAGACATATAGTTCGCTGAAAGCGAGTGATGTAAGAAATGAACATAGGTCACAACAGGATTCTTATCGTCCAGTGACCCGTAGATGAGAATTCCGTACTCGTACACATTGACGGCCTCTACCTTCGCCTCATTTAAGAGCCATTCCTGTATTGTCAGCCTCTTGGAACATGAATGGAGAGCTTCTTGTGTCTCTTTAGGTAAAAAAAGGTGTGTTGCACATCTAAATTCCCTGTTCCAGTCAATAAGCCATGATATATGACGAGGCTCACGGGATATGAGAACCTTGCCCCCAGTCGACTGTGAGACGTCATTTACGCTTTTCAAAGAAACATCCCCATGAGGACTCACGTATTTCAGAAGTGGTAGGTTCTTAATGCTGGTCTTGTGAAAATTGGACCTCCATTTCTCAGCTAGAAATAGTAGAAGCTCCAAATACACCCCTTCCGATACTCCCATTACCAGATTAGAACCCCGGATGCACTTTGCGTACCACTCATCCTCAACTGGTTCTACGCCCAAGAAATTCAGTATGGGATTGTACTCCGCCCTATCAAATGAAGAACTTAGCACATATCTCCCATGGGATGAGATATTATGCAAATTCACATTTTGCTTCCTTGCCTTAATCAAGATATTCCAGAAAGCAGGCATTAGCCTACCCACTTCACCGGGTTTCTGAAAGAACTTCTGCTCCATGTATGACTCACAGGGAACAATATTCTCGTCCATTATCTTTACTTTAATTGTCTCCCTCACAGCATTTAGCTCAGGATAGTGAGATTTGTTGATGGGTAAGAACCTAAACATAGGAGGCAAAGAAGATATGGGAGCATCTTCTAATGTTTTCACCAGTGAAATAAAGGCGTTGACAAAAGCCGAAGGCACGCATCCAAGAATCCCTTGGTTCCATTTGTTGTCCATGAGGATTGCTTCTCTCGAAGATGCTAAAAGAAAATCGGCCTGAATTATGAATGGAAAATTTGTAGCCATTTCTGTAGGAAGAAATGCATAAACCCCAGGCGACTTCATCCCTCTGCTGAGCCGCTCACCATTTGGAAAAGCCAATGTGAGCACCCACTCTTCCACTTCCATTCGTTTTTCCACTTTATTCTCTGACTTGACAGGAAACCTCTGCTTCCACATGAAGTAGCTGCATTCCCCTTCCGAGTTGTCACCATTTAATTCATCAGATGAGAGATGGAGCATGTAGGACTCTGCATAAATGTTCTTCCTTGTAACAAAATCAGTCTCAGATAAAATGGATATAGCACTCACAGAGTTGAGACTAGGATCCTCGTTATCTTCCCTGATTGAAAGCCTCTTTATCTTAGAAAGAAACAACAGAATTTCAGGATGAATGCTTGAGAGTTGCTGCTTCACAGGTTTAACCTTGTCGGGCTTCAGGGGCAACACAATTGTTGTGGTTGGAAGCGAAGTGTCAGTGCCGTATATTTGCTGTATGGTGGAAAGAGTTGGGTTATCATCCACCCATTCGGGGACAATGTATCCAACATGGCACTGTGAGCAAGGTTCTTCATTAAAGCGGATCTGATAGCCATTACTGAATATGCACGGCTGAGCTGTGATGAGAAATACACTCTTGAACCCAATTCCTGAAATGCCATAAAATTAGTTGTTTTAGAAACAATATTGAATATATAATTAAATTTTCGTAAATAAGCAAGCAGCTAAAGGAACTAGAATGTTGTTCATATGCATCCAGCCATCCATAAGATAAAGGCCTGTATGAACACAATTTGCTTTAAGATTCATTCTATCGGATGCAATTACAACGGAAGGCAATTGTCAAACTTGTTCCTATCTTTATGGTCCTATGCAAAAGAATGATTGAATTGAGAAAGAAACAGAAATATCCAGGTTCAGATGTAACACAAGACTGATTCCAGAAAAACCTTCGCTTCAAAATCCACAAGCACCCTAATTTAATTTCAAAAAAATAAAAGATTTTTCCAGGTGTAATTAAACACAAGTTTCTAGTACATATATTAAGAGGGTAGTTAGGAAAGATGCACAATAAGAATATAAGAGAAGTGCAGGATATCTCAAAAACTAAATGACAAAGAGTACCGAGGGAGACAAGCATTGAACTACCCTGAAATTCTCGTCCTAAGAGAGTACAATTTTCATCACAATAGAAAACAACCATATGTTCACCACCATTCTTTGTTGTAGTTCAAACAACTTGGGAATAAAAAAACTACATCTCATTTAATTTACAACGCCAAACTTCCACATTAACGAATGGCCATGGTGCAACTTTATTCAAGACTGAAATGCCCAGCTACCTTGAGTTTGTAACAAGGTCAAACTTCCACATTATTGACAACAACGCCAAACTTCCATATTAACGGCCATGGTTGAGAATTTACCTTGAGTTTGTAACATGTGGAAGCAGAAAAAACGTCGATCATTTTTATTTGCTTGGTTATACAAATGAAAGAGAAAGGAAAATGAACTCCGTGACAACCTAAAATTGATACTACTGCAAGGCATGATCAAAACGTGGGCTTTTGACATTTTCACTATTCCTCGTACCGATTTTCTCTTTCACTTATCATTCTAATTTTCCACATCTTTTCTTTTCGCTTTATTCCCCTCCTAAATCAGGTACAACATATGGAAGGAAGAGAAAGTCATAGCTTCCTTTTTTTCTCTTCATGCCCACAAGTTCCAAACAATTCTTTACACTCCCAAGCATAAGCAAATCTAATTGACATGGATTGGAACTCATTAGGTAGTTACCTTTCTCGCCAATATAACCACGTTTGCGGAGGCCTTTCTTGGTGGAGCGTCCAACACTGCAAATGGATTCGATATTTTTGGGAGAAAAACCCTTCTCGTTGTTGAATACCAGCAAAGTGGCCGAAGCTCCGGTGCCTGTAATATCCCGAGAAGTTATCACAAACTCCAGTGATGGTTGTACCCCTTCCAAGTAGTCATTGTCCTCTGCATTCTGTAAACAGAACAAATGAAAAGATAAGGTAGCATTACTATACCTTGAAAAAAAAAAATCAAATTTCCGATTGACCGAAAATATATATATATGTATATAAATTCAGAACCATAACATAGGGTATCAATGTCTCATGCGAAAAATAAGAACAAGAATAGACATAGGAGATGGTCAAATTTGATTTCTTTTCTCTCAAGAGTTCTCTATTATATCCAAATTCCAAAAGCAGACCACCCAAGAACTACCCCATTAAAATTACATATCTCTGCTCGGTTTTGGACTTTGGATGAATGTGAATTTTAAATGAACTTATTTAATGTTCAATAAATTCCATAGAGATACAAAAGATTCGTTTGACTTGTGAAACTACAGTGAGAGATGGAATAGATAAAGAAGACATGCATGCAGAGCATCTATTAGAGCTTGTCCCACGTTGGTTATAATCACCTCCAAAACTAGTAATCTAGATGGTCTCTCCACTCATTGTCAATTAATTTTGAGCTGAATGCTTTAACAGAATCAACATGGCCTTACTCCATTTTTGTCTCGAACACAAAATTTGAGTAAAAATCCTCCAAACACACTCCACACATTTACTCACACCTTATACCAAATTGAGTTTCACCCTTAATTTTACCCAAAATCATGGAGACTCATATTTTGAAAAACTATTTTCTCCCTCTCAAGACTCAAATTCATAACTATTCTTCGACTAATTACATAAATTTATACTTAAATTTGGGTCTACCAATTGGATTGTTCAAGGGAAAAATAAAAAAGGGGATTGTTCAAGCTTTTAGTCAAAATTTGAGTAAAAGCATGGGTAAAGAATGTTGGGTTTTGTAAAGCTTGATTCGATTTGGTTAGCGTTTTGCAAGGGTTCAGGTGACAGCGCCCACGGTGGGGGGTTCGGAGCTTGGGTGCAACACCCCCAAGACCTAGACAAGGTTTTACTATTTATGGTAAGGCAGCATGCCCTCGGAAAAAAGATTCTGTTCCTTTTGCCAAAGCGGCCCGGAAATCGAAGGAGCACGAGCGAAGAAGCAAGCGCTCGGAATACAGAGTCGCCACTTGGGTTTGAAGGTCCGACACCCAAGGAACCGCATTTCGAAGCACCTGCCGCGCTATTTTGACTTGAAAAAGTGAAGGAAACCAGTCCGTCATAACCATATCTGGGTTCGGGAGCCAGGTTACGAGAGGGGAAGGGTTTTAAGGCATCCCTCTCGCCCAATTCGGAGATCGGTTTCTACTTAGGTATTTTGTGAAAACTTTTGTGATTCTTCTTTTATTAACCAATTTTTAGCCAATTAGGGCGAGGGAACAGTTAATCGGGGATGAAACTGTAACACGATTTGCAAGATGTGAACATGTTTAGCATGGATGGATGAAATACTGGAAAATAAATGGGAGAAAACCCAACCTTCTGATCAAAACATTAAAACTGCACATGGGATGAGTGTGCCGTACAAAATGACCAACTTTGCATGCATGGATCTACGTACATGCAAAGGGGACCATCGCGCAACACAACCACTTCATCGCGCGAGTGTTCATGCCTCACCATTGGTTGAATCTTATCCCCTTCTGGGCTCTGGAAGGACCAGTGCTCACCCAGGGGCCAAACCAAGCAGTTTATATGTACTGGAGTGTGAATAGCATTACAAACAGACAGAATAAAAGGAAAATACAACCCCTAAACAGTGGGGGTAAACAAACAGGGGCTTAAGCCTTAATTTCCCACGCAAGGGCAGCCATTGGAAATAAGGGGACCATCGCGCGACAGAGTGAGATGTTCGCGCGAGGGTCCTGACTGGACTTCCAGGAATTGCTTTGCATGCTTGGGCTCTGATGCACACTCAGAAGCAACCCAAGAGCATTCCAAACCAAATGAAATAACAGACTAAGCTAATCTATGGTTTTTAGCATGCAACACAGTGATTTAACACATCAAGCATGCTCACTAAATATAATGAAAACAAGAAAAGACCAACATCCCATCCCCACGTGGTCCATCCTCATGTAAAGAGAACTGTCGCGCGAGTGTATGGGACCATCGCATGCGGGTTTGCTAGTCAACAGTTTCTTGTAACCCTGCTGACTTTAGGACCAGGACTGGTATTGATTACCAGCCTTGGCCCTGCCAGCCCCCCTCAGGGATCAAAACAGAAGACAGGTAAATGTTTATACCTTTGCTTGAGTACTTTTGAAATGGATTGAAGAAGATTGTTGTGCTTGGAAAATGATTGTATGAAGGTGACAAGGATAAAGGAGTATTAAGTGTATTAGGGTTCGTGTGCCTTTTTTTTTGCTTGATTTTTGGTAACCCTTCGACTTGAAAGGGTAATGGGGTATTTATAGGACAATGGGAGGCCAAGGGTTGGTGGTAAACTAGGCCTAACAACCAGCCAACAAGGCTGGCCAGCCTCACTTGGTGGAGAATGGCTCCAACAAGGTGATGGGAGTGGTTACATTGGGGGGTGCCAACCATGTAGTCTACAACAGCTGTTCTGGTGGAAAACGGGGTTCTACAGCCCCATAGACCCCCTGATGATCACAAAATCCAGCTGGAAAAAGGTGATGGGGACAGGCTCTAACCAGCAAGCGACAGAGTGGGACAGGCTTGCGAGGGTGCAAACCATCGCGCAACGGTCAACAGTCAATGCTTTGACTTTGACTAACACCTGGCAAACTCACCATCGCGCGAGAGTTCCACTTCACCGCGCACTGGTCAAATCTAGGTTAGGGCTTTCACTTAGGGCTTTAGGGGTTCAAATGGTTCAAAAGGGGTTCCAAGCACTCCAAGCTCAATCCATTCCATTCTCAAGTCTGTTTTAACCCGATTCATCATTGGGGAAACAAGAAACCGTAAAACGATTGGGAGATCCAGATTGGGTTGTCTATAGCCGTGAATCGGGACAAACATGTTCGGGATGAGTTGGCGGAAATTAAGCGCCTCCTTCAGACGTCCCATTCTCGCTCTCGTTATGGCGGAAGCCGCGACGGGCAATGGAGCCACCATAGCCCACGTCGAAGGGTCATTGGGCTTCCACAGCCCTAGTGGCTTGTTGCAGGTCCAGCGCGCTGAGCAGCAGAAGAAAGAACTCGAACTGACCCACGGTCAAGATCCCAATAAACCGAACCCCTACAATTGGCGACTCTGCTGGGGAACTAACCGTCATCTCAGCGTTCCATTTCTTCTCCTCCCTAAAATTCTGTTCAAATTCCTAAACCAAAATGGTGGTGGTACAGGAACCTTCTCTCAACAACGCAACGACCGGACTCGGAGCCCTCACTCTAGGCTCCGAAGGAGCCAACGCCCTGGGCAAGCAGCACATCTCCATCACCACCAATCCCATCAGAGTCGGCTCTTCGACTTCGGACGCAGAGTCGTCCAGCGAAATCCACACCTACATCCGTCATCTAGAGCAAAGGATTAACAACCTCACGTCGGCCGTGGATTGGGACAAACATGTTCGGGACGAGTTGGTGGAAATTAAGCGCCTCCTTCAGATGTCCCCTTCTCGCTCTCGTTCTAGAGGAAGCCGCAACGGGCAAAGGAGCCACCCCAGACCCCCCCAGCTATGGAAGGGCCCTCCTAGTGGAACACCGATCAAGGCTCAGCAAAGGACCGCCTCGACCAGAAGAGGCGGCCCGCATCGGAAAATATGGGCGACGCGGGGAGCATTCCCGATCTCTTGAGCCGGATCCTGAAAAGCACCCAAGGAAGCAATCTGCCTTCGAGAGGTCGGACGTGTTTTTTTTCGCCTCCTCCACCCATTTTGTCAGAGGGAGCGAGGGGCATACCGAGCCCACCCCTAGCTTCACGAAAATCGCAAGAGAGGACAACAGCCTCATGGAAATCCAAACCAAGGGGTACCGCGAGTGCCTCAAAAATAGACGTGAAAGAAGCCCAATCACCGAGCGCCTCAAGCACCACTCTCGAGATAGTTATAGGTCCGACAGACGAAACACTCCCCAGAAGTCAGGGAGAGTTCCACCGAAACCCAAAGACTATCCAAAGTCGAACCCTCTCACACCAAAGAAGCGCACCCTCGACCGAGCGTTTAGATGGCCCCGATTGTTCTATCCGACCTCATCGCGATGCGCGTCTTGAGAGACTCACGACCTCTCCGTTTACAAAAGAGATCGATTCAGTCACCCCTCAAAAGGATTCACCCAACCCAAGTTTGCCAAGTATGATGGCAAATCCGAAGCCTACACTCACTTGTGCAGTACAAGCTCGTCATGTCTCTGTTCCTCAAGAACGGCCCTTCGGATGACGCCTTCCTTTGCAAAGTATTTCCGGCGAGCCTCGGGAACCTAGGCCTTACCTGGTTCAACCAACTGCCTCCCAAATCCATTTCCTCATTCAATTCCCTTTGTGACGCCTTCATGACTCGGTTTGTGACGAGCAACATGCACGCAAAGGAAATCGACTCTCTTCTCTCACTGTGCAAATGAAGCGACAAAATGCTTTGCCAATACGCTGGCCGCTACTAGGAGCTCTTTAATGAGATTGAAGGGTGCGACGAGGTCATCTCAGCCCCCGGCTTTAAGCTCGGCCTCACTTCACTGGCTGAGCAAGTATACGGACCCCGTTCATTTAAGGGTTTTGGATTCTAATCATTATCCTACTTTCCTCCAATCATTACTCTTATTTTTCTCTTTATATCTCTTCAATCATTACTCCTATTTTCAATCATCACCCTATTTCTCTATACACTCATTACCTAAAAATCCAAAAACGAATGAGGTCACGATGATCTCTTCCGGAACAAGCCGAGGTCCATGCACGAGCTCATGACATGCATCGAAGGGTGGTGCCATCTAACTGAACCCAATGTAGAGCAGGGAATCAGGAAGCCCGCAGCACTGAGATCCCGTTCGTTTTGTGATTTTGGATTTGGATTTGGATTTGTAGGTAATGAGTGCAGAGAGATAGAGTAATGATTGGAAATATGGCTAATGATTGGAGAGAAATAGAGAGAAAAAATGAGAGTAATGATTGGAGAGAAATTGGATAATGATTAGAATCCAAACTCTAAAACCTTTCAACCAACAGGGTCTGAAGGTCCCAGCAGCCTCGACAGTCATCACGAGCGTCGCACACGTCCCGACCTCCAAAAAACAGGTCAACAATATAAAGCAAGCACCGAAGCGGGGACCGAAGCCGAGTGATTTCATTCTCGAAAGAACCGTCTTCCCCGTCCTAATCTACAGGGTCAGGGTCATTGACCAAGTTAAGGACAAGCCTTTCTTCTCCTTTCCGAATCAGAAGCTTGGCACCGAGAACTCAAGAACCCAATTGTCCGATGCAGCTATCATAACGAGCAAGGCCACTTCACCACCGCGTGCAAACCCTTCAAGGCTTACTTGGAGCAGCTTGTCACAGGCAGTCACCTCGAAAATCTCATTGACAATGAAAAAACTTGGGTTTGGTCACAGCGGGTCAAAAGCCAGACTGAAGAAGAGGTTCAAACGATCCATGTCATCCATGGTCCCATGGATGTCAAGGCCCCAAGGATCATCCACGCCTATCTTAATGAAGCTTCGTCATCCAAACAAGTCATCCTCGTAGGTCCCGAGCCAAAGCACGCTCGTACAGACAATGGCTCTAAGTGGACTATCTCGTTCACCAAGAAAAATCTTGACCAGTTCTAGCTCCCACACAACGACACCTTCATGGTAACACTGCGCATCGAAGCCTTCTACGTCCGGCGTGTCCTCGTCGATCAGGGCAGCTCGACTGAAGTAATGTACTATTTCTTATTCAATGATTTGAAGCTCCTAGAGTCCGACCTCCTTCCTACCGAGGTCCCTCTAGTTGGTTTCAACGAATCCCTGGTATGGCCCCTCAGACAGGTCACCCTCCTCTTCCGTGCCGAGTTGGTGACACACCAAATGGAGTTCGTTGTAGTGGACGTTCCGAGCCCTTACAACCATAGTTGTCGAAATCGTACGATTCGCGATTCGAATCGTACGATTCGGTTCGATACAGGGTAAAATCGATTCGAACCGATACTGAGAATCGAAAATGGGTAGAATCGTGAACGGAATCGATCGAATCGATTCAAGAATCGTTGAATCGTACGATACATACGATTCGCGTACGACGGGCCCAAAAGGCAAAAAACATATTTTTGGGGGGGTTTTCCGTGATTTCTTCCCTCAAAGTGGGTCGAAACCCACTTAAAAGCTCTCGACAGTAACTAATTTCAACTGGGTCCAACCTCAGTCCATCATCTAGGGTTCGAAAGATGCTGACCTGCGTTTTACACTGTTCATCTGCTCTCCAATCTTGATTTCGACCTTCATCTGCTCTTCCGATCTTCAACGTGGATCTGCTATTTGCTTCGGTTCTTGGAAGATTTGGATTCTACCGAACCTGTTCATTGCGTAGCCTACTGTTCACTGAGTCGAACAGCTGAACAGGTTTTTCTCTCTCTCTCTCTCTCTCTCCCCTGTTTTTTATGGGTAAAAAGAGGAGTATATGGGTGGGTTTTCAAGTGGCTTTTGTAGTTGAAGTAGCTGGAGTGTTGGACCACCATATTTAATACACCTTTTTGAGTTTTGTCCACTTTCTTTTGACTGATTCCATTCCACCGAATCAACCCTTATACAGTGAGTATTTTGTGTATTATATGTGCTAGTGCTCCACTTGGACAGTTGGCTGTTGGACCACCAAAGTTAATATATCTTTTGAGTTTTGTCTTCTTTCCAGACCAGTTTTTTTTTACTTTCTTTGTGACTGATAGTCTGATTCCACTATGGCACTATACACTTTATAGAGTATTTTACAGTTTAGTGAATTTACACACTCATAAAGATAATGCACTTGTAAACCAGTCAACATTAATGCTTTTGACAAAGTATTTTATTGTTTTGGTATTATTAAATTTGAGTTTAACTTTGTGACTTAGGAAATATGGGGAAAAAGAAAGGGGGCAAACCTAGCAATGTTCAAGACCCTGCATGGGAACATTGTACTCGGGTTAGTGAGGACAATCGAATGCATTTAATGTGCAATTTTTGTGGTCAAACTTTTTGGGGTGGGGTCATTCGCATGAAAAATCACTTGGCGGGAACTCACAACGAGGTATGCGAATGTCCTCAAGTTTCCGAGGAAGTTAAAGATTTTTTCCTTGAGTATCTAAAAGGGAAGAACAAAAAAAAAGCCGCGAATTTGGAATGTTTTGATGAAGAGGAAGATGTGGGAGTTAATTCCAAAAGTAAGGGGACGATGGATGCTTATGTTACCAAAGGCAAGAAGAAAGAGAAACAACTTACTTTGAATGAAATGGTAAAGAAGAGGGAACCCGTGATTAGAGATATTTGTCGGTTTTTCTACAAGAACGCCATAGCTTTCAATTGTGTTAAATGCCCTACATTTAAGAGATTGGTAGCTTCAATTGGTGAATATGGGAGAGGGTTAAAACCCCCTACTTATCATGAGGCTAGGGTGTCATACTTGAAAAAGGAGGTGGATCTTGTGAGAGAGGAATTAGAGGTGTATAATAAATAATGGAAGAAAACGGGTTGACCCTTATGTCCGATGCGTGGAGCGATGGTAAGTATAGAAGCATTACAAATTTTCTTGTCAATAGTCCACGGGGTACCGTTTTCCTCAAATCTATTGACACATCCGGCATTATCAAGAATGCGGATAATTTGTGTGACTTGCTTGATGACTTGGTGAAAGAAATTGGGGAAGAGCATGTAGTCCAAGTGGTGACCGATAGTGCATCGGCTTATGTAAGTGCCGGGCAATTGCTAATGGAGAAAAGGCCTAATTTGTTTTGGAACCCTTGTGCCGCTCATTGCCTTGATTTGATGCTTAGTGACATCGGCGAGTTTGAAGTCTTGAAGGATACCTTAACAAAAGCAAAGGAAGTCACTGTGTTCATCTATAGGCATCAATGGGTACTTGACATGTTTAGAAAATACACAAAAAAGAAGGAATTGGCACGACCGGCAATTACTAGATTTGCTACCTCTTATCTCACCTTGAAAAGATTTGATGAGTTAAAGATTCAAATTAGGGCTATGTTCGCATCGGTGGAGTGGTCTACAAGCTCTCATGGTAAAAGTGCGGCGGGGAGAAAAGTGGAAAGCATAATTTTAGATGATCATAGATTTTGGAAATCAATCAAATTTTGCATGAAGTGTGTTTTGCCTTTGGTTAAAGTATTGAGGCTTGTGGATGGTGATTCCAAGCCGGCCATGGGGTACATTTATGAAGCTATGGATAGGGCGAAAGAACAAATCGCCAAAAACTTGGGGGAACAAAAGAGAAGGTATGAGAAAATATGGAATGTCATTGATACGAGATGGGATTATCAACTCCATAGACCCCTTCATGCGGCGGCTTACTACCTCAATCCCAAGTAAGTTATTGATTTTTACTTTTGTTTCATGTATGTATTTGCTTTTTTATTGAAGGGTTCTCACTTGTTGGTTTGGTCGTTGTTGTAGGTTTCAATATAGTGAAACATTTAAAGCCGATAGAGAAGTTAGAAAGGGCTTATACACCACCATAGAGAGGATGTACCCAGATATGGACACAAGGCTTATCATTGATGAGCAACTAGAGAAGTTCAAAAATGCCGAGGGTATGTTTGGTATGGACATGGCCAAGTTGACAAGAGATAAGAAGCAACCCGGTAAATTTTAAAGTTTTAATACTTATTGAGTTACTTACTTACAAGTTACATCAATATTTTCATTTCAAATGATTATGAATTGTACTCTAATAAGTTATTTTTAATGAAAATATATCATAGCATTATGGTGGGAGAGTTTTGGAGAAGAGTGCAAGGAGCTCCAAAGGCTAGCAATAAGAGTGCTAAGCGGCACTTGTAGTGCAACTGGATGTGAAAGAAATTGGAGCATATTTGATATTGTACACTTAAAAAGGAGGAACCGTTTGGAAACTCAAAGGATGAATGCATTGGTGTTTGTAAAATACAACATTCAACTTGAGTTGAGGCAAGAGAAGAGGCAAGAGAGGGGTGATACATATGATCCAATTTGTTTATCTGATATGGAGTCCGACGATGAATGGATCACTGAAAAAGAAGGTCCAGTACTACCCGTAGATCATTCATGGATGGACATTGAAGAGTGCTTTAAAGATGATGGAATGGTTGGGAAAAAGAGAAGAGAGGTATACTTAGGATCTCTATTATATTATTATGAACTTCTAGTTTATATGAGTAAAGTTTTACTTCAAGAACTACTTTGAATGTAGGCCCGAGGAACTTGAATGCTTATGGTCGAAAAAAAAGGAAAAAAGAAAGCAAGTGAGTTGGATGATGAAGATGAAATTGAAGTGCTTGATGATAATGAAGTCATTGAACTCGAGGAAGAGGAAGAGGAAGAAGAGGAAGAAGAGTTTGATGAAGCAACTATGGTGGATGATGATGAGGATGATGATGATGTGGCGGAACTTGACCTTGAAGATGATTGAGGAATGATCAATCAAAACTATCTTGGAGCTTATTTACTAGTTCAATTGTGTTTGAAACTTTGAATGTTCTTTTTTGATGCAACTTGCAAGTTGCAAGCACTATCGTTATTTGCTAGGGCTTACGTTATGCTATTAAGTATTTGAAATCTTGGAACTTGTGGATCTTGTGTTGATTATAAGTGCATATATGGCATAACTATATTGGTTTTTGAACTTTTTATTGCCATTTATGTAGAAATATAGACCACGGAGGGATTCGGACCCACATCTCTTGCGATAAAAGCAAGTGTCTTGCCTATTTAGACCACGTGATCATCTATTTATCTTTTGAAACACTTTCTTTATTGATTCAAACATGAAATATACATTTTGTATGCATTTTAAAAATCATAACCGAATCGAAGCGATTCACGATTCGATTCGATTCACGATTCGCTACTGGGCCTTTTCGATTATCGATTCGGTTCACGATTTGACAACTTTGCTTACAACGCCATCGTCAGACGCACATGGCTAAAGCTATTGCCTCCACTTATCACCAGTCGCTCGATTTATCAGTGCATTTGGTCATCAGGAAGACCTCTATGGGGACCAAGTTGCAACTAAGAAGTGCTATGTCAATGCGGTCTGAAGCAACAAAAAGACAGCTCAGGTAAACCTCATCAAGGTCCCCGACGCCCCAGTGCTTGAAGACATCAGAAGAAAGGCCGACGAAAAAGCAATTGAAGATTTGATTACCATTCCCATCAACGAGGATGGCTCCTAATTCTTCCTTGTCGGCTCATCCCTCAGCAATACCGAGCGGAAGTAGTTTGTTGATTTCCTCAAAAGTAACATCGAGGTGTTTGCCTTGACGCCATATGAAATGCCTGGGGTCGACCCTTTGTTCATCTGCCACAAACTCAAAATTGATAAAAGCAGAAGTCTGGTCGTGCAGAAGGCAAGGCAGTCCTCCCCGATACATTCCAAAGCCGTTATCGAAGAAGTTGAACGCCTCCTAAACGTTTGGGCCATCCGTGAAATTCAGTACCCAAAGTGGTTGGTCAACACTATGGTTGTGAAGAAAAAGAACGACAAATGGCATGTGTGCATCGACTATTCCAATCTCAACAATGCCTACCCGAAGGACTTCCCCCTTCTGCGGATCGATCAGTTAATCGACGCCACCGCCGGTCATGCCTGACTCAATTTTATGGACGCTTATCGAGGATATCATCAAATAGCAATGAGCGAAGACAATGCTGAAAATACAACCTTCATTACCCCGCACGGTATTTTCGGATATCTCGTCACGCCCTTCGGGTTAAAAATGTTGGGGCTACATTTCAGCGTATGATAACCAAAATGTTCGAACGCTTGTTTGGGGACACCATGATGGCTTACATCAATGATATGGTTGTAAAAAGCATGTGTTTTCGGCTTCCTCAGGACCTAACATAAAGTTGCCTAACACAACGACGTATGTGTTTGCCCAAGACTCGGAGTCGAGCAGGCCCTCTATCAACAAGTCCTTATGCTCGGGCTAACTGACAAGGTAATACCGACCATAGCCGAGGTTCTGCAAGAGCATGTACGCACCAAACAACTCTTCGCTCCCAAAGGCTAGGTTTTTCCTCCTCCACAACTCAATGATGCTCATAATGATGCAATACGAGTTAGTAGAGAGCTGAGAAGAAGTGAGGGATTGTTCCCAAAGCACGTGTCGAACGAAATAATGAAGGGGAAACCTAACCCCACCCTCAATAATGGTCATCAGAGGGAAGGTCAACTCTTCCTCTCGGTACTGGATATTGTTGGGTGCGACGCCCTTCTTTAACTTGGATGTCAGAAGGGTTGGAGTAGGTCGCCACTAACTCCTCATAAGACCTCGCCTCTCCATTGAAGAAACAGAGGAATGAACAGGGACGCTCCACCCTTCCCCGTCGAACCTCCTCCGGAGCCTCAGCCTCGGCATCGGCATCGGCATCTTAACTCGAGGAACTCACGGGATCGACAACAGGGGACGACACCGGTGAGCCCGACATCTGTTCAGAAGAACGATCAAGGGGCTCGAAATAATCCACAGGGACTGGAGTGGCCCAACGTACTTGGGCTGGGCAACGAAAGAAGTCGTCTATAAAGTCTTCTTCACTCGGGGTAATTGTAGCACCCCGACCCAAAATTCGTATGCGGTTCGATTTAATATAAAGGCAACGTTGGGACCGGCATATTAAATTATTTAGTTTTATTTTTGAAACGAAAATTGGAAGCAATTTTCTTGCAATGGACGTGCAACCAAAAAAAAAAGGTGAAATACAAATGCTTTTCCTTTAAATACCTGTAGATATATGTAGTAGTTTCTACTATTCTCTAGGAATTAAAAAAAATAGGAAAAAGTAGAATTTGCCACGATAGCCTATAGCTATCTAATGTAGCTTAGCCAAATCATTCGCATAGCTTGGCTTACACTTACTTAAGAGAATGACACCTCACACTTGTAGTGACACTTGGTGGATCAGGTGTCAAGCTTAGGAAAATTAGGAAACCCTATAAATAGCAAGTCCTATTTTTAGTACATGGCCAAAAATGGTATCTTCAACCTAAACCACTTGTACGGAAAAAGAAGAGAGAAAGGTTCAGTTGGTGTTAACACTAGATTAGCATAATAAAAGAAATAAAGGAAGGTAGAGTGCTCCTATCCAAAGCCATACACCACTGCCGAGCTATCGCGCACTATCGGAAGGTTAGCAAGAATACAAGTTAAGTCTCCTCCAAGCTTACAAAAAGTCCAAGGTGAGATACTTATACTTTAGTTACATGATTTTTCTTTATAAAAGTGGCATGATTTTATGTTGAGAAAAGATTACAATTTTATTTAAGATATACCATGGAAGAGATATGATAAATTTTTCATGTTAAAGATTATAAGCACGTCAGACAAAGGTGATGACGCTGTAAAGTTTAAGCTTAGAAAATAAAAGCGGTCAGACAAAGGAGATGACCTATTGATGCATCCAAACAGTTGTCCCGAGTTTAGGGGACGCTTAAAAAGATACCATAACACAGAAGGGAGTTATACGAATGGAAAAAATAGGGCCCTAATGGCCAGTCACTTTATCATTTCACACAGCACGAGGGGTCGCTCCCCTACAGAAAGATAAAGCTGTTGGATGAACAAAAGATTATATGTTTCAGATTATGCAAGCATTTATGTTAAAAATTGTTTCCATGGTATAAAACGTGCAACTTTGGTATGTGTATCTCACACGAGCATTCGGCTTATGAAAATTTATATTTGTCACAGATAACGAAGAATAGAGATAGAGTTGATGCTGCCCTGGGACATGCTTGTTATACTTTTGTGTAGATATTGTAAAAATGTTCTCTTTTCAGAAGACTTACGTTTTGTAATAAAACTTAATTACGTTTTGTAATAAAACTTAATTACGTTTTGTAATAAAACTAAATTACGTTTTGTAATAAAACTTAATTACGTTTTGTAATAAAACTAAATTACGTTTTTGTAATTAGTGTTTTTGAAATCAAACAGTTATGTCTTTCTCAAGCCATTGTCTCTAAATTTATTAATGAAAAGGAGGCCTGGATGAGCGTTAGGACTCATCGGCCGGTCACGATGACTCGACAAAGTTCCTAGAGTCGAGGTCGTCACAGTAATGAATGCCGAAGAACTGCAGGAGCTATCTGAGGAGATCTCAATGACCATTCGCCCGAACCTAACAAGATGCACATGTAAGAGTTACCAGCTACGTGGATGCACGGAATCAAAGAGGTTCAGTCGTTTGGGCATAATCAGGTCATCACTCCTTGGACACCTAAACATTAGGTTGAGAGCCCGGATAAGGGGAATTCCTCCTCCGGAAGAATCTCAGGCTCGGGAAGAATACGGAGCTCTAGAAGAACAATGACCAGTGTCTGTTCATCTTCCTTCCCGTTCTCTAGGCGGCCGAGGCCTCTCTAAGATGATGATTCGATCAAAACACGTTGAAGAATGCGTTGAAAATGCTAGAAAACTTGAGAATGGTCTTGTTCGATCAACATACCTGAAGATGGGGAGAGAACTCGCTGCCAAACGAGTGCGGGATCGATCTAAAGTTCTGAAAACTCAAAGGTTGATGAGAGAGGTTCTGATGATGATGGTCTGGAGAGAGAATACGAAGTCCCCCCCCCTTCCCCTTCCTTTTATACTGCGTTCAAAGGTTGAAAGGTGCACGAGAAATGAAGCGACTCCTCAGAGGCCGTCGGATGTGCGACACGTGGCGACGATCAGTGGCTCGCAGGCAACCAGCAACGTCAAAAGCGACACCTCGGTTGGCCAAGCCACTAGGCTTGCGACGCGTGGCAATGATTTGACAGAACGTACCAATCAACTGACATGGCACGTGCCGAGCCAAATAGCACCGTACATTCGACGAAGTGATGACTGACGCGTGGCTCCTAGGGCTTGGCTTCTAGCGGTTACTCAAGGAGTAACGAAGATTACCTTGGACAAAAGTCTCAGAGTCGGCGATTACTGCAGTTAATCCCCTCGCGCTGAGAAGGACTCCCAGGCGGATTGAGGGGCTATTATAGTGGCCCAGAATAAGCGGGCTCGGGCCAACCCCGAGGCATTTACTATTGCATGCCTCGGGCTTGTCCCTAGTGCCCATCAGTGCATAGCTCCGAGCAATATTCTTAAAGAGCTCGGGCAACCGGTGAGGTGTTGCTCGGTACATCACGAAGTGAGGACGCGTTATGCCTCGACTATGACCTTGATCCTCGGGCAGCCGGGGACCTCAATGATGAGCATCAGCATGACATAAGCCGCGACAATTACGAAACGAAGATCATCATTAGGGTTGACCTAGCCATGTACTCCGTAACCCGCCTTATCTCATACGTCGCTCATGACGTCACCCGAGGCCGTTACCCGAGCGTATCCTCCACGCGCTTACTTGGGGACCAAGCCAAGCGAGGTCTATAAAAGCAAAAGGACTCTAACCAAAAGAGGTATGTCATTCTACCCTAACCCTAGACCTATACACTTCTCCCTAGATCCAACTTCATCGTCGGAGGGTCACTAGACTTCCTCAGGTTCAACGGCGGGCGAGCGGAGCAGCGAAAGAAGGAACATGAACTGACCCACGATCAAGATCTTGATAAACCGAACCCCTACAGTGAGCAACATGTGCTCAACTACACAATTAAATTCAAGCAACCACACATTTAAATTCAAGCTACTCTCATTAGGGTGATATACGAGCCAAGCAGTTAGTTGTTTTCAAAGCTTGGTTTGAAAATTTAACAAGCTTCGTAATATGTTCGAGCTTAAAGCTTGTTGGGAGACAAGCGGATCCCTCGAATGAGCTTTAATCGAGCCAAACACGAATTGATCTTGGGTGGCTTGAATTTTTTACTCATCATAAACCAAACTAGCTTGTTGTAGCTTGTTCAATTGAAAGTTTATTGAGATTAAAAAAATGTTCAAACTTGATTTGTTGAACGAACAAAAACAAGCTCAAACTCAAGTAGCTTGATTCGTTTATCAGCCTTGAGATACAAAGTAATAGAGATACATAGTTCTCAAAATGACACCTAAATGTACAGCGGTATACCGAGACATAACGAATTACATACCCGTCGATTATGGGCGGAGGAATATGGGAGGGAGAGTGGCAGATACCCCCAGTTCCAACAAAAAATTATCTTACACTGAAGTGATGTCGAGTAATAAATTATCGATATCCAAATAGCAAATAGCTTCATTTTTAATATGCTGTAGAAAGAAAAATGAAAATAAAAAAAATAATATACAAAAGAAACGGTTGAGATTATAAAAATAATATCTCAACTTTTTTGTCAAAAAAAAAATTTCAATCTCACTTTCATTAAGGCTTGTTCCGCTCAGATCATTATGGGATTTGAGGGCTTTTAAAGTTGTCTTTATTAAAAAAATTATTTTTTTTGGTTTTGCGTCACTTTTATAATTTGTTATTGACTTTTATAACATCTAATATAAATCCCTAAAAATCAGATTTTTGGCCTTTATCTTGAATATTTTTAAAAAAAATTTGGATAAAAGTAAAAAAAAAAAAAAATTACTTATCTGATTTCTCTCATCAAGACAATCAATAATTCATAAAAAATTTGACACAAAACTAAAACTCTTAGCAGAAAAAGGCCTAAATACAACAAAATAGTTGAACCAAGTCTTTTATTCTTATTAATCCAACGAAAAAAAGCCTTTTATTCTTCTCTAACAAAAATCAAAGCCACAGAGACAAAGTCTGATTTTACGTATATTTTAAGAACGAGGTACAACTAGTAATAGTGGACTCCCATCGAACAGAGCCATCTACGGTTGAAACATCACACAGATGATACGTATACACACAAATGTAGTATATAATTAAAAAAATATACCGTAAATATGCGCACATTAGGTTTAGATTATATTTATAAACCTGGATGAGTTCCATGAGAAAGTGGACGTCCTTGGAGTAGAGTTCAGCGGAGAGGTAGTTAACGGCATGATGGAGGTCTTCGTTTTTGGGATCCGGTTCGCCCCCGATATTGAACTTTTTCTTCCGGATTTCCTCAATGTGTTCTCTCGGCGTAGCCATTGGCAAAGAAAATCTCCCACCAGTATCTCTTCTACGGAGCCTGTATCACAGAGAGAGTCGGGAATATAATCAATGAGAGAGATAGAGTGAGAGATATAGAGGAGGGAAAGCTTCGTTGGGAAGCAAAAGAGAAAGTGGAAGAAAGGGATGAGAGAGAGAGATAGAGAAGGAGACTAGAAGGCGACGAACTTGTACTGAGAGATTATATAGAATGGAAAACTTCGTTGGGAAGCATGAGAGAAAGTGGAAGAAAGGGATGAGAGAGAGAGAGAGAGTGGAGTGGGAAAAGGAGACTGGAAGGCGACGAACTTGTACGGAAACGGAGACTTTTTGTGGGACCTATTCCTTTGCTTTATGACTTCAGGTCTTGCTCGAGTAGTGTACGCGGCGTTTGCTTTTCCCGCAAAAAAAGAAAAAAAAAAATTTGCAACTGTTTAGACGTGACGTCATCTGATTACTTCGTTGATTGGTCAGCAGAGCAACCACTTTCTGGAGAAATTATTCCGTGCCCTTGGGGCAACACGTGTCCTTGCCCCGCACATCCGAGCCGTCCGTTCAGTACCCGGACGGCTCGGATTTTGTGAGAGAAAGGAGAGAGAGAAAGGGGAGAGAGAAAGGAGGAGAGAGGGTATTTTGATCTCGTCCGTTCGGTACCCGAACGGACGGCTCGGATGTGCCCGAGGGGCACCACGTCAGCTCCTGCCTCGGCGGCAAGGAATAATTTCTCCACTTTCTGGGATAGAAATGGCAATCGGGGATCAAGGGATCCTGCTGGGCAGCCGGCCCTGCAGGTCGTGAAGGTCGGCTCCGAGCCGTCCGATCGGTGCCGGATCGGCAATCAACGGTCGGGATCTTAGCTCGGCAATGAACGGTTCAGATTTGAAGGGTCGGGAGATTAAATCTGAGCCGTTGAAGCTCCGATCGGACGGCTCGGAGCCAACCTTCACGCCCTGCAGGTCGGGCCGACCTGTAGGATCTCCGATTCCGGCAATCGGACCCGCCCCTCGAACAGAGCAGGTTTTCTATCACCTTTTTGGGTATTGGATCGGGGTAAAATTACTAAAACTCGGCCGGGTTCAGGTAGGAATCAGGATGACAATACCCCGCCCCGATATTACCCGCGCCGAAATGTATTTATTTGTAAAATTATACTTCTATCCTCATCTAATTATCATTAATACTTCAAATTTTTTATTTTTACCCTCATACTGTATTATTATCATTATACTTAAAAGCTCTTATATTCTTATCTTTATATTTTCACCATTATACTAAATTAACACTTTATTTATACTTATTTTGCTGTTAGCTTATCAATTTTTAAAAAATTTTACTGAGCGGGGCGGGTAAACACGTTCCCCAATCGGGGCGGGAACGGGGTACCCAAAAAAATATCTAGGCGGGTTGGGTTGGGACCGAGATCGGGCAACAATTTTTGGATCGAGGTCGGGTACACAAAAACCCACCTCGCTCCATTGTCATTCCTTGGGCTGTAGCCCAACACTGGATGGGATTTTTTATTTTACTATTTTTTTTTTGGCCTCGAATCTTCAGGCGATCTAGTAATTATGATATGTATGTTTCCTTATTTTCATTGAGATGAGAATGAAATGATAGAGATTCACCGTGTATATCCTTTCTTAAGAGAGAGTATGTAGATCCGTTAAGAATCCAAATCTTACCATTCTTATCTATACATATCCTATTATTCCTATACATATGCAAAAGGCAATACCACATTGAAAAGTACGCAATTTGCTATAGAGAATAAATTATATACACCGGTAGTGTAATACATTTGTTTTCTTTAAATCAATTACATTGCGTCACGACGTCAAAACAGTGATCCCAGTTAATAGAACATTGCGACATGGAGCAATTTAATTAATTTGAAGGAAACAAATGTGTTATGCCAGCGGTGTAAAATAATTTAATCTCTTTGCTAAATACATAATTTACAAAGTCTCCATACACTCTTGTATCCCCCATTTGACTAGCCCGTTCCAGAACGGGAAATAAGTCCTTAGAGCATCCACAGTGGAATAATCAAAATCAAAATGTTGCTAAGATTAGCAATGTTTGCTCAAAAAAGTGCTCACATTGAAATAACCAAATTTAGCAACCTCTTAGCAACTCATCAAATTTTGGCCTTTGAATAATTAAAACTATCAACCTTTTACCAATAATCAAATTCACTTTCTCAATTAAGTACATCATCATTACACAAAACCTTATCTCTCTACCCCTTTTTTTTTTCTCTCTCAAAAATGTTTTCAAAAACTAATTTTGAAAAACTATATTTTTCAGATTTTTTTTAGAAACTTTTTTTTCACAAAAAAATATTTTTTCAAAAAATTTATAAAGTGTAAGTAAATAAAGTGTGTTTTTAAAAAACTGTTTTTGAAATTTCAAAACAATTTTACACAAAACTATTTTTAAAATACTGTTTTCTTGGTAAATGGATTTTGAGATTTCAAAATTGTTTTTTACAAAAAAATCTGTTATTAAAAAACTGTATTTATAGTTTTTAAATTTCAAAACTATTTGTGTGAATACAGTTCTTTCAAAATTTCTCAAAACTGTATTTACAGTTTTTAAGTGAACAAAGTGTGTATTTTTTGTTTCAAAAAAATGTTTTTTTTACACAACCTTTTTTTTTTAAAAAACTTTTTTTATACAACTGTTTTATTTTTTCTTAAAAAACTGTTTAATAAACTGTTTTCTTCAAATAAATATGCGTGAAATGAAGGGAAAAAGTTTGGAGGGCCCATTGGTTTTTATTATGGGCAAAAAATAACCAATGTAGGATTTGACATTGCTAACTTTAGCAACCTCTAAATGGATAATCAAAATCTGATGTGGCATATTTTGATTATTCACATTTGCTTATTCTACTGTGGATGCTCTTTTTTATAAAGGTAATTTCAAGTTCAAAAATAATGGACTTACTGAAATATAAAAATACTCAATATAGATCTTGTTTGAACTTTCTATTTGCATTATTTTTTAATTTGAAAATGTGAAATAAGTACTTTTTTTTTAAGGAGGTGTTCTGGAAAATCGTTTGAAGAGTCTGTCGCCAAGAACACTCCCTTGTTTTGTAGAAACCCTTTGTAGCACTCAGAGTGATCGGCCATTCTTAGGAGTGTTTGTGAGGAGTAACTATTTAGTGATATAGAGCACGTTCACACTTCACACCGTCGTTCATACACCTCTATCACCACATTTTTTTATTTCGTGATTTTAATACTTAGTCATGGATCTCGTGTGGATATGTGGTATAAAGGTTCTTGAAGCACCGCGTAACTGTGCTCCAAAAGTACTTGAATTTTTTATGTGTAAGTGAATGCTACACTTAGGTGAGTCGCATAATTGTTGTTGCATTTTTTTTCTCCCCTCGAGAAAAACATAAAAAAAAAAGATTCAGCTAGTCAAATAGCAGATACATAATTAGTAACTGATCTTGGTTTCACTGGGTGATTCGGGATTCAAATTTAATAGAGAGACATCAAACCTTTCTTTCATTATTAATCCCCTGATTTGCTCTTTAATACGCATTGTTTTGTGATGTTGACAAAAGGAAATAGAACGTGCGACTCTTATCTTACGCCATGTTTCTTAAATTCAGAACCAATTCTATCGCACATAACCTTAAATCATAATCCATTACCTCAACTACTTTGCACAAGCTTTTCACTTGCATGTATAGAGGGTAGCACCATTTTAAATAAATAAATAAATAAAAATCTTTGTAAGAATCAAACTACATGCTTGGACTTATAAAGCTTTCACATTTTGCTCTCCTTTCCGCTTGAGCGAACCCTTTATGTTGTTTTCTTCCATGATTAATTCCATCATATATAATTTCTCTAAATTTACACTTCAATTTATTATAAAAGAAAATGCTAAAAACAACTCAATGAGCTGTCATTAAGACAGGAAAATGTTTAAAAAAAAAAAACATAGTTTTTTGTTTACGGTCCCGCTAATAAGTGCCCCTAGGGCATAAGTTTGGGGTACAAGTTTGGATTTTTTTAATGCTTTAAGTGCAATTAATATACCTAATTTATGAGTCGTGTTTATGGGTACTCACAAAAATATTACTTTTCTCCACTATTTTCTAAGGCTATCCATTGTGGTATAATCAAAAAATAATAATCAAAAGTTGACACATCAGTTTTTGATTATTCACTTAACAAGTTGATAAGCTTAACAATATTGAACTTCACAATGGTTACTTCTAGTCCATAACCAAAATAAGGGTCCACTACAATTTCACTCTGCTTTTCCCTCTGTTTTCTGTCATTCACTTCCTTCCATTTACAATTTTTTTTTTTGCAAAAATATATCGATTGAAAAAATCGGTGACTTTCTTCCCTCCTATTATGAATTTTTTTGGGGGAAAAAAAATAGAAACTGAAAAGAAGAGTGAAATACCTTAATCAAGCGATAATGGGTTGGTCAATTATAGATGATCGAGAGATATAAGCTTTACTTTTTGAGGGAAAGAAAGAGAAATAGTTTATAGATGAAGTGAAAAAGATATAGAGTAGGCGAAGAAGAAAATAAAAAATACCAATTGAAATACATGTGTATACAAATTTTGGAACTAGTTAATTTATGTGGTGTGAAATCCACAAATTTTGATTATTTCTAAGGATGTTGCTAAGTTTGATTATACCATTGTGAGCCATCTTTTGCACCAACATTGTTAACTTTAAAAACAATTGACTTTTGATTATACCACTGTGGATGACCTAAGCTATCCAAATAAATGTTTGTAATACTTTTTCTTAATGACAATAATACCCTCAATTTTGTTTGGAAATTAGGTAGTTGAATGCTTAACTGGAGAATATGAAGAGGGATTGGATTGAAGATAGTTGTGCAAGGATAACATTTGTCACGAACCCATGTGATTTCCTTTAGGCAATGAAGCCGTATATACAGTACGGTGCCTATACAGTACAGTATAGGCATTTTTTGCGCATGCATTTGGAAAATAAAAATTAAAGTTCAGGAGCCGTATCTCATATTTAGACTTTAAAAATAAGGGAAATGCTTGACAGCACCTATTTTCTTCTTATGTTGTTCCCGGAACTTGTTTCCCAAACAAAATAAAGCTGGACGGCATAACAAATTACAGTTGTAATTTTTAACATTTAAAAGAAAGGAAAAAATTTTACAGTTGTATAACAACCGTACAAAACTCGGGTGAGATAACAAAAATAAAAATTGACCGAAACTACAATTTCTAATACTTCACACAAAATATAGGATTCAATCCTATGTCGCACGAAGTGGTTTTCTTCTTCTTTTGTGAAAATAGCAAAAAACGAACTCTTTATCCAGTAAAATAATATAAAAATTCTTTCCAAATAACTCAAAAAAAAGATGTAAAAATGAACATAAGAAAAAATTCATACTTTCATAAAGTCCTTAGGAAAAGGAACGTAACGAGCTTGAGAACACTTGATTTTCTTTTTAACGGACTTGAGAAAGATTGGTTGGTAAGCACCGTTGAGCAATTTTTTTTCCCATTTTTGTTGGCTGCTATATATATTGACCATTTGTCGCTAACGGAAAAAGATAAGGCGGCAATTTTTTTTTCATTTTCCCTCCTTTTTGTTTTTATTAATAAAAAGAAAGATGAATATGAAGGGTCATGGTCATTTTTTGTAAATCAAAATATTGTTGACCCCTTTTAATGGAGTAGTTTACATTTTCAATGTCAATGTCATCATGAAAAGATCTTGGAATGAGTATAAAAAATGTAATTAAAACAATTAATGCTGTGTTTGATTTGGTTTTTGAAAATTTTTTTGAAAAATAGTAGGGACAATAAGTGAAAAAAAATAGAGAGAGAAAAGTTGAAAGTAGGAAAAATCTAGGGGGAATTTTTTGAAAAATTCTTTTTTAGTTAGAAAGAGAACAAAGCATAAAGAATCCTAAACTTATGCCCTAGAGGCACCCTGTAGTATTTGCCTTTTACTTATAAAAGTGCATCAAAAGTAGTATTTTTTTTTTTCAGATTTTGCTATTTGCACTCCATTTTTTACTGATAGCGCTCCACTTTTTTTCATGAAATTACTAGTAACTTCAAGTTAAAAGTGGAGCGCCATCAGGAAAAAAATGAACCACAAAAATTGTGTTATGTAGGTTAAGCCGATAAATCATGCAACCAAGTGAAGGTATTGCACCCAAGTGAAGGTATTGCAAATGAAGGAGAAGGCAAGAAATGCAAGCCTACAATCATGTTAATAAACTACCGAAACGCCCTTAATCAAGATTTTTCACTTACACAGCACAATATGATCACGAAGTTCAGATAAAACAGCCCCAGAAAGAAGGGTTATCAAAACCCTTCAAAGCCTTAACGGTACATAACAATATAACATAACAAATCCAAAGCAACCATTTCAAACACGTACTTCAGGAACATATCAGTACCAGAACACAGGAATTGAAGCGCTTCACAAACCCTTATAGTAGATAACATATATATCTAATCAGAAAGGAAGGCCGAAGAGAGGGAAGTCTCAGCTTCTTCTTTGGAGGTTCGGAGGATGAGACATCCTCCGAAGAGAGGCCGAAGAGAGGAAGGCCGAAGAGAGGAAAGTCTCATCCTCCGAAAACAGCTGTAGATTCTTGGTCTTCATCAAGAACTCAATTGCCTCCTCGTTGAATTCCACAAGGAACCCCAATTTGATCAGCTCTGCCAGCTGTGGCATATGATCTTCTTTCTCCCACAACAATCCTTCAGATATCGCTTCAGAGAGACACATAGCATATTCGATCACACTTCTTTGCCCATCGGACCGGTCCATCTTCTGAGTAAAAAACTTCTTACTCTCCCTCTCCCATCGGATCATCTGTCTTGCTTCTCCTTTCAAGATTTCCCCTGAAGACAGCGGTAAACTGTAACCAATAGTAATCGGATCCACTGTCTCAAGAACAGTTATATCAAGAAGGGATCGGAGAGCTTCATGCCTTTTCTCTGCTTCCATTTCAAGAGAGAGATCAGCAAGAAAGCCTAAAATTAGCCTAACCAGCCCCTTTCCAATCAAATTTTCCCTTGGAACCACTTCCTTAAGCCCACCACGGTCCATTATAGACACTTCCTCTTTCAGCACAGACTCAGAGATATTTCGGACCCCAATCTTACTGTAAACCTCGAGTAGCTTACCCCTCGGCAGCGATGGCACGCTTGGCTGTGGATACCATACAAATAGTGGCCTTGAAGAAGACTGCTCGAAAAGATCCTTCAACTGAAGGTCATCAGCAATAAAAACATCATGCCTTTCAGACAGCATAACTCCATCTGGACCTGAATATACAGGAAGTTTCACCAAATGCTTATCCAGTCCTTTTTGAGTTTCCAAACCCCAGTGCTTTACAACATACTGCCAAAATGCACAACACTGTTCGTTTAAAAGTGGGCGTCCAGAACTTTCCCATGCCTTCCACAGTTTGCAATAGTCATCAACAGAAGGAATACGTCTTACCCCAAAAGCATTGGAAAAAAAGTCGAGCAATTTCTTGTCGTAGTGTTTCTCCAGCGCATTCAACTGCATGCCAAAGAGATCATTCTCGTCAGAGAGGACACATTCTTCTGGGATTACCCACTCCCCGTCGTCACTTCCATTTGGGATCCAAATTTTCCTTCTTTCTCCACAATCAGACTCCCAGTTGAACTCATACAAGTATTCATAGATCCGAATAATAGTAGAGAAATTTGAATGGAAATCTAGGTGGGCGGCAAGGAGTGAGCACCCATTTCCAACCTCAACAGTGACTCCTATTGAGTTTAGCTCTATGCTGTAGGACTTAATCTCGGAGCCATAATATTCTTCATCAATAAATGGTCCATCCTCCTGACGTAAGAAAGAATTCCAATTAGAATCGAACAGCATGCAGTCATCAGGGGACCTATAACCAGCACAGGTTTTCAGCCACTTTTGAGATATTTTCTTCAGGAAAGAATCAGGTAAAGGCTTCGTCTGTTGATGCAAGTTGCGGACATATTTGAGCAAGGAGTAAACATTTGCAGGAGTTATGTTGTCAGGATCACAAGGTAAATGAAGTCCATCAGGCACAAACCTGCAACCATTCTCAAAAGCAAGAATAACTCCCATACTGTTCAGCTCCTTTTTATATTCATGGATACCCTTGCCATAGTAATTCTCACTGTCATCAATGAAAGGAAGACGAGAAATTGGGCAGATAGATTCCCAATCAGGGCCAAACAGAATGCAATCTCTTGGCACTCTGTAATCTCCGAGGCGGGTTTGCAACCATTGAACATCATGGATACATCTTTTCAGATCTTCAGGGAATTTAAAAGGTGTTTCCTGGAGCTCTCTGTAACAAGCCAGAAATGAAAGGACGGAATCTTTTTTGATGGAAGAAAGTGCTGCCTGCTGCTTGAAAATGCGAGCAAATGCTTGGGTTGCCTCCTCAAAATCCACTACTACCCCAAGTTGCTTCAACTCAGCTTTGTACAACAAGAAGCTAGAGCCACAGGAGCTTTGGTCAATAAGAGGGAAGCTGTGGAAAACCTGCAGAAGACAACCCCATTCAGGATTAAACAGATACGATTCAACTGGCGACTTGTAGCCCATGTTTGTCTTCAAAAACTTCTTATCTTTGAATGCCCTAACAAAATTGTCAGGTGATCTCAGATGATATAAGCATTCCAGTACAAAAAGGCAAGACTCGGATGTCAAACCGCTGATGTGAGCCGGAGATTTTAGAGTGTCAAAAACAAGTTGGTAACTTTGACTGAAGTCGATTTCCACACCCAGCATCTGTAGTTCTGTTTTGAACGAAAGGATTTCCTCACCATAGTACTGTTCATCAATAAATGGGATGTCACTGATCTGAGACGCCGCTTTCCATTCCTGACTAAACAAAACAGATTTGACTGGGGACCTGTCACCGACTGAAGTTCTTAGCCATCTTTCTTCTCTGATACTCTGAATAAAATCCTGAGGAGAAAGGTAGTTCTCCTGCAGAAACTTAATAAACTTGAGTATCGAAAGCACATTCCCCTTCGTTAGAGTCGAAGAAGATGCTAAGTTCATAAGATGCTTCCCTATAAATCTGCATGCCTCTCCACATTCGAACATCACTCCCATTGATCGTAGCTCTTCCTTATAATCATATATTCTACTACCATAGAAATTCTGGTCAATCATGGGTATATCAACAAGTACAGATTCATTCTGCAAAAGATGTCCCCATGATGAGTCTGTCAAGAATGACTCAGATGGAGACCTGTAACCAGGGCTACCACTCAGAGAGACCCTCATCCATTGTCCCTTCTTTATGCATGTCAGGAACTTCTCCGGCACTTTTCTTTTCTTTTTTCTTTTTTTTGATCCGCAAAAACTCCCAAAGGGCAACTTCTCCGGCGCTTGAACCCTCTTCCATTTCAAGTTCCCAATCCAATCCAAAAGCAAGAATGTGTTTTGCTTTGTAAGCGGAGCAGACATAGTTGGAATTACTGCATTGGGAGGGGATATATCAGGGACATCACAAACTGAAAGATGAGTTTTGAGGAAGTCAATTAGTTGTTTCTCAGGAGTATGTACACTTGCGAATTTTCTTGAACGCAAATAGTCTTCTCCTAGCTCAACGAAACCATGCCCTCTCCATGGGTTTGAACCAATCAGACTTACCCATTTGCTTCCACTCGCAGGGACAAGAACCCCACTCCTTTTTTTGGATACTCGTCCATAATTATCCACGAGTGGCATACCATCACACAAATGAGCAACCTCTCCCTGAGACATATAGTTCGCTTTCAGCGAGTGATACAGGAAATGAACATAGGTCACAACAGGATTCTTATCGTCCAGTGACCCGGAGATGAGAATTCCGTACTCGTACACATTAACAGCCACTATCCCCGCCTCCTTTAACAGCCATTCCTGTATTGTCTGCCTCTTGGGATACGAATGGAGAGCTTCTTGTGTCTCTTTAGGTAAAAAAAGGTGTGTTGCACATCTAAATTCCCTGTTCCAGTCAATAAGCCATGATATATGACAAGGCTCACGGGATATGAGAACCTTCCCCCCAGTCAACTGTGAGACGTCATTTACGCTTTTCAAAGAAACGTCCCCATGAGGACTCACGTATTTCAGAAGTGGTAGGTTCTTAATGCTGGTCTTGTGAAAATTGGACCTCCATTTCTCAGCTAGAAACAGTAGAAGCTTCAAATACACCTCTTCCGATACTTCCATTACCAGATTAGAACCGCGGATGCACTTTGCGTACCACTCATCCTCAACTGGTTCTACGCCCAAGAAATTCAGTACGGGATCGTACTTCGCCCTATCAAATGAAGAACTTAGCACATATCTCCCATGGGATGAGATATGTGCTAAATTCACGTTTTGTTTCCTTGCGTTAATCAAGATATTCCAGAAAGCAGGCATTAGCCTACCAACTTCACCGGGTTTCTGAAATAACTTCTGCTCCATGTATGACTCACAGGGAACAATATTCTCGTCCATTATCTTTCCTTTAATTGTCTCCCTCACAGCATTTAGCTCAGGATAGGGAGATTCGTTGATGGGTAAGAACCTAAACATAGGAGGCAAAGAAGATATGGGAGCATCTTCTAATGTTTTCACCAGTGAAATAAAGGCGTTGACAAAAGCCGAAGGCACGCATCCAAGAATCCCTTGGTTCCATTTGTTGTCCATGAGGATTGCTTCTCTCGAAGATGCTAAAAGAAAATCGGCCTGAATTATGAATGGAAAATTTGTAGCCATTTCTGTAGGAAGAAACGCATAAACCCCAGGTGACTTCATCCCTCTGCTGAGCCGCTCTCCATTTGGAAAAGCCAATGTGAGCACCCACTCTTCCACTTCCATTCGTTTTTCCACTTTATTCTCTGACTTGACAGGAAACCTCTGCTTCCACATGAAGTAGCTGCATTCCCCTTCCAAATTGTCACCATTTAATTCATCAGATGAGAGATGGAGCATGTAGGACTCTGCATCAATGTTCTTCCTTGTAACAAAATCAATCTCAGATGAAATGGATATGGCACTCACAGAGTTGAGCCTACGATCCTCGTTATCTTCCCTGATTGAAAGCCTCTTTATCTTAGAAAGAAACAACAGTATTTCAGGATGAATGCTTGAGAGTTGCTGCTTCACAGGTTTAACCTTGTCGGGCTTCAGGGGCAACACAATTGTTGTGGTTGGAAGTGCAGTGTCAGTGCCATATATTTGCTTTATGGTGGAAAGAGTTGGGTTATCATCCACCCATTCGGGAACAATGTATCCAACATGGCACTGTGAGCAAGGTTCTTCATTAAAGCGTATCTGATAGCCATTACTGAATATGTACGGCTGAGCTGTGATGAGAAACACACTCTTGAATCCAATTCCTGAAACGCCATAACATTAGTTGTTTTAGAAACAATATTGAAAATATGATTAAATTTTTGTAAATAAGCAAGCCGCTAAAGGAACTAGCATGTTGTTCATATGCATCCAGCCATCCATAAGATAAAGGCCTGTATGAACACAATTTGCTTTAAGATTCATTCTATCGGATGCAATTACAACGGAAGGCAATTGTCAAACTTGTTCCTATCTTTATGGTCCTATGACGAAAGAATGATTGAATTGAGAAAGAAACAGAAATATCCAGGTTCAGATGTAACACAAGACTGATTCCAGAAAAACCTTCACTTCAAAATCCACAAGCACCCTAATTTAATTTCAATCAAATAAAAGATATTTCCAGGTGTAAATAAACACAAGTTTCTAGTTTCTACTACATATAATAAGAGGGCAGTTAGGAAAGATGCACAATAAGAATATATGAGAAGTGCAGGATATCTCAAAAACTAAATGACAAGAGTACCAAGGGAGACAAGCATTGAACAACCCTGAAATTCTCATCCTACGAGAGTACAATTTTCATCACAACAGAAAAGAACCATATGTTGACCGCCATTCTTTGTTGTAGTTCAAACAACTTGGGAATAAAAAAACTACACCTCATTTAATTTACAACGCCAAAATTCCACATTAAGGAATGGCCATGGTGCAACTTTATTCAAGACTGAAATGCCCAGCTACCTTGAGTTTGTAACAAGGTCAAACTTCCACATTATTGACAAGAAATACCAATTTTCCATATAAACGAATGGCCATGGTTAAGAATTTACCTTGAGTTTGTAACATGTGGAAGCAGAAATAACGTCAATCATTTTTATTTGCTTGGTTATACAAATGAAAGAGAAAGGAAAATGAACTCCGTGACAGCCTAAAATTGATACTACTGCAAGGCATGATCGAAACGCGGGCTTTTGACATTTTCACTATTCCTCGTACCGATTTTCTCTTTCACGTATCGTTCTAATTTTCCACATCTTTTCTTTTCGCTTTATTTCCCTCCTAAATCAGGTACAACATAGGGAAGGAAGAGAAAGTCATAGCTTCCTTTTTTTCTCTTCATGCCCACAAGTTCCAAACAAATTCTTTACACTTCCAAGCATAAGCAAATCTAATTGACATGGATTGGAACTCATTAGGTAGTCACCTTTCTCGCCAATATAACCACGTTTGCGAAGGCCTTTCTTGGTGGAGCGTCCAACACTGCAAATGGATTCAATATTTTTGGGAGAAAAACCCTTCTCGTTGTTGAATACCAGCAACGTGGCCGAAGCTCCAGTGCCTGTAATATCCCGAGAAGTTATCACGAACTCCAGTGATGGTTGTACCCCTTCCAAGTAGTCATTGTCCTCTGCATTCTGTAAACAGAACAAATGAAAAGAAATGGTAGCATTACTATACCTTGAAAAATAAAAAAAAACGAATTTCTGATTGACCGAAAATATATATACGTATATAAATTCAGAACCATAACATAGGGTATCAATGTCTCATGCGAAAAATAAGAACAAGAATAGACATAGGAGATGGTCAAATTTGATTTCTTTTCTCTCAAGATTTCTCTATTATATCCAAATTCCAAAAGCAGACCACCCAAGAACTACCCCATTAAAATTACATATCTCTGCTCGGTTTTGGACTTTGGATGAATGTGAATTTTAAATGAACTTATTTAATGTTCAATCAATTCCATAGAGATACAAAAGATTCGCTTGAATTGTGAAACTACAGTGAGAGATGGAATAGATAAAGAAGACATGCATGTAGAGCATCTATTAGAGTATTAGAGCTTGTCCCACATTGGTTATAATCACTTCCAAGACTAGTATATGAGCCTAGACAGCCTTTCTACTCATTACCAATTGATTTTGAGCTGGATACTTCAACAACATCAACATGGCCTTACTCCATTTTTGTCTCAAACACAAAATTTGAGTAAAAATCCTCAAAACACACTCCACACATTTACTCACACCTTATACCAAATTGAGTTTCACTCTTAATTTTACCCAAAATCATGGAGACTCATATTTTGAAAAACTATTTTTTCCCTCTCAAGACTCAAATTCATAACTATTCTTCGACTAATTACATAAACTTACACTTAAATTTGGGTCTACCAATTGGATTGTTCAAGGAAAAAAAAATTGGATTGTTCAAGCTTTTAGTCAAAATTTACGTAAAAGCATGGGTAAAGAATGTTGGGTTTTGTGAAGCTTGATTCGATTTGGTTAGCGTTTCGCAAGGGTCCAGGTGACAGCGCCCACGGTGGGGGCTCGGAGCTTGGATGCAACACCCCCAAGACCTAGACAGGGTTTTACGATTTATGGTAATTTATGATGAGGTTAAAAATACTTGCTATACACAGCCAATGTAACTAGTAATTCATTTTTTAGTCATGACATAATAGAAGTTGGTGTGAGTGTAGTGGCCCGGAATAAGCGGGCTCGGGCCAACCCCGAGGCATTTACTATTGCAAGCCTCAAGCTGGTCCCTAGAGCCCAACAGTGCATAGCTCCGAGCAATGTTCTTAAAGAGCTCAGGCAACTAGTGAGGTGTTGCTCGGTACATCATGAAGTGACGACGCGTTATGTCTCGTCTTCAACCTTCATCCTCGGGCAGCCAGGGACCTCGATGATGAGCATCAGCATGATGTAAGCTGTGACAGTTACAGAACGAAGATCCATCATTAGGGCTGACCTGGCCATGTGCTCCGTAACTGCCTTATCTCATACGTCACCCGAGGCGGTTACCGGAGCATATCCTCCATGTGCTTACTTGGGGACCAAGCCAAGCGAGGTCTATAAAAGCAAAAGGACACTAACCAAAAGAGGTATGTCATTCTACTCTAACCCTAGACCTGTATACTTCTCCCTAGATCTAACTTGATCGTTGAAAGGTCACTAGGCTTCCACAACCCTAGTGACATGTTGCAGGTCCGACGTGCGGAGCAGCGGAAGAAAGAACCTGAACCGACCCAAGGTCAAGATCCCGATAAACCGAACCCCTACAATTGGCGACTCTACTGGGGAACTAACCGCCATCTCAGCGTTCCATTTCTTCTCCTCCTTAAAACTTCGTTCAAATTCCTAAATCAAAATGGTGGTGGTATAGGACCCTTCTCTCAATGACGCAACCGCAGGACTCGAGCCTCTCGAAGCCCTCACACTAGGCTCCAGAGGAGCCAACGCCCTGGGCAAGCAGCATGTCTCTATCACCGCCAATCCAATCAGAGTCGGCTCTTCGACTCCGGACATGGAGCCGTCCAGCGAAATCCTCACCTACATCCGTCATCTGGATCAAAGGATTGACAACCTCACGTCGGTCGTGGATCGGGACAAACATACGAGTTGGCAGAAATTAAGCGCCTCCTTCAGATGTCCCCTTCTCACTCTCATTCTGGCAGAAGCCGCGACGGGCAAAGGAGCCACCCACCCCCACCCCCACCCCCCCAGCCCCAGCCGTGGAGGGGCCCTCTTGGTGGAACACCGATCAAGGCCCTCAGCAAAGGACCACCTCGACCCATCAAAAGAGGCGGCCCGCATTGGAAAGAATGGACGGCATGGGGAGCGTTCCTGGTCTCTTGAGCCGGATTCTAAAAAGCACCCAGGGAAGCGATCTGCCTTCGAGAGGCTCGGACGTGTTTCCGCCTCCTCCATCCATTCTATCAGAGGAAGCAAGGGGCATACCGAGCCCATCCCTAGCTTCACAAAAATCACAAGAGAGGACAACAGCCTCATGGAGATCCAAACCAAGGGGTACCGCAAGCGCCTAAAAAACAGACGTGAAAGACGCCCAGTCACCGAGCGCCTCAAACACCACTCTCGAGATAGCTATAGGTTTGACAAACGAAAGGATGGGTGCTAACACACCCCCAGAAGGGTGCTAACACACCCTTCTCTCAATGACGCAACCGCAGGACTCGAGCCTCTCGAAGCCCTCACACTAGGCTCCGGAGGAGCCAATGCCCTGGGCAAGCAGCACGTCTCTATCACCGCCAATCCAATCAGAGTCGGCTCTTCGACTCCGGACATGGAGCCGTCCAGCGAAATCCTCACCTACATCCGTCATCTGGATCAAAGGATTGACAACCTCACGTCGGTCGTGGATCGGGACAAACGGACGAGTTGGCAGAAATTAAGCGCCTCCTTCAGATGTCCCCTTCTCACTCTCATTCTGGCAGAAGCCGCGACGGGCAAAGGAGCCACCCACCCCCACCCCCCCAGCCGTGGAGGGGCCCTCTTGGTGGAACACCGATCAAGGCCCTCAGCAAAGGACCACCTCGACCCACCAAAAGAGGCGGCCCGCATCGGAAAGAATGGGCGGCCCGGGGAGCATTCCCGGTCTCTTGAGCCGGATCCTAAAAAGTACCCAAGAAAGCGATCTGCCTTCGAGAGGCTTGGATGTGTTTCCGCCTCCTCCACCCATTCTGTCAGAGGGAGCAAGGGGCATACCAAGCTCACCCGTAGCTTCACAAAAGTCGCAAGAGAGGACAACAGCCTCATGGAGATCCAAACCAAGGGGTACCACAAGCGCCTCAAAAACAAGCGTGAAAAAAGCCCAGTCACCGAGCGCCTCAAGCACCACTCTCGAGATAGCTATAGGTCCTACAAACGAAAGGATCGGTGCGAACACACCCCCCCAAAAGTCAGGGAGCGTTCTGCCGAAACCCAAAGACTATCCGAAGTCAGACCATCTCACACCAACAAAGCGCACCACGACCGAGCGTCCAGACGGCCCCGACCATTCTATCCGACCTCATCGCAATGCGCGTCTTGAGACTCACAACCTCTCCGTTTACAAAAAAGATAGATTCAGTCACCCCCCAAAAGGATTCACCTAACCCAAGTTTGCCAAGTATGACGGCAAATCTGAAGCCTACACTCACTTGGTGTAGTACAAGCTCATCATGTCTCTTTTCCTCAAGAATGGCCCCTCGGACGCCTACCTTTGCAAAGTATTTCCTGCGAGCCTCGGGAACCTAAGCCTTACATGGTTCAACCAACTGCCTCCCAGATCCATTTCCTTATTCGATTCCCTTTGTGACGCCTTCATGGCTCAGTTCGTGACAAGCAATAAGCACGCAAAGGAAATCGACTCTCTTCTCTCACAGTGCAAACGAAGCGACGAAATGCTACGTTGGTCGCTACTGGTAGCTCTTTAACAAGATTGAAGGGTGCAACGAGGTCATCTCGGCCCCCAGCTTTAAGCTCGGCCTCATTTCACTGGACGAGCACGTATACGGACCCCGTTCGTTTAAAGGTTTTGAATTCTAATCATTATCCTACCTTCCTCCAATCATTACTCTTATTTTTCTCTTTATCTCTCTTCAATCATTACCCATATTTTCAATCATTACCCTATTTCTCTCTGCACTCATTACCTAAAAATCCAAATCCAAAATCCCAAAACGAATGGAGTCACGATGATCTCGCCCGGAACAAGCCGAGGTCCATGCAGGAGCTCATGACACACATCGAAGGGTGGTGCTAGCTAATTGAATCCAATGTAGAGCGGGGAATCGGGAAGCCCGCAGCACTGAGACCCGTTCGTTTTGGGATTTTGGATTCGGATTTGTAGGTAGTGAGTATAGAAAGAAATAGAGTAATGATTGGAAATATGGATAATGATTGGAGAGAAATAGAGAGAAAAAATGAAAGTAATGATTGGAGAGAAATAGAATAATGATTAGAATCCAAAATCCAAAACCTTTAAACGAACGGGGTATGAAGGTCCCAGCGGCCTCGACAGTCATCACAAGCGCTGCACACGTTCTGAGCTCCAAAAAACAAGTCAACAATATAAAAGCAAGCACCGAAGTGAGGACTGAAGCCGAGCGATTTCATTGCCGAAAAAACCGTCTTCACCGTCCCAAACTACAGGGTCATTGACCAAGTTAAGGACCAGCCTTTCTTCTCCTTCCCGAATCAGAAGCTTGGCACCGAGAACGGGAAGATCAAGAACCCAATTGTCCGATGCAGCTACCATAACGAGAAGGCCACTTCACCACCACTTGCAAACCCTTCAAGGCTTACTTGGAGCAGCTTGTCGCGAGTAGTCACCTCAGAAATCTCATTGACTACGAAAAAACTAGGGCTTGGTCACAGCGGGTAAAAAGCCAGACCGAAGAAGAGATTCAAACGATCCATGTCATCCATGGTCTCATGGATGCCGAGGCCGCAAGGATCATCCATGCCTATCTTAATGAAGCTTCGTCATCCAAACAAGTCATGTTGGTAGGTCCCGAGCCAAAGCACGCTCGTACAGACAATGGCTCTAAGTGGACTATCTCGTTCACCGAGAAAGATCTTGACCGAGTCCAGCTCCCGCACAACGACGCCCTCGTGGTAACACTGCGCATCGAAGCCTTCAACGTCTAGCGTGTCCTCGTCGATCAGGGCAGCTCGGCGGAAGTAATGTACTATTCCATGTTCAAGGATTTGAAGCTCCCGGAGTCCAACCTCCGTCCTACTGAGCCCCGGTATGGCCCCTCGGACAGATCACCCTCCCCATCCGTGTCAGGTTGGTGACACATCAGATGGAGTTCGTCGTAGTGGACATTCTGAGCCCTTACAAAGCCATCATCAGACGCACCTGGCTTCACAAAATAAAGGCTATCGCCTCCACCTATCACCAGTTGTTCGATTCATTGGTGCATTCGATCATCAGGAAGACCTCTTGGGGACCAAATTGCAGCTAAGAAGTGCTATGTCAATGCGGTCTGAAGCAACAAAAAGACAGCTCGGGTAAACCTCATCAAGGTCCCCGACGCCCCAGTGCTTGAAAGCGTTCTAAGAAGGGCCGACGAAAAAGCAATTGAAGATTTTATTACCATTCCCATCAACAAGGATGGCTCCCGATTCTTGTCGGCTCATCCCTCAGCGATACTGATCGGGAGCAGTTGGTGGATTTCCTCAAAAGTAACATCGAGTTGTTTGCTGGATGCCATATGAAATGCCCGGGGTCGACCCTTTGTTCATCTGCCACGAACTCAACATTGATAAAAACAGACGTCCGGTCGTGCAGAAGGCAGAGCAGTCCTCCCCGATACATTTCAAAGCCATTATCGAAGAAGTCGAACGCCTTCTAAACGCTCGGGCCATCCGCGAAGTTCAGTACCCAAAGTGGTTGGCCAACACTGTGGTTGTGAAGAAAAAGAACGGCAAATGGCGTGTGTGCATTGACTATTCCAATCTCAACGATGCCCACCCAAAGGACTTCTTCCCCCTTCCGCGGATCATCAGTTAGTCGACGCCACCGCAGGTCATGCCCGACTCAGTTTTATGGACGCTTACCGAGGCTATCATCAGATAGCAGCAAAGACGATGTTGAAAATACAGTCTTCATTACCCCACACGGTATTTTTGGATAGCTCGTCATGCCCTTCGGCCTCAAAAATGTTGGGGCTACATTTCAGCGTATGATAACCAAACTGTTCGAACACTTGTTGGAGGACACTATGATGGCTTACATCGATGATATGGTTGTAAAAAGCATGTGTTTGCGTGTAACACCCTGACCCAAAATTCGTACGCGATTCGGTTTAATATAAAGGCAACGTTGGAACCGACATATTAAATTATTTAGTTTTAGTTTCGAAACGAAAATTGGAGGCAGTTTTCTTGCAATGATCGTGCAACAAAAAAAAAGGTGAAATACAAATGTTTTTCCTTTTACGTACGTGTAGATATATGTAGTAGTTTCTACTATTCTATAGGAATTAAAAGAAAAAAAACAGTAAAAAGTAGAATTTGCCACATTAGCCTATAGCTACCTAATGCAGCTTAGCCAAATCATTCTCATAGATTGGCTTACACTTACTTAAAAGAATGACACCTCACACTTGTAGTGACACTTGGTGGATTAGGTGTCAAGCTTAAAATTAGGAAATTCTGTAAATAGAAGTCCTTATTTTAGTACATGGCCAAAAATGGTATCTTCAACCAAAACCACTTGTACGGAAAAAGAAGAGAGAAAGGTTCAGTTGGTGTTAACGCTAGATTAGCATAATAAAAGAAATAAAGGGAGGTAACAATGCTCCTGTCCAAAGCCATACCCATACACCACTATCGAGCTATCGCGCACTATCGGAAGGTTAGCAAGAATACGAGTTAAGTCTCCTCCAAGCTTACAAAAAGTCCAAGGTGAGATACTTATACTTTAGTTACATGATTTTTCTTTATAAAAGTAGCATGATTTTATGTTGAAAAAAGATTATGATTTTATATATGCCATGGAAAAAGATATGAAAAATCTTTCATGTTAAAGACTAGAAACACATCAGACAAATGTGATGACGTTATAAAATTTAAGCTTAGAAAATGAAAGCGGTTAGACAAAGGTGATGGCCTATTGATGCATCCAGACAATTGTCCCGAGTTTGGAGGACGCTTTCAAAGATACCATAACACAGAGGGGAGTTATACGGACGGAAAGAATAAGGCCCTAGTGGCCAGTGACTTGATCATTTCACACAGCAAGAGGGGTCGCTCCCCTACAGAAAGATTAAGCTGTTGGATGAACATCATAAGATTATTTGTTTCAGATTATGCAAGCATTTATGTTAAAAATTGTTTCCATGGTATAAAACATGCAACTTTGGTATTTGTACCTCACATGAGCATTCGGCTTATGAAAATTAATATTTTTCACAGATAATGAAGAATAGAGATGGAGTTGCTACTGCCCTGGGATATGCTTGTTGTACTTTTGTGTAGATATTGTAAAAATGTTCTCTTTTCAGAAGACTTGCTTTGTGTTTGCTTTACTTTTCAAAAAGAATTTTTCAAAAAATTCTCCCTACTTCCAGCATATTTCTCTCTATCTCTCTCCACTTATTACCCCTACTATTTTTCAAAAAAAATTTCAAAAAGCAATCCAAACAAAACATTGAATTTTGTAAAAAAACTTGAGTATTTTTTAAATAAAAAAATTATGTCTTTCTCAAGCCATTGTCTCCAAATTTATTTATGAAAAAGAGGCATGGATGAGCGTCAGGACTCATTGGCCGGTCACGATGACTCGACAAAGTTCCTAGAGTCAGGGTCATGACATTGCGGCTTCCCCAGGA
The DNA here is from genome assembly GCA_025413875.1 of Rhododendron molle. Lineage (NCBI taxonomy): Eukaryota > Viridiplantae > Streptophyta > Magnoliopsida > Ericales > Ericaceae > Rhododendron > Rhododendron molle. The sequence goes on from CM046395.1 coordinate 41,397,037, forward strand.
CTGAACATAAAGTTGCTCGACACAACGACGTATGTGTTTGCCCAAGACTCGGAGTCGAGCAAGCTCTCTACCAACAAGTCCTTATGCTCGGGCCGACTGACAAGGTAATACCAACCATAGCCAGGGTTCTTCCCGAGCATGTACGCACCAAACAACTCTTCGATCCCAAAGGCTAGGTTTTCCCTCCTCCGCAACTCAATGATGCTCATAATGATGCAATAAGAGTTGGTGGAGAGCTAAGAAAAAGTGAGGGACAGTTCCCGAAGCATGTGTTGGACAAAATAATGGAGGGGAAACCTAACCTCGACCTCGATAATGGCCATCAAAGGGAAGGTCAGCTCCCCTTCTCGGTATTGGATATTGTCCGGGCGCGACGCCCCTCTTTAACTTGGACGTCAGGAGGGTTGGAGTAGGTCGCCATGAACTCCTCGTAAGACCCCTCCTCTCCATCGAAGAAACAAAAGAATGAACAGGGACACTCCGCCCTTCCCCGTCGAACCTCCTCCGGAGCCTCGGCATCGGCATCTTGACCTAAGGAACTCGCGGGATCGGCAACAGGGGACGACACCAGTGAGCCCGATATCTGTTCAGAAGAAGGATCAAGGGACTCGAAATAATTAACGGGGACTAGAGTGGCCCAACGTACTCCGGCCGGGCTACGAAGGAAGTCGACTATAAAGTCTTTTTCACTTATGGTAATGAATGCCGAAGAATTGCAGGAGCTGTCCGAGGAGATCTTAATGACCATTCGCCCGAACCTAACAGGATGCACATGCAAGAGTTGTTAGCTACGTGGATGCACAGAATCGAAGAGGTTCAGTCGTTCGAGCGCATAATCAGGTCATCAATCCTTGGACACCTAAACATTAGGTTAAGAGCCCGGACAAGGGGAATTCTTCCTCAGGAAGAATCTCAGGCTCGGGAAGAATATCTGAGCTCGGGAAGAACAATGACCATTGTCTGTTCATCTTCCTTCCCGTTCTCCAGCGGCCCAGGCCTCTCTAAGACAATGATTCGATCAGAAAACATTGAAGAATGCATTGAAAATGCTAGAAAACTTGAGAAAGGTCTTGATCGATCAACATACCTGAAAATGGGGAGAGAACTCGCTGCCAAACGCATGCGAGATCGATCTAAAGTTCTGAAAACTCGAAGGTTGATGAGAGAGGTTCTGACAATGATGGTCTGGAGAGAGAAAACAAAAGTGTTTCTCGCTCCCTTTGCTCCCCCTTTTATACTGGCAGTTCAAAGGTTGAAGGGTGCTCAAGAAACGAAGCGACGCCTCAGAGGCCGTCGGATGTGCGACACATGGTGACGATCAGCGGCTCACAAGCAACCACAGCGTCAAGAGCGACACCTTGGTTGGCCAAGCCACTAGGCTTGCGACGCATGGCAATGATTTGACAGAACATACCAATCAACTGACACGGCACGTGCCGAGCCACCTAGCATTATATGTTCGACGAAGGTGTGGCTCCTAGGGCTAGGCTTCTGGCGGTTACCGAAGGAGTTACAAAGATTCCCTGGGACAAAAGTCTCTGTGTCGGCGATTGCTGTTGTCAATCCCCCCGCACTGAAAAGGACGCCTAGGCGAATTGAGGGCTATTGTAGTGGCCCGGAATAAGCGGGCTTGGGCCGACCCCGAGGCATTTACTATTGCATACTTCGGGCTAGTCCTTAGTGCCCATCAGTGCATAGCTCCGAGCAATGTTCTTAAAGAGCTCAGGCAACCAGTGAGATGTTGCTCGGTACATCACGAAGTGACGACGCAATATGCCTTGGCTATGACCTTCATCCTCGAGTAGTCGGGGACCTCAATGATGAGCATCAACATGACGTAAGCCGCAACAGTTACAGAATGAAGATCATCATTAGGGCTGATCTGGCCATGTACTCCGTAACCGCCTTATCTCATACGTCGCCCATGACGTCACCCGAGACGGTTACCCGAGCGTATCCTTCACGCTCTTACTTGGGGACCAAGCCAAGCAAGGTCTATAAAAGCAAAGGAACTGTAACCAAAAGAGGTATGTCATTCTACCCTAACCCTAGACCTATATACTTCTCCCTAGATCCAACTTGATCATCGGAAGGTCACTGGACTTCCACAGCCCCAGTGACTTGTTGCAAGTCCGACGGTGGGCGCGCGGAGCAGCGGAAGAAGGAACTTGAACTCACCCACGGTCAAGATCCCGATAAACTGAACCCCCACAGTGAGCAACGTGTGCTCAACTACACAATTAAATTCAAGTAACCACACAGTTAAATTCAAGCTACTCTCATTAGGGTGATAAACGAGCCAAGCAGTTAGTTGTTTTCAAAGCTTGGTTTGAAAATTTTACAAGCTTTGTAATATGTTCGAGCTCCCGACAAGCAGATCCCCCGAACGAGCTTTAATCGAGCCAAACACGAACTGATCTTGGGTAGCTTGAATTTTTTACTCGTCATAAACTGAACTAGCTTGTTGTAGCTTGTTCAAATGAAAGCTTATTGAGATTCAAAAAAATGTTCAAACTTGATTTGTTGATCGAACAAAAACAAGCTCAAACTCAAACTCAAGTAGCTTGATTCGTTTATCAGCCCTGAGATACAAAGTAATAGAGATACATAGTTCTCAAATTGACGCCTAAATGTACAACAGTATACCGAGACAAAACGAATTACATACCCGTCGATTATGGGCAGAGCTGTATCGGAGGGAGAGTGGCAGATACCACCCCAGTTCCAACAAAATATTATCGTACACTGAAGTGATGTCATTTAATAAATTATCGGTATCCAAATAGCAAACAGCTTCATTTTTAATATAGAAAAAATGAAAATAAAAAAACAATATACAAAAGAAACGGTTGAGATTATAAAAATAATATCTCAACTTTTTTGTCAAAAAAATTTCAATCTCATGTTCAATAGGGGCTTGCTCCGCTCAGAGCTTTATGGGATTTCGGGGCTTTTAAAGTTGTCTTTATTAAAAATGTTATTTTTTTTAATTTTGCGTAACACTTTTGTGATTTATTATTGACTTTTATAATATCCAATATAAATCCCTAAAAATCAGATTTTTGGTCTTTATCTTGTATATATTTAAAAAATTTGGGTAAAAGTAATAAAAAAAAAGAAGAAAAAACCTACTTGATTTCTCTCGTCGAAACAATCAATAATTAATAAAAATTTGGCACAAAACTAAAACTCTTGACAGAAAAAAGCCTAAATACAACAAGATAGTTAAACCAAGTCTTTTGTTCTTATTAATCCAACGAAAAAATGTCTTTTATTCTTGTCTAACAACAATCAAAGCGACTCTTCGTAGTATTTTAAGAACGAGGTACAACTAATAATAGTGGACTCCGTTCGAACAGAGCCACTACGGTTGAAACATCACACAGATGATACGTATACACACAAATGTAGTATATAATTAAAAAAACATACCGTAAATATGCGCACATTAGGTTTGGATTATATTATAAACCTGGATTAGTTCCATGAGAAAGTGGACGTCCTTAGAGTAGAGTTCAGCGGAGAGGTAGTTAACGGCATGATGGAGGTCTTCGTTTTTGGGATCCGGTTCGCCCCCGATATTGAACTTTTTCGTCCGGATTTCCTCAATGTGTTTTCTCGGCTTAGCCATTGGCAAAGAAAATCTCCCCCCAGTATCTCTTCTACGGAGCCTGTATCACAGAGTGAGTCGTGAATATAATTAATGAGAGAGAGTGAGAGATATAGAGAAGGGAGAGCTTCGTTGGTAAGCAAAAGACAAAGTGGAAGAAGGGATGAGAGAGAGAGGGAGACGAACTTGTGCGGAGAGAGATTGAGAGATATAGAGAAGGGAAAACTTCGTTGGGAAGCAAAAGAGAAAGTGGAAGAAAGGGCAATGGCTATGATGCTCCAGGTAGTTTTGGGAGCATCATACTCTCAATAAATTACTTACCACAGAAATAGACAAAATTTATCATTGATTAAGGTAACACTTATCATCGAATAAGGCAACCGGTTGTAGTAAGTGTTGCCTATTTGTGTGGTAAGTGTAACCTTATACAATGGTAAGTATTGTCTTAGTTAATAGTATGAGTTGCCTGTTCTGTGGTAAGTAATCCTCCGTTTTTTTGTCAAAATCACCTTATTTTTTACAAAACCACCATATTTTTAGTTTTTGGTTTTGATCTAAGGACTATGATTCATCTATTTTCAATCCAAGAACTATAATTTATTAGAAGTATGATACACCCATACCACTTGGGAGCATCACATCAGTTTTTGGGAAAAAAGGGACGAGAGAGAGAGAGAGTAGAGTGGAGTCGGGAAAAAGGAGACTGGAAGGCGACGAACTTGTACGGAAAAGGATAATTTTTGTAAGACCCATTCCTTTTCTTTATTAAAGGCATCCCCTGAGATTCCTTGACTTCAGGTCTTGCTCGAGTAAAAGCAAAATAGAAAAAAAAGATTGCAACTGTTTAGACGTGACGTCATCTGATTAATTCGTTGATTGGTCAGCAGAGCAACCACATTGTGGGCTAGAAATAGTAATCGGACCCGCTGCAAACCCGCTCTATCTCGAACGGAGCCGGTTTTCGATCACCTACGGGTATTGGGTCGAGGTAAAATTACTAAAATCCGGCCGGGTTCAGGTAGGATTCGGGGTGATAGTACCCCGCCCCAATATTACCCACCCCGAAATGTATTTATTTATAAAATTATACTTTTATTATAATCTAATTATCATTAATACTTCAAATTTTATATTTTTACCCTAATATTATTATCATTACAATAAAAAATCCTTATATTCTTATCTTTCTATTTTCACCATTATACTAAATTAACGCTTTATTTATACTTATTTTGCTTTTAGATTAGCAATTTTTAAAAAAAAATTACGGACCGGGGCGGGTAAACACGTTCCCCAATTGGGGCAGGAACGGGGGAACCCAAAAATATATATGTCCGATCGGGTCGGGACCGGAATCGGGTAATAATTTTTGAATCGAGGTCGGGTATGCAAAACCCGCCCCACCCTATTGCCATTCCTAGGACTGTAGCCCTACACTGGATGGGATTTTTTATTTTACTATTTTTTTTTGCCTCAAATCTTCAGGCGATCCGTTAAGAATCACCGTGTATATGATATGTATGTTTCCTTATTTTCATTGAGATGAGAATGATAGAGATTCACCGTGTATATCATTTCTTAAGAGAGAGTACGTAGATCCGTTAAAAATCCAAAATTAATGGACTTACTGAAATATAAAAATATGCAATATGGATTTTGTTTGAAACGGGGCAAAAAAAAAAAATTATTTGCATTATTTTTGAATTTAAAAATATAAAATAAGTACTTTTTTTAAGGAAGTGTTCTGAAAAATCGTTTGAAGAGTCCGCCGCCAAGAACACCCCCTTGTTTTGTAGAAACCCTTTTGTAGCACTTAGAGTGATTGGCCATTCTTAGGAGTGTTTGTGAGGAGTGACTATTTAGAGCCCATTCCAGAACACGAAAAAAGTCCTGATTTTTTTAGAAGGTAATTTCAAGCTCAAAGATTATAAGTTTATTGAAATCTAAAAATATGCAATATGGATCTTGTTTAAAAGATTTCATCGAGATCTTTTATACGATGCAAAAGAAAATTTGAAAAATTATTTTTCAGTTACATTATTTTTGAGTTTGGAAATATGAAATAAGCTACTTATTTTTTAAGAAGGTTTCTAGAACGGGGCCTTAGTGATATAGAGCACGTTCACGCCATCTTTCATACACCTCTATCACCACACTTTTTTATTTCGTGCTTTTAATACTTAGTCATGGATCTCGTGTGGATGTGTGGTATAGAGGTTCTTGAAGCACTGCGTAGCTGTGCTCCAAAAGTACTTGAATTTTTTATGTGTATGTGAGTGCTACGCTTAGGTGTGTCACGTAATTGTTGTTGCATTTTTTTTTCCCCCTCGAGAAAAACTTAAAAAAGATTCAGCTAGTCAAATAGCAGATACATAATTAGTAGCTCTTGGTTTCACAGGGTGATTCGAGAATCAAATTTATAAAGGGGCATCAAACCTTTCTTTCATTATTAATCCCCTAATTTGCTCTTTAATACACATTGTTTTGTGATGTTGACAAAAAAAATAGAACGTGCGACGCTTATCTCACACCATTTTTCTTAAATTCAGAACCAATTCTATCGCTCATAACCTTAAATCATAACCCATTACCACAACTACTTTGCGCTAGCTTTTCACTTGTATGGAGGGTAGCACCAATTTTTTTTTTTTTCAATCATTCTACATCCACACCCATTTACACACCCACACACACAATAAAGATGGAGCCCGCACACACTACACATCCAGTGTGCGTGGTCTTTTAACTTTTACCGTTAACGGAGTTAGTAGTTGCACTTTACTCCAAAATTACAGGGAGGCAATGTGGTCATTAGCAAATCTTTGGGAGGTCATTTGCCAAACAGACAAACCTCAGGGAGGTAATCCGTACTTTGCCCTAAATAAAAAACTACTTCCTCCGTCCATTTTTAAATATTTCGCTTTGTAACCTCAACTTATTAAAAAAACATATTATCATTACACATTTCACATCAATTTTTACCTTCACTTTATTTATTTACCCTCTATGGAGATATCATCATTACACTTTTACTCACTGACTTTTCAAAATGAAATTTACTTTTAGGGGCAAAATAGAAAATGTACCAACTTTTATCCACTAACTTCACAAAATGAACACATAATATGGGACAACCCAAAATAGAATACTAGATTTTAGAGAGGGGACGAAAGGAGTATGAGTTTTTGAACATTTTCCTATCTTATTGACAGCTCATTGGGTTATTTTTAGCATTTTCTTTTATAATAAAGTGAAGTCTAAATTTAGAGAAATTATGATGGAAGAAAACAACATAAAGGTTAGCTCAAGCGGAAAGGAGAGCAGAATGTGAGAGCTAATTATAAGTTCAAGCATGTAGTTTGATTCTTACAAATATAAAAAAAAAAAATGGAAAATTCTAACTCCACGCCCAAATACACACCCATTTACACATCCACACACACAATAGGGGTGGGGCCCACACACACTGGATGTGTAGTGTATGCGGGCTCCACCTTTATTGTGGGTATGGATGTGTAAATGGGTGTGTGTTTGGGTGTGGATGTAGAATGATTGTTCTTAATTAAATGGCCTTTACTCTCCCCAACACGTTGACATAGAGAAAGGGAGAAAGAGAGAGATGGCTATGGAGATTTACACTCCACCGTTGCCGAACACCTCCTAGACTGAGCCTAGATCGAAGAGTTCAAAACAAAACAGAGCATGCCATATTCTTCTCATCTTTCTTTACCTGAGATTTCGAGGTGAAACAGGATGCTGCATTTCCCATCCAATTAGCTTCACAGTCAAAATGGGAGAAAACCCAGAAATTAGAAAAGGTTAAAAAAAACCCAAAAACCAAAGATTCCAAATTGCTATCTCCGAAAGGGATTTTTGGGGGGTTTTGATGCTATTTAGCAACAAACCAAACCCAGATGGCCGGTCCAAAACAACTAGAAATTCCTAAAATTTAGTTACGCAGTAGGACCTTGAACAAAGAATCTGGTACCAAATCAAGTTTATGTGAGGTCCAGTAAACCTTAATTCACTAGGAATTAGAGATGATAGAAACAAAGGATCAACAAGGAGAGAGATGATTCATGGAAACTAAGAAACAAGAATCTCAGGTAAAGAAAGATGAGAAGAATATGGGATTTCGATCTTTAAACAACAGTTGTGTCAAAAAAAATTCACCAATCTCTCTGACTGATCGACGCCGTTGCCAGCATCACCGGCGTCGGATACGACTGTCGTCAGACCTTTGCCGTCATAGGGTCTTCGTCTTCCCCGTCGGTTTTGGAGATGAGATCTCTGGGAGGGTTGCGAGGGGGGGATGGGGGAAGAGGAAATGAGGGGTATCGAAAAAAGAAAATGCACCTGACCCATCATTAAATGCCAGAAAAACGAGAAAACATGGCTGGTGCGTGGTGGTGACCTTGTTTCTGGTTCTCAGGGGCAGTTGGTTGCATCTCCGATGGTCGGCAGTTGGTGGGTGCTGTTGCGCGGTGACTGGTGACTAGGGATTTGGGAGTTTTGGGGAGAAGATGTACAATGAGGGCATTGTTGTCTTTTACCATGCAAATTTTGAAGAAAACTAGAAAAGGTAGGCATAGACGAGGTACAAGCGTGTGCAACACAAAATTGTCAATTTGGACGGAAAAAGTAACGGAAGCACTTTAGTCCCAAATCATGAGAAGGCGATGTGGTCATTAGCAAATCTCAAGGAGGTCATTTGCTAAACAGACAAACCTCAGAGAGGTAATTCGTACTTTGCCCTATTATTTATCTAAGTGCATCAAAAGTAGTTTTTTTTTTTGGCTAACTACTATCAATAGTATAACAATTATAGTGGAGTAATACAAAGCTTCCAATAATGAGAAATTAATTTTTTAGTACTACTAATTTCACATGATTTTTTTTATCCTTTCTCCTCTTTGAATTGTAGCACTTATATACTTGTAAACGAATCGAAGTGTCCGCTAACAACTTAAAGCTCTACTCAATAAAGACTTTGTGGTAGAATTGAAGCCCGTTTGATGAAATGAGCCAAGATCTAGTCATCCCGAAGTCGACTGGGATAGACTCTTGAATAAAAGACATATACAAAGCATGCAATATTTTAGTAATACTGTTTGTTTCCAAATTAAAAAAACAGGCCTGGAAACAGCGAGTAGTGTAGTTCTAGGCCTTGTGCGGGCGTTCCAGGACTGGATTGCAGTCCAATTTCGTGCTAAGGCCTAGATGCCTCAGATCTGACTTCTTCTAGAGCGATTGCGTACGACCTAAGGGGTGAGGCCGTATGGTGGTTCGTTGTTTGCCTTTGCGGGATAAGGACTTAAAAATTTCCTAACCGTTGTTAGAAAATGGAAAGAAAAAGAAAACAGGGTGCGATGAAATTAAAAGAACTTCATTAACGGTTTAACGAAGTTGGTACAAGGAAAAGTAAAGACAATTGAAAGATAAATTGGGTAAGTTGTGGGCTTTGATGGTCGTGGACCTTTGATAAGGCCTTCAAAACTGGTATTTATAGGAGCTACAGGCCTTGAGCTGCTTCAAAATGCTCCAATGCATGGCTGCCATGTGGCCTTCCAGCAGAGGCCTGAGTTTGAGCAGCTTCAAAATGCTCCAATGAGAAGCTATTCTCTGAGCAAAACGTGTCTTTCACTCCAAGAAAACGGCAAAGGCCTGAGAAGGCCTTCTCCTTTGCACATAACTTTTGTAAAAGGGCAAAAGGGATTTTCAGTTCTTGCAGCATCCAGGCCTGTTCAGCTGCTTGAATGGACTTCTTCTGGGCCCACCACGGCTTTTCTCAGGCCTTCCCATCCATTTTAGTGGACCTTGCACCTCTTGTGGGCCCCTCAAACCTCTGGGCTTGACTCCTTATAGAAGAAGCAAAAGACCAAGCAGACCTGAGTGAGCTGCTTGTAAGCAGTTTGTTGAGGTTTGCATGAGCCATTCACTAGCATCTCCAAGGGTTGCATGTACGCCACCTGTCCTTGGCCTTGCTTTATGCTGAAAAATGGGGTCCACTCAGACCTTGAGCTATTTGTAAGCAGCTTTCCCAAATCTGTCCAGCAGGAAAATTCTAGGCCTTTGAGCTGCTTACAATCACCATTAAGCAGCTTGCTAGAGAACCTTCTAGACCTTTGAGCTGCTTGGGATGTCTCCATGCATGGCTGCCACGTGTCCCAAGGCTTGCTTCATGCTGGAGGATGGTGGCCATCCAGACCTTGAGCTGTTTGTAAGCAGCTTACCTAGACCTGCCTATTGAGAACATTCATCCTCTAGGAGCTGTTTAAGAGCAGCTTAAGGCCTTTTCCTTCCAGTTGAGGCCCATATGCATGCAATGTTTCTAAGAAGCAAGTCCACACAATACTTAGGCCTAAATTTGAGGTGCAAGATAAGCCTTAGTCCATTGTAAGCTTCGTGAGCCCATTGTAAGCCTTTTGACCTGAAGCTTGGAGAAAAACCCAAACTTTAACTGATTTGGACCTTGAAGGCCTTATCGTTTCTTAGAACTATGCTAGGCCTGGATGAAGTGCTCAGGCCTAGTGGGTCAACTTCAAGACCTTGGCCAGCCTTGGGCCTAGTTTTATGGAAGAGATATCTTAGGCCTTCGTATGTTTCAAATCTTTGCAAGCTCAATTGGTCCTTTAGCATTCATATCGGGCCAATTCCTTGTGGCTTATTTACAAGGCTTCTCAAGGCCTGAGATTAGCATTCAAGGCCACCTTCTAACCGACCAATTGATCTTCTGAATTTTGGCCAAAAATGGGTGTAAACAAATACGGATAGTGATTCAAACTGTTTCTAAATGTTTTGTTTCAAAGCTCAAGTTTGAGTCGAGCTTAATTTGTTTATATTTATTCGACTCGGGTTTGCACCGAGCTCGAGTTTCATATCATAAATACTAACTTGAGCTCGATTGTAACTCGAACAGAACTTTAGCTACGGAGTTTCACAAATATTTACCGGCTCATGCATATTACAATTTTTTTTTTCAGAAATCCTATGAGGACAGACCACCGCCCACAGAAATCGTACCGATGGCTGCCATCCGGCTGTCTCCGGCCACCAGACGACCGATCCGATCCGTCCAAAAATTCTATAAAAAAAAAAACGAGGGGTCCCATCGCAGGAATAAACAGTATCCGATGTGTGTAAGATGCTTGATCAAAGCACCCTATAAACGAGGGGACGGAAGAAAAATAGGGTGCTTTGATCAAGCATCTTACACACATCGGATGTCGTTTTTTTTTTAGAATTTTCGGACGGATCGGATTGGCCGTCCGGTGGTTGGAGACGGCCGGCCAGCGACCGTTGGTACAATTTCTGTGGGCGGTGGTCTGTCCTCGTAGAAAAATGTTTGTAAATTTTGTCTTAAGAAAAATCGCCAAATAGATAGAGAAGATTTAAGTGGTAGTATACACCAACCAATGTTGAACCAAAATTCAAAATTAGCACTTCAAGAAGTTAAGTTAGAAGCAACTACAGTTAGGTTAGAACTAGATTGAGCCAAATTTCAGTTTGAAAAACAGGTATCAGAATTAGAAAATAAAATAGAAATCTTATCTATAGAAGTGGAAACATATAGGATAGAAAATAGCAGATTAAGAAACCAGTTAAATGAAAAGAATCAGTCTTTAAAGTCACCAGAACTCATAGAAGACCATTGTAACATTATAGAATCAGTCAATAGAATAGGAGAAAATAGTTTGATTGAAATAAATTGTGAAGTCTTGTTACCAGCCAAAGGGAAACAACCAGGAAAAGTCATAGAACTTAAAGCCATGATAGATACAGGAGCCAGTAAAAGTCACATTAGTCGTGATCTCATACCAGTAGAATACTATACAAAACCAGGTTACATAGCCAGAGCAGATCTCATGAATAACACCAGTATTATCTATGATACTTGTCTTATGAATAGCAGTATTAGGTTTACCAACAAACTTCAGCAACAGCACACCTACCCATTACCCATGGTATGGATAGGAGACATTAACCACAGCTACAAGTTTATCTTAGGATTAAACTTTATAGACAGCATGAATGGAAGCATCACATTTAGCAAACATTTTGTGACATTCCATAAACGTAGTTTACAGGTAGAAACATTACATGCCCAAAATTTAGAATCAGAGTTGTCAGCTAAGCGTGGTGGAACCATAGAGAATGAAAACGAAAATAGAATAGTGAAAAAACAGATAGAAAAAATATTAAAAGAACTTCCAGATACACACCTAGATTCATATGAGGAAACTATAAATGATTCAGTTGAAACAGAATGGTTGATGGAAGTAGAAGAAGAACAGTTAATCCAAATAGAATATGATTTTATAGATTTTGAACAAATAGACTACTCTTTGTCAGTTCTTGATCGCAAAAAGAGAAAAACAGACAAAGAAAGATTAGAAGAGTTAATCAAGATAGCAGAAGAAACTCAGATTTTAGGAGAAGATCCAATCAAACATTGGAACAAAAATAAGACCCTAGCACATTTAGAAATTATTAATCCAAATTTTAAAATTAGCACACAAAAAATTGTATACAGTCCCTTAGATGTAGAAGAATTTGAAACCCAGATTAGAGAATTGTTAGATCTCAAAGTTATAAGAGAAAGTACTAGTCCTCATAGAAGTACAGCTTTTCTGGTAAGAAACCATGCAGAACTCAAAAGAAATAAGGCGCGAATGGTCATAAACTATAAGCGACTTAATGATAATATTCAGCTAGACAGTTATGATATACCCAGTAAAGAGCAGCTTATTAACAGTATCCAGGATGCAATAGTTTTTAGTAAATTTGATTGTAAATCAGGATTTTGGCAGATTATGTTAGATCAGCCTAGTATACCATGGACAGCATTCACATGTCCCCAAGGATGTTATGAATGGATTGTTATGCCATTTGGTTTAAAAACAGCACCCAGTATTTTTCAGAGAAAAATGGATAATATATTCAAAAATTATCATTCATTTGTTCTTGTTTATATTGGTGATATTCTTGTTTTCAGTAAAACGCAAGAAGAACATTACAGAAATCTTAGGATAGTATTCCAGTTATTTATTAATAATGGTTTGATTATTAGTAAAAAGAAAATGAAGCTGTGCAAATAATACATAGAATATTTAGGAGTAAGAATAGGAAAAGGGAAAATCCAGTTACAACCACACATTGCCCAGAAGATCTTAGAATTTCCAGATAAGATAGAAGATAAGAAGAAACTTCAATCATTCTTAGGAACCTTAAATTATGCTAGACCCTTCATAAAAGATCTTAGCAAAATTATAGGACCTCTATATAGCAAAACGACCCCAACAGGTCAAAAATATTTTAACCAGCAAGACATTGATCTTGTCAGAAAAATCAAAGAAATTTGTAGGAAACTACCAGAACTAGAATTACCATTAGAATCTGATTACATAGTAATAGAAGTAGACGCCAGTGAAAAAGGATGGGGAGCAATACTCCTTAGCAAACCTACCAAATATTTAGCAAAATCTACAGAAAAAATTTGTAGATACTCTAGTGAAAAATACAGAGAAAAAGGAAACTTAGCCAGTATAGATTGTGAAATATTAGGAGTTATTAACGTCATTAATAGCTTCAAATTATGGTTGATCAAACCATTCACCGTTAGAACAAATTGTGAAGCAATTGTAAAGTTTCATAAGCTTCTCAATGAGAAAAAGATCAGTAACCATAGATGGCTTAATTTTGTTGATACAATAATAGGTAATGGCTATACGGTAGAATTTGAACACATTAAAGGAAAGGATAATACTCTAGCAAATTATTTGTCCAGAGAAATAAATGCTAATATTTTTAATTTCTCAGATGGCATCATCCAGCAACCCAACCAGTACAGTCAGGATGGATCAGAAATTTTTAACCTTTGGGAGCATAACACTCAAAGTCTTCCCTGAACAATCCAGATCAAAATTCAGGTACCTCATTCACAATATCAGTGAGGAGCAGAAATGTCTTTTAGATAATCTGTGGGACTCTCACAAAGATGCTCCAAAATTTTTAGCTTGTTTAAATGCTTTAAATATTTTCTTTAATCAGCAAAATGGGACAAACCCAACAAAAAGATTTTTATTTTATTGTGTTGCAGTAGGCCGAGTACCAGGAATTTATTCCTACTGGCCAGAAGTTTTACAACAATTGATGGAATCTCTTCCTCTACATGGAAAGGTTTTCATACATTTGCAGAAGCAAACCAATGGGCTAATTGTCTCATTGGAAACAATTTTCATATCTCAGAATCTTCCAAAAAACTAAATACTCAAACAGCCCTTGAGACTGCTGGCTTTCAAAATAACCAGATCTTTAACCAGCCAGGTTCACAACAAATAAGATTTTGTGATCATTGCGAAACAATGACCCGAAATTTTAGAATTCTAAATAAAAGAAATCAAGATTTGGAACAAGTCAACCAACAGTCGATTAATAACCAGCAGAGGCTTGAAGAAGACATAACTCTCAAAAGGAAATTGTTCAGTGCCGAGAGAGAGCTCAAAAAGATTAGAGACCATTTTACCCCACTTTTAAAAGCGAGAATGCAGTCTTTCCCACTGGAAGATGAAGAAAATGAGTGAAGTAAGGTATATAGTCCGAAAGAGGTTTTTCGAACAAAAGCAGCTACTTATCTTTCCAAATTTTCTCCAGATGTTATTCATCACATCCAGCATTTAGCCAAGCAAGACAGAGTTCATTTTCAAGAATTCCTGTTCTCAGAATTAGTCAGGATTAACCAGAATACAGGGTGTATTCCAGGACTCACCATCTCTTGGAAAACTCTCAACCTACAACATTAAGATATGGTTCCATGCCCAAAAATCAAACCTACTTGTATCCAGAAACCATTGGAGCGAATGACCTGTACTTGTCAACTCATATACAGCATCCTAATGGCCAACATAGACCTTAAGGATTTCAACCCCTTTTATCTCAATTTTAAGGGTAAACAGGTGGAAATCACAGAAGTTACTCTTCTGGATTTTGGATATATTCAACAAATTATATTCCATAATCCAGAACATACTGACAGATTTGGAAGAAAAATTGCAACTTGTGTTCTTAATTCTATGGCAGAACAGGGTACAACAGTTGAAGCAGTCGTGGAATCGAAACTTCCAGAATGGACATCCACAGGACAACTCATCCCTGCTTACCACAATATTCATGTAAACACAAATCCAGCCAATTCTCTCCTCAGAAGAATTTTTCATTGTGAAAACGATGAACCATGGATTTGCGAAACAAATTCCATCAGAAAACAAATTAGACATGCTATTGCTTTTACCATAGCCGAAGGATTTCATTATGATGATTTATACGCCTATGGGAAAGCACCATTATTTGTGAAGATCTATTTCAAAAAATTAGGTCACATGATCATCTCCCAGAATTAAAATTTCAGTTCGAAACAGGATATAATAATCTTGTTAGCTATTATAAGGAACAGAAAGCAATGATGAGAGGCGTAATAATAGCAGGAGATCTTTCACCAGATTCATCCCAAAATAACGAAGACGATGAAGATTACGATTTTGATGACGAAGCCGTCCATGACATCGAAAATGCCATGGAAGGATAAGCATCACCGACAAAGGTATCTCACCATAATTGACAGCAACATTGTCACCAAATGGGATGATACTTTATCAGTAAAGTGGCTTGGAAGCATGTGCCAAAAGCAGAGAACAACCAACCACTTTAAACTATTCCAACCACTATCCACCAGCCAGAAGATATTTCAGCTACTTTCGTGCATTTACTTAAAGCAACAATAATGAAGGTCTTACCTTTCAAAGAAAGGTTGAAAGATGTGACGATGCGGGCCCATGTTCACGCGGCATCTACTTTTCTTTTAGAAAATCGGATCTCTTTCCTTAGTAGGTTACCAGTCATCTTTGCTTTTAGAGTCTATAAATAGAGTTGAGTCTTTCATTTGTAAGCACGACTCTCCTAACATTGAGCACTTGCTACTTGTAAGCATTTGTTGCAATTGTAATTGGTCGAGTCAATTTTCAGCAATTGAGTCTTGTAATCAACAGCTTTCGACAGTAATACAGTAAGTTTCAGTTTCTCTCCAGTTTTATTTGTTCTTTAGGGACTCCCGAAAGGGAACACCCCCATGATCATAAATAATAAGAATACTGTATGAATTATATGCTGATATTACCCAAAGAATTTTAATCCAGTTTTTATACATCACGAACACTCCAAAAAATTCAATTTTCCTTTAAAAGAGAGATGACTTCAGGCTTTCAAACCATATAACTTTCTTGGGTCTAACCCGTTTTGCCAAAGAATGACGTTAAGGGAATTGTATTCGAAAGTAGGTTAAGAAAGAAAATAAGAAATTTCTCTGGAAAAGAAATTTTGACACATAGGAATTAAGTGATAATGAAAAGGAACGATTAATCAATGGGTAATATGATATATAATTTTATACAGTTCATCTGGATCATGTGGTGGTAAGTACCGAGTAGGATTTACAAATATTTGATCACAAACCTTTATCTCTTGTATGCATGAACAAAGAAGAACATATCTTGATTTACATTCGTAGATTAGAAGAAGAAATATTCACCCAAGATCTTTTGGTAAGTAGACTTTTAAATACAGTTTTAAATACAAGCAGATCTCTACCTAATAACACCCGTACTAGATTTATAGGAAAAGAACAGGATAAACTTAGAAGTTTAGAGCAACAGTTAACTGGAACACAACTTCAGTACCATAGAGCAAAGCCATTCCAGGATTACAATTAAATTGTAATAATCAATAAAGTAGAAGGTAAGAAAGGGTAATTATTTAGATTTGTCTCTATAGAAATCCCTGTCAGTGTCGTCCCTCATAGCAGAATTGCAGTACAAATTACTCTTTTGTTGTGACGGAGCTGTTTAGGCTAAATTAACTCAATCTAATGGCAAATAATTATGTGTGGACGTGCCAGAAGAGAACTAACTTTAGAAAAAAAAATTATTCTTTTTAGATTGATTAAAAACAACTAATTTAAATCAGGCAACTGTGTTATTCGTTCGCTTACCTCAACTAAGAGGATTTTTTCTTAAGGTATCAATCAAACAGTAGATTGACACTCTTCAATCAAAAAAGATAATTGAACATAAACAAACCTGAATTTAAGCAAAGGTAAGTTTATATACAAATACTCTTGAGATTTCGACAAGAATAATGCAGAAATATAAGTGCACTGAATTTAATCAAAAGTGAACCAATAATCGACTACTCTTTGGTAAGAAAAAGACTAAAAGAAATAAAATAACTTGAATTTAATCGAAAGTAGTCTTACATGCAAATAAGCCTTCAACTTACAAATTACTAAACTAATCTAATCTAAGTCCTAAACTATAATAGATCTCTGAGCAATTATTTTGTATGAGTTGTCAGATGATGAATTTTTTGTCGGGGGGCCTCTCTCTTCACTTGCTTCTTCTATTTATAGACAATGAGTCTGCCTTCGATCTTCATTCTCCACGTTCTCAACTGATGCCCACGTTTTCGCTCAAATTACTCCTTCTTCCCTCCGAAAAACGGTTGAGAGGGGCCTTCGAACAATTGGTTGAACTCGTCTCCTCAGAATTCTTCTCCTTCCACGTTTGTTGATGTTGTTCATGGCTGATTTCTGGGTAATGGAGTTCATGTTTTCACGCAATGTGGTTAAATGCTCCAAATTGACCATTCAAATAGTTCACTATAACCTTGATTGATTTCCTTCATGAAACGGAGAACTAATGACACCGTTCGATGGTTTTAAGGATTAATTAATGGCTAAGTTTAGTTATCATCTTAATTACCCTTGCTTGGCGTTTAAACGTGGTCGTTTCCAATCAAAACGATACCGTTTAGTACTAAAATAACATCGTCATTAAACTTTCTGATCCTATACATCTCAGGTCTAAATGAGACGTGTTCTGATTGGGCAAAACACTGTTCGGTGCCACGTGTAATTTTCTCATTGGGTGTCATATTTTAGGATGTAAACAGTAGCTGCTTCAACGAAATTTGACTGAAAATAATATTAAAATTCTATTAAAGACTTACAATAGAGTAATGGACTAGCCTGTCTTTGTTTGGGGGTGAATTAGTTCAATCAAAGGAAAAGATTGCGTGCGGGCGTGTCAGAAAAGAACTAACTTCACAAATGAAATTATTCTTTCCAATGTGATTTGAAACAACTAATTTATATCAGGCAACTGTGTTATCTGTTCAATTACCTCAACTAAGAGGATTTTTCCTTAAAAATGTCGAACCAAGACTACGGGCTGGTTTTTCTCAAATCAAAAAAGATGAATGAACACAAACGAACCTGAATCTAATCGAAGGTAAGTTTGTATACAAACACTCTTAAGACCTTACTGAAACCAATGGAACAAATATAAGCACACTGAATTTAATCAAAGAGAGCTTACAACCAATTGAGATGATCGAGCACCAACAAACCTGAATCGAATCGAAGGCAAATTTGTGCACAAACACTCTTGGAATTTTTCTAAGACTAAGCGGAAATATAAGCACACTGAATTTAATCGAAGAGGGCTTATAAACGACTAATCTCTGGTAAGAGAAAGACTGAAAGGAATAAGAAACTTGAATTTAATCGAAAGTAGTCTTACATGCAAACAAGTCTTCAACTTACAAAGTAAACTAAACTACGTCCTAAACTAAGACAAATCCCTGAGCAATCATATTGAGTATGAGTTGTCAGTGGATGAGTTTTTTTCCGGGGGGGGCTTTTATCTTCAACTTCTTCTCTTATTTATAGACGCTGAACCTGCCTTCGAACTCCACGTCTTCAATTGCTTCTCACGTCTTCATTTTAACTGCCCATGATTCCTTGAAAAACGGTTGAGGGGAGCCTTCGAACGGTTGCTGAACTGGTTCCTCTAGAGTCCTTCTCTCTCCACGTTTGCTATTCTTGATCATGGCTGCTTTCTGGATCGTGGGCTTCCTCTTTTTATGCAATGTGAACATGATTACTCCTTCTGAATGATTCCCTGCTTGATTCCCCATGAGACGGAGATTCAATCACCGTTGGATGAGTTTTAATAAGTAATCTACGGCTAAACCTAATTACCGTATTAATTACCCTTAATTGGGACTCAAACGTTGCCGTTTCCCATCAAAACGATACCGTTTAGTACTAAAATAATATCGCCATTAACCCTATGATTCCATGTATCTCGGGCCAAAATGGGATATGTTCTGATAGGTCAAAGCATTGTTTGATGCCACGTGTAATTTTCTTATTGGGTGGCGTATTTTAGGATGTAAACACACACCCCGCATTAACATCTTATTTAAGATAATTAAATAAGTGTTAATGGTGCACGTATCTACCCACGTCTCCTAAGAACACGGATGCATGGAGTCATGGGAAGAGTCTGCTTTCATGCACGTCCCTTGAGCTTCTCAAAGAAAGCTGCATCAATTCTTCCATAAATAGTGACTCGAGTTAGGGTTTAACGAATCACAAACCCCTTAACCCTCTTCGAAGCATAATCTCTTTCTGTTTAAGAGACCATCCAGTCATGGACTCTCTCCCAGAAATCAATCTCGTTCTTGATAATCTTGACCAACAATCTTCTTCGTCTCCTACATCTCCTCAAAACTCTCCTCAACTGTTGGCAGGAAAAATCCTCTCTGACCGAACCTTCAGCACTCCTGTCCCCCTACCCACGGGTTGGGAATCTGCCCTGACCCGTTCGAATACGATCAATGGCTCTGGCTGGAGTGCATGGGAGGACACACCTACCCATACCCGTCCGGATTCCATCCTGGTCAAGTTCGATCAGCCTGACCCAACTCCTAACAGGTTTCATCACTTTCGAACCCTGTTCGCAAGTCAGTTCTTGCCTCTGACTAGCAATGACACCATTCACATGGGCATGCTAGAATCCATCTACTCCTCTCTCAAGTTTGCTCCTTACTTGAAACAAGAGGAGAACTACCTTGGGCCAGCTCCCTATTGTGACTTCAAACGCATGGCCCAATCTCAGAGAGCCTTCTGGCTTAATGAGGTGAAAACTCCTCACTTCCCTGCTGGCTTCGAAGAGTCGACCAAATTGGCTCCCCTTCCAGAAGAAACTGATTGGTTTAGTGAGGTGTCTAACCTTGCTATCAACCCTCCCCATTTTCAATGGTGTTACGGCTTCCCTATCTATCCATCTGATAAGGGACGAGCCCTTCAACTCCTTGCTGCTTTATCTTTCCTGGATGTCTCCATCCTGGAAGAATAAGTCCCATTGACCAATTTTAAATGGGCTTGTGAAACAATCCTCATGTGCACTGTCCCCTCCACGGTATCCTACCAAATTCATTGCTTCTTGGACTTCTTGCCAGTGATCAGAGCATGGCTCAAGGCAAATGCAGCAGCCTACGGCTTTGACCAAGACCTCCAGGATTATGCCCTGGTTAAAGACAGGATTGAGAAGCTCAACAACCAGATCCAAAGCTTCCAATCTGAATCATTCGAAGTGGTGCCTGCCCATGCGGACAAGAAGCTTCGAAGGTGCTTAAAACGAAAACAAATGAAGCGCCCAGCCAAAGAAGCCAAGCTCCAAAAGAAAGCCAAAGCCCTGGTGCTTAGCTTTAGGCCACTTCTGGAGAAGAAATTGGAATCTGATGCCAAAGAAGACATGAGGAAGATGGAGCTGAAGTTCCTTCAATTTGCTTGGAACAAGTTCCACAGCCTTGTCACTTGGTCCTTCCCACATTACTTCGAGAACAAGAAGGCTGCTGCTCAGCACCCAGGCCCTTCGAAGGCCTAATTTGCTCTCGACCAACTGCCAGTAGGAATTAGTATTTTCCTTTTGTTGCTTTTCCCTTGTAATTATGCAAATTTCATTCTTGTAATCCTGACAGATGTAAATGAAATTTCTTTTCGTAACAATATGTGCTTGGCTCAAGCTATGTTCTAATTCTGGGCCCTAAAAATAATAAACCCAAAGAATAAGCCACCTCACGACTTGGGCCTACCCACAGTTTGGCCCAACATTGGGGGTATAAAGGCAGAGAATATTCAAACTACCCCCCACGCCTAGCACATTCAAGCTTTCTTAAACTGAAAAACTTCTCTCATCCCTCCCCTCTGAGAAACCGCCGGAACGGACCGAATCAATGGCCTCCTCCAGTCGACCAGTTGTCGTGGAACATCCGACCCCTTCGCTTGCCTTAAGACGGTTCATCGAAAAGAAGGACCAAGAATCAACAGAAGTTTCCTGTTTCGACGACCGAGTTCTCGTCCCAAACCCTAGAGAAAAAGGTACATGCATCCTGGGCCCTCAGTTTATAGGGGAAATTCTTATTCAGACAATGGAATGTTCTTGAGGTTGAAATAGTAACAATAATTGCAGTATGAACATTTTTAAGTGCTTAGACAAATGAATCGTGGAAAATTTGGACTACTTTTATTCTGGCAGAAAAATCAGATGACCTTGAGAGAGTGGGTTTGAAGAATATCATCATTCTTCTTCGAAGGGGGATTCCCCAGAATCCGCCCCTAATCCAGGCTGCCCTAGCCTTTTGGGACTCCTCCTTTAATTTCTTTCGATTTAACTGTGGTATGATGGCACCCACAGTCTTAGATGTATCCCAAATGTTGGGACTCCATCCTTATGGCTCCCAATTTGACCCTACCCAAGAGTATAACCCTCCTCAGGGTTTCACTCGCTTGACCGCTCACAATGGATCCTTTTCCCAATTCTATTCCAGAGAAGGGAAATTGCAAGGGGGGTATCCGAGACAGAGTATTTTGCTTTCATACTCTACACTCTCTGCAAGGACATCCTTTGCCATTCTGGGAAAAGAGTGATGAATGAGTTTGTTCCATTGGCTTTAGCACTATCTAGAGGTGAGGTATTTGACTTTGCCTCTTATTTCCTTGGCCATGTGTACAAAGCTGGCTCTGAATTCCGCCAAAAGGGGCCAAACAGCTCCCAAGGGAACTATGGCTCCACGCCTACTTTCCGGAGCTAGGTCCATTCAAAGCACCTATGTCAACTATTGGAATCCCTGAGGACCCCAATGTCCATGGTGACAATTACATTGAGCCACAGGATAGTGACACCCACTCTTTAGTACACTACCTCTGCTTCTTCTCTGGGCTTGCTTCAGACACGGAATGGTACAATCCTTTCCAGGCTCTAATTGGACCACCATGGCTTTTGGACATTTTGTCAGATAAACAAGGGAAATCCTCTCGAGCCCTTCAAGCATGGGGCAACATACTTACGGGCAGAGAGATCTTCATATCGTCATCAAATATTGCCAGATCAGTGGCACATGCTGAAGTGTACTGCCCTGCTCAATTTGCGAGGCAGCTTGGTTTGGTTCAGGGCATCCCTATTCCCTATTGTGGTTTTATCAATGTCTCCATGCCTGAGCGTTCAAACACCTCCACAGAACACTTCAGAACGTGGTTTGACAAATCCAGGGATCTGATAAGACGAACAATTGTTCAAGATTTTCGAGATCCAGCGGTGTACACTACCCCTGAATTTGACGATTGGTGGCATGCCAACTGCTCTTTTCTTGTGGGACGTCCCCCTTTCAAGAAGTTCCTTGCACACATTGGTTATGAGCAATCTGCATTTGGGCATGCAACTCATGACGATTCCTCCCCTTTCTCCTCGGAGGGGTTTGGAGAAATTGGTGGGATTGAAGATACTATTGGAGATGAGGTTGACCAGAAAGTGGTCCCCCTCGAAGCTTCCCCCATATCAATGGTCATCCCTTCTCCTCCTCCCCGGAGACAGTCCTCTAGAGTACCCCAGAAAAGAGGTAACTTCTTCAGATATTTATATTTCTGTTCTTTAAGAAACCCTTCTGATGTAGGCTATATATGAAGGTACTGTTTCTTCCCCTCCAACGACTTCGAAGAGGGGTAAGATGACTTCTCAACCTAAGGAAGTCTTCCTTACCAAGCACTACATCGAACCCTCGAACGTACCATCAGGTTTGTTCCTCTCAGACACCTGACTTTATTTTTGTGTTTCCCTATTCATGGAACCAACATATTGCATTCCTCTTGTCTGTAGCTCCACAAGGAACTAGAGCTGCCAAGCAGCTCGAACCCACGCCTTCTCCAGATGATGAGGAGCCTGAAGATGACACAGGGGTTTTAGTTCCCAGGGGTACAATTCGTTCTTTCCATTTTGATAGCAGGAAACCCCTCAAGCAAGTTTTCTTAGTCTAACCTGTCATTTCTTTCAGGCCAAGGAAAAGTCACGTCGAAGGCCCTGGTATATGAAAGAAAGGAAAAAACTGTGAAGGGGAGTAAAGCCTCAGAAGAGCTCACTTTCCCTGACCAGGTGTGCTACAAGTATTCCTTGCATGTCTTTTAATTTGCAAATATATGACCTCTAATTCCTCTTACAGCTTCAAGGGTCACCAATTAAGTTGCCCCTTATTACTCACCAGGAGGATTCAGACCCCTTACCTGACATTTCTCATGGAGAGACTCTGGACAGCATGCCTATCACTCCTCTTTGAGAGACTCCAGTCAGCATGCCTACTCAAGAGATCTCTACTCATCAAGATTCTGTCCAAGTGAGTTTTGATATAATAACTTTGCTGTTATCTCTTGCTGGATCCATCCCTCCCATTCCTACCCAGGCAAGAATGGACCTTTTCAATACTATCATACATTTAACAGCTACCTTTAGGCCTAACGTTGGTATTGAATTCCCACAGGAATTTCCAATTACCACTGAGCTGCCTTCACCTAGGGACGTTGCGAGCAGCCAGTTGAAGGTTACTGAATTATTAGAGGTTCAAGAAAAAGACTCCCTTCCACATTCCTCAGCAGTTTTGGAACAGGGCTCTTCCTCACCTTCCTCTACTCCTGTTTTGCCCATTTGCTTCGGGAAACCAGGTCCTGATGCCCCAACGTCTTCGAAGGATCAGGTGCTTCTAACTCTATGCACCCCTTTCAGATGTTTCGATTGTTAGTTTTGTTTATCCTTATCTCCTATTGTGATTCAGGTGGATAACCCTACTGATGATATGGGAGCAGCTCTGTCCTTAGACCCAAGTTCATCCACAACTCCTGATGAAGCTCCTTCCCATCTGACAGATCTCCCCTTAGTGGCTTTTGATGTGTCACTGTATAAACATCAGCTGGGACTATTCTGTGATGGGATTGCTGACCCCATTCCTACCATTTCGGCTAACCCACTGGAAAGCCTCCAGCAACTCCTTAATACATCTACACTCCCCAGCTCTTCATCCTTTAAAATCAAGAGCATTCCTACGGGAGATGATGTTCTGATGTTAAAACATCATTTAGGAGCCTTGACCCGGCTAGGACTCCCATCTCTTCTTGAGCATGGTTTGGTTTACCATTTCGAAGTATGCCTTAAAGCCCTACTTCTCTCGAATAAGCTTCCTTCACCCATCAACTCTACTCTTCAAGAAAACTTTGGGCAGTTTAGTGAATTGTTTGCTCACAATCAATTCCTATCCAAAAGCCTTGGGAAAACCACCCTTGAGGAGAAAACACTGGAAGCTAAGACTTTAAAGATTGCTTCTCATCTTTCCTTGCACAGTGCTCAAACAAGGAAGCTCGAAGAGCTGCAAAGGCAAAAGAGTTGGCTCGAAGGAGAACTGCAAAGGGTCACGGGTGAGATTAACAAGGTTGCTGCTGAATCTTGTGCACTTAAGGATGTGGCCTCGAAGGGTGAGCAAACATTGCCACAGCTTATTCCCACGCTTCGAGCTGTGCGTCAGGAAAAGACTGCTCAAGTTTCATTATTAGATGATAATCTCAATTCCCTTCGAGCAATACTGTCCAATATTGGTCATGTAATTGAACAGTACTTGTAATATAATGCCCCCTTTTTTTATGCTTGATTACCGACGCATAGTAATACTTCAACCTAATTACTGGATAGCTATCAATGCATCAATAGATAAGTATCACAATGCATTAACTCGGGATAACTCGATAAGACTTCTTATCTACCTCCCCTGAGATCATTGAATGATCAACTTCCCCTTTTACCATTATAAATAGGGGCTTTTAAGCAGGGGAACTCACAACCCTTCTTAATTTCTGATGTCTTTCCTCTCGATCCCCAAAATTTCTCCAGCTTGATTTATTTGGTCGAGACTTCACCACTTCAATCCCAAGAAGGGGAATCATGACACGCCCACCAGATCTAGCGAGATATGGCTTCGAAGTATAGCCACATCAGTTCTCATGACGCCTTCCTCTTGGGCTATGGCTCCTAGGTATAGACACATCAGCTCTCATGACGAAATCTCGCCGAGCTTTGACTTCGAAGACCAAAGAATCTAACGAGATGGTCTCGCAGTATGTCTACCTACCAATGGAGCTTTGCTCAAGTCTTTTGTATCTCAGCCTGTGGAGACCCACTCCGGGATGACTGGGATACTTCTAGGTTTAATTAGGGTTTTGTTTTCCATCTCTTAGGTGGACATCGTGAATGTAATTTTCCTCATGAATGTAATGATCAGAGAAAATTCTTATTATTGTAACCCTGTCCTAGCTTCGTGGCATGACCACTGGATTATTCATGCTTTTATTTGCTTTGTTGGTCTCGAAGTCTGTACGTTCTAAGACCAAATGTTATTAACTGAACCTATGACTGGTTGCAACAAACAGAAATCTTCCTAAAGAATACTCTTTCTGTTGTTACATTTATTCTGATGCACCGATTGGCATTCTCGTCACCGATTCACCATTTTGAACAGGAAAGCTCCCTTAATGTACTTAGTGATTGGCCCTAAAAATCCAAACGACACTAACTTCAGATTTCGTGTACGGTTTACTCTCAGGGGATCTCCAATAGTCTCCTTGTTAACCGTAACACTTATTACTAAGACTGATGGCGGCTACCCCCCTTTGGACGTTTCGTTCCTCAAGGGCTTTACACCTGGCCTCAACTTAGTATCCATAATAATTACAGGGGGATACGCTGATGCCTTTGGGTCTATAAATAATGAACCAGAGCTGGTAATACTCATCCCATCTTCTTTCTTTATTCCCCTCGAATTTGCCATGGCTTCCAACCCACAAGCCCCTCAGCCTGCCGAACTTTTGGAGGAGCTTGCCAGAAGAATGACCAGACTCATCGACGAGCTTAAAGAGGACCAGCGGACGGAGCTTCGAGCTCTTCGAAGTGAGGTTGGCCAGCTTCGGGCTCAGCTAGTGGACGTGGAGACATCTTCACGTCTATGTTTGGCCAGGAGTTGGGGCGATCTGACCAACGTCCTCACGGCTCATGAGGCCAAAAGTCCTCCGGAGGGTGGGTCCTCGTAGGACCTCACCTTTGGGACTATGAGGGTCACCAGAAGACCCTCATTTTGGTTTCTGGGCCGTGAACTGGCCGTTTTTTTCTTTTAGAGATCATAGTAGGTCTCTTTTTCTTTTGCTTCAGATCCACTTGGGTCTGTTCTTTTTCTTTTGTAACGGCACCTCTTTAGGTGCCCCCTTTTTTATGAATAAATAAAACTTTTGCTATCAGGGTGTCGTGTTTTTACTTACCCTAACTGTTAATCCATACTTCGAAGTAATCGTGAGTCGAGATCGAAATAAGTAACTATGACGGAAATCTCTCCTCTTGACTTCCTCCCTTTTCTTCGTGACCCATAAAAGGCCAACGATTGCATCAAGTCAAACGCCTAGAAAAACTACCCCCCGAGCTGGGTTCATCTCTTCGAAGACAGTTGTCTTCTATGAAACGACTCCCGTATGGAAGGGACATAAGACTTTAAATGTTTCCCGTTTATCGTTCATCGATGGAGATAACCATTTAAATTTCTCAAATGATAGGCTCCTCCTTTCAAGACCCTGTGAATTTGGAAAGGTTCATCCCAAGTTGGAGCCCATTTGCCTAATCCATTCATCCTGACCCTTCGATCTCTGATGGGTAAGATTACTTTCCAAACCAGGTCACCCTCATCGAAGCTTCGAAAAGCTACTCTTTTATTGTAACTTCTGGCCACTCTTACCTTTTGTAACATGATTTGATTTAAAGCCTTTACTCTGGCTTCATCAGTGTCTTCGAGTTCCATATGCATGGCTTGGTGGTATGACTGGGTATCCAAATCATTTTGGAATGCTACCCTTTGAGATCTCACCGTGATCTCCATGGGTAGGACTGCATCGTGCCCATAGGTTAAAGCAAATGGGGTAGTGCCAGTGCTAGTCCTCTTCGTATTCCTATAAGCCCATAGTGTATCCATTAACAATTCATGCCAAGTTTCTGGGTTTTTATCCACCATTCTTTGGATTCCCTTTTTGATAATCTTGTTGGTTGATTCTGCTTGGCCGTTTGATTGGGCATAATATGTGCTAGTGTATATCAAAGAAATTCCATGGTTACTAGCAAAAGCTTTAACCAATTTCCCTTCGAATATGGAACCATTATCCACTGTTATTGTTTGAGGGCTGCCAAATCTATAAATGATCCCTTTTATAAACTCAATAACATGGGTTTGCTTAACTTCCTCATAAGCTTGAGCTTCCACCCACTTAGTGAAATAATCAGTTGCTACCAAAATGAATTTGTGATTTCCTGAAGAAGGTGGACAAATCATCCCAATCATATCCATGGCCCATCCTCTAAAAGGCCAAGGTTTTATGACATACTGTAAATCTGTAACTGGTAAATGTTTAAGTGGCCCTGTTCGTTGACAGGCTTGACATCCCTTGGCATAATCGATGCAGTCTTTAAGAATCGTGGGCCAATAGTACCCATATCTCCTTATCAACCATCTCATCTTTATGCCAGCTTGGTGAGCATTTACCTTGTTCAAACATTTCAAAAGGAGACCATCCATCCCTCTTTTAAATAGCTCATTATTGTACATAATGTAATTCAGCGCTTTCAACCTAGTTGCTTTGTCTGTCTCAGCATCTGGTTTGGTTAAGTAATCGATGAGCACTTGCCTCCAATCCTCGTTCTGATTGGGAGGAAGATTTACCTCTAATACTTCGAAATCAGTCAACCTATCGCTTAACATAGGTAAAGATTTCCTCAGAGTTAGCTGACAGAACTCTTTTCCACTTTCTGACACAATTTTATACCCTGATGCCCTTTGAGCCACCTCATCAGCTTCTTCATTGAAGAATCTAGGGATATAAGTTAAAGTGATCATGAAAAATCGGTCCATCAGCACTTTAGCATGCTGATAATAAAGCACTAGAGCTGGGCTGGTACATCGAAATTGCCCATTCAGCTGATTGATTATTAACTGAGACTCTCCAAAGACCTCAACAGCATTTGCCCTTAATCTGAGTAGAATTTCTAACCCTATGATTAAAGCTTCGTATTCTGCTTGATTATTCGAACATTGTCCCTCACTAAGTCGAAATCCAAACTTGGTTTTCAGACCTTGAGGGGACTCTAAAATTATACCTACTCCAGCCATTTGGGCAGTCTTCGATCCGTCAAACCATAGCTTCCATGGTTTGATATCAATCAGACTTGCTTCTAGTGTTTCAGGCACCTCAATTCCATTAGGGTGATCGGCCAAAAAGTTGGCCAACGCTTGTCCCTTTACTGATTTCTGGGGTAGATATTCGAGACAAAACTCAATTAAAGATACTATCCATTTCCCAATCTTCCCACTAAGCACTGGCTTCGAAAGCATGTGCTTAATTACATCAGTTTGAGAAATGACATAAGTCACTCTAGGCAACATATAATGCCTGAGCTTCTTGGAAGCATAAAATAAAGCTAAATATAGTTTTTCTACTGCAGCATATCTACATTCACAGGAATTTAGAAACCTACTAAGATAATAGACTGCTCTCTCCTTGCTATCCTCATTGTCTTGTGCCAGCAATGCTCCTATTGAATCATGAGTCGCTGCTAAGTACAGCTTCACTGGTTTCCCTTCAATAGGTGGCATCAACACTGGTGGGTTGGCTAGGTATCTCTTGATGGCTTCGAAGGCATCATCATGCTCTCTAGACCACTTGAATTCTTCTCCCTCCTTTAATTTCAATAAAGAAGAGAAGATTTTAGTCTTTCCTGCAGTATTAGATATAAATCTACGAAGGAAATTTAATTGACCAAGAAACCTTTGCAACTCCTTCTTGTTCGAAGGGGGTTTAGCCTCAATAATGGCATTTGCTTTGTTCTTATCAACCTGTATTCCCCTCTTGTGAACTAAGTAACCCAGAAATTTTCCCGCTGATACTCCAAAAGCACATTTTTCTGGATTTAACTTCAGTTGGTATAGTTTTAGTTGTTGAAATGTCTTTTCTAGATGTTGCAAGTGATCCTCATCAGAATCTGACTTCACAATGATATCATCTATGTAGCATTCCAGAAAACCTCCTACCAAATCATGGAAAATGGTATTCATAGCCCTTTGGTAGGGTAGGTAGCACCAGCATTCTTTAACCCAAATGGCATCTTGACCCATTCAAAAATGCCAATGTTACCAGGGCATGCAAATGCTATTTTGTGCACATCTTCTTCTGCTATGCAAATTTGGTTGTATCCTGAATGCCCATCCAAGATGGACAACATCTTGTGTCCAGCTGACCCGTCCACAAGCATGTCCACATTTGGCATAGGATACTCATCCTTAGGAGTGGCAGTATTTAGATTTCGAAAATCAATACAGATCCTAATACTCCCATTCTTTTTAGGAACTGGAACTACATTAGACAACCATTCGACATACCTGGCTGTCCTAATGAACCAGCATCTAGGAGTCTTTGAATTTCTTTCTTGACTCCTGCAATAATTTCTGGACTCATCTTCCTGGTTGGTTGCTTCACAGGTTTAAATTGTGGCTTGATAGGCAACCTATGCTCCACCAATTTCTTGTCCAACCAGGGAGTTCCTTGTAACTCCATGCAAAACATTCTTTATTGGCTTTCAGGTAGTGCTATCAACTTAACCCTCATTTCTGAGTCGAGCTGTTTGTTGATAAACACCGGGTTGGGATTTCTTTCATCTCCCAATTTTACTTCCTCCAGAAGATCTTGGTCTTCGAAATGTTCTTGAGACGTTGGACTGTCTTCCTCCTTGTGAGGCTTGTGATCCTGCAGAACGTCTTCCCACATGTTGTCCTCCTGTATCTTCTGCTCAATCCCCAAAGCAACATATCTTATTAAAGCCAATGAGTTGGCCTCTCCTTCCACCTCTTCCTTGGATTCACATCCAAGCAGCATCATCCTTTGGGGTGTCTGATTCATAATCAACAGCTTGTTTCAGCTTCGATTTTAGCTCTGCCAATTCTCCCAATTCCATCTCGTTGGTTGGGCAAGTGGCTGCTTGGAGTAGTTCACTCAGTGGAACTACGTCTGACTTGTACATTTCTGCTTCAGCAAAATTCGCTGTGGCACTAAATGGATGTGGATCAGCTTTAACTCCTTCAACACCCACTTCTTTGCCTTTGTCATACTTAACAATCATCAATTCCTCCAAACTCTCCTGATTCTGCTCAACTTCACGTACCAGATTCTCATCCATCTCGATCTGGGCCACTTCCTCTAGATCACAGTCATTGCATATGATGTTCAGTTCTTCATCACTGTGCATCTCTTCAGAGGAGCTGGCTTTGACCAGCCAAGCATTGCTTCCATCTTTAGACGCCTGGCCAATTTTGAAGGAGTCCATCGAACACGGATAAACCATGTTAACTTGCACCTCTGGCTGGCTTCCAAACTGAATGCTTGCTGCTTCTTTGGTCTGGTTAATTGCCTCTGCTCTCACTTCCCCCTTGGATTCAGCCTCTTGTGCGGACACTTCCATGGGGGAAGAGCTTCCTTCTACCCTTTCTTGTTCCACCAACATGGCTTCTAGCAGCCCAGACTGGTAACTGGCCAATGAGTTGGGGGAAGGTGCATCGAAGTCCTCCTCGAGCATCTCTGAAGCTACTTTCTGCAAAGCTTCTCCTTCTCGATATTGGGTTCGAAACTCCTCGGGGTCCCTTTGAGCCCTGTCGAACCTTGGATTGAGCCTTGTTCCCTTTCAGATTCCTCTCCAGTTGAGGAGTCTCCCATTTGAAAGAGTGAGTACTTCCTTTGGAGCTTCCTTTTCTGTGTTCTTGAGAGCAAGGGGACCATCTGTGAGATTTTGGACTTGGGATCCCTTATCAATACCCAATTTCCAGAGTTTGAGCTGGGTGGTTTGAAGGTCTTGGTCCCACATTTGGCTGGACCCTTATATCCTTGAAACAGATCAGGCTTAACCGGTTTCAGAAACCAATCAGGGACGCCTTTTACTAAAGTGAACTCGTCTGGCTTGACTTCCTCTTGTACCCCTGAAGTCTGACCAATGTTGGCCTTCTTTAGAGGAGGTACTTCCCTTTTCTGAGCATAAGGGACTATATTCGAGGGCATATTCCTCTTCGAAGCCAACCAAGGCTTGCTCTCATTTGGTTTTGCTGGTGCTGGAGCAATTCGCTTCATCCCTTGCTCTTTAGGGAACAGGCTGACTCCCTTCCTGTCCAGATCCTTGAAAACCAAATAGTTGGCTCTACAACCCACGCATAAGCACTCCAAAAACGAGGCTTCGAGCATAGGCAGGTGGTTTGTTCCAGCATCTTGTGAAGATAAGCCGGCATTGCTTGATTTGAAATGGCTTTGTCTTACTCCCATGCCTCGAGGATGACCGGCATACGGCTTCCACCTTGTGGGCTGGACTGAAGTCATATTCACTGGTGCTTCCTTGTCACGCCAATATTTTTTGACAGTTCGAGCCAACGAAGTGGGCACGTTGGTGTTTACTTCTTCGACCTTTGGAAAAGGAGTGGCATCGATTCCCATGGCCTTCTCAGGGAACTTGATCCTTCCTTTCTTGATTTGTTCCTGAATTCTGTCACGAAAAACATTGCAAGGCTTAGTTGAATGAGACCAAGAATCATGCCATTTACAATATGTTTTCCCATGCTTTTCTTCTGCAGTTGGTAATTTAACTTCTGAGGGCAATTTGATGATCTTTTTTCTTAACAGGTAATCAAAAATTTCATCAGCCTTTGTTACATCGAAAGAATAAACTTTATTTATTTCTCTCTGTTTGAATTTCTGCCCTATAGTAACATTCTTCTGGACTAGAGGCTCACAAACACAAGGATCATGTTCAATGATTTCTGCAGCATCTATCTCATAGTTGGGATCTCTATAATACGTGGAATAAGAAGAGTTATGCCTATCTGTATCTTCTTCCAGCAATGACTCATATCTAGTGACTTTGTAGGTTAGATCTGCAAAGTCTCTAAACTCAGTGGAATCGAACCTCTTTCGAAGTTCTCTTTCCAACCCATCTTGGGCTAACCTCACAAACTCTGCTTCTGGCAATTGGAGTTTGCACTTGGTCCTGGCCCTTTTGAACCTAGATATGAAGTCTGCTATCTTTTCATCTGGTTTTTGCCTTAATCTAGCCAAGTCTGCCATTGAGACTTCAGGCTCTGCATGGAAGAATTGTGCATGAAACACCTCCTCCATCTGAAACCAATTGGTTATTGATCCTGGTGGTAAATTGGTATACCAAGCAAAAGCTGGTCCAGACAAAGAATTTGGGAACAGCTTCAACTTCATGAAGCCATTTTGGGCCAAGTTCTTACATTGGGCAGAAAATCTAGCAATGTGTTCTACGGAAGACTGCCTTCCATCCCCATAGAACAAAGTAAAATCTGGGATTTTGAATTCCCTAGGGATTTGAAATGTGGTGTCTATCCATTCTGGGTATGGCTTTCGATAGATCTGAGGTTGCACCCCTCGAGTTCGAGGTCCACAAACCTCTTGTATGAGACCCATAACTTGGTCTCTTAATACTGGGTTGTCTACGAGGAGATTCTGTCCTTGATTTGCCACAGGCTGATCTTGCCTTTCCAAATCATCTTCCTGAACCCCATTAAAATCCCCCTGGTTTTCTCTAGGGGGCCTCCCATATGGTGGTTGCTGCATCCTTTCAGGCGCAACATGAGGCTGTGTATACCTAGGATTTTTCTCTTGAACAGTGGGGAAGGGACCCCTAGCCATTGGCAACTCCTGACGAGAGTCTCGTGGATTGACATCCCTCCTTTCTAGTCTATACCCTTGTTCTAACTCTACGTCATCCCCCCATCTTCCTGGAACAGGTTCGAAGAGAGGATTAACACTTTGTCTATTCCCAGTATTTCTTGGGACTCCAATGGTAATACCATGAGATTGCCTAGGAATCTCCACTGGCTCATACCAAGATTGTGGTATGTTTTCAGGAAACATTTTCTCCTTTCCTGGTCTAGATTTTATCTTACCCTGTCCAACATCCTCTCCAAGCCTTCCTTCGAAGGGACTTTGGTGAGTGCTAGAGTTGGCTTGGTTATTCAGTCCAATATTTGCTGGACTGTTCCTTGCTACCTCTGGATTGGGCAATCTAGTTTTTATGTTTTTGATCATGGCTCTTTGGGTTTGAGCCATCTCTCTGAAAGCCATCATCATTTCTCTAAACATGTCTTCCTTATCATGGTCCTTACCACTAGCCTGTCCCTCCTGGGCATTTGAAGGGAAGCCTGTAGGCCCTTGATAAGGAGGCATTTCATAAGAAAGCTCCTCCTGTAGAGGCTCCTCCATTTCTAAAGCCAATGGCTGAAAAGCTAGGCTAGCAGGCGTACCTGGTTCTGCAACCTGCTCTGGCTCAATTTGTTCCCCTGGCTCCAAAGCACCAATAGGTGTACCTATTTGCTTCCTGAGCCTTGGCATTTCGCACTTTCGAGTCCCATTGGGCGTGCCAAAAATTGTTTGAGGGTGAATTAGTTCAATCGAAGGAAAAGATTGTGTGGGGCGTGCCAGAAAAGAACTAACTTCACAAATGAAATTATTCTTTCCAATGTGATTTGAAACAACTAATTTATATCAGGCAACGTTTTATCTGTTCAATTACCTCAACTAAGAGGATTTTTCCTTAAAAATGTCGAACCAAGACTACGGGTTGGCTTTTTCAAATCAAAAAGATGAATGAACACAAACGAACTCGAATCTAATCGAAGGTAAGTTTGTATACAAACACTCTTAAGACTTCATGAAACCAATGGAACAAATATAAGCACACCGAATTTAATCAAAGAGAGCTTACAACCAATTGAGATGATCGAGCACAAACAAACTCGAATCGAATCGAAGGCAAATTTGTGCACATGCAAACACTCTTGGAATTTTTCTAAGACTAAGCGGAAATATAAGCACACTGAATTTAATCGAAGAGGGCTTATAAACGACTAATCTCTGGTAAGAGAAAGACTGAAAGGAATAAGAAACTTGAATTTAATCGAAAGTAGTCTTACATGCAAACAAGTCTTCAACTTACAAAGTAAACTAAACTACGTCCTAAACTAAGACAAATCCCTGAGCAATCATATTGAGTATGAGTTGTCAGTGGATGAGTTTTTTTCCGGGGGGGGCTTTTATCTTCAACTTCTTCTCTTATTTATAGACGCCGAGTGTGCCTTCGAACTCCACGTCTTCATTTGACGCACATGTTCCTTTTCGAACTGCCCATGATTCCTTGAAATTCGGCTGAGTGGAGCCTTCGAACGGTTGCTGAACTGGTTCCTCTAGAGTCCTTCTCTCTCCACGTTTGCTATTCTTGATCATGGCTGCTTTCTGGATCGTGGGCTTCCTCTTTTTATGCAATGTGAACATGATTACTCCTTCTGAATGATTCCCTGCTTGATTCCCCATGAGACGGAGATTCAATCACCGTTGGATGAGTTTTAATAAGTAATCTACGGCTAAACCTAATTACCGTATTAATTACCCTTAATTGGGACTCAAACGTTGCCGTTTCCCATCAAAACGATACCGTTTAGTACTAAAATAATATCGCCATTAACCCTATGATTCCATGTATCTCGGGCCAAAATGGGATATGTTCTGATAGGCTAAAGCATTGTTTGATGCCACGTGTAATTTTCTTATTGGGTGGCGTAT
Organism: Rhododendron molle; assembly: GCA_025413875.1. Classification (NCBI taxonomy): domain Eukaryota; kingdom Viridiplantae; phylum Streptophyta; class Magnoliopsida; order Ericales; family Ericaceae; genus Rhododendron; species Rhododendron molle. The sequence continues at coordinate 41,431,560 of CM046395.1, forward strand.
TTTAGGATGTAAACAGTCTTTTGTTAGCATGTGAAAAGGACAGTGTGGTCGATTGTAACTAAAATTGGATAAGATCAGATAGACAAACTCTGTCGAATTTCCTAGCGGCTACATCTCGACAAGAGAGTAGTTCGTTACGAGACGTCTGTAATTTTATAATTTTCCAAACTTGAGGGGACGACCTGTAATTTGAGAAACCTCGGGGTGGTTTCGGTAATTTCCCATTAAAAAAAAACGACAAAAGCAAGAGACAAAGGTCGCGTGTCATCTTTGCACCCATCAGAATATTTTATATATATATTTTATAAACAAAAATAAACAGAAATAAATTTCCGCCCTCCGAACTTGAACGCGCGCCGACGAGCACCGTCACCTAATCACAAACAACAAAGCGCTCTCTCTCTCTCCTCTCCCACGCCCACCCCCACCGATCGACCCAAAGGTAACTATATTTTGTCAATTTATCTGCGTTGATACTCGTATCATTGTCGGCAAGATTTGGCTTTACTGACACGAATCTCCTGTTGCTCGTTAGGTTTTGTGAGAAGAAAGAGAAGATGTTGGGGATCGCAGGGAAAGGAGTCGCCCGTGGAGGCGTGAACGCTTCGGTTCGTGCTGCCTTAGTTTTTCATTCAACGATTCTTTCGTTTTTTGTGTTTTTTAAAATTACGTTAGCTGTTTTGATTTCTGATGATTTTATACTGCAGAGGATTCGAAGTCAGTCCCTACTATTGGCGTCGAAGGGTTACTCGTCTACCGCAAAACAGGTAACTGGTCGCTCTGTAGTCTATGCGAGTATAGGTCTCTTTACTCAAGCAGAATACCCATGTTTGTTTGTTGTATACAATTAGTTTTCAAACAAAAAGAAGATGTTGTGTTACATTTCTTGGAGGGTTCCAACCTAAAATCAATTGGCAATAGGTGGAGTATAACGGGTGGCTTAGATGAGCGACGTGGGAGAAATTCTTACACTCCCCGTGATGTGCAGCCCGGATGCACGTGGAGGGACGAATTGAGGGGATAAAGTAACATGTTGTATCGACCTTAAGAAAATGAATTCACAAATATCAGCTGGGCTTTTCAGCATGTGTTTATTCTCTTCATATCGAGCGAAGTTGGGTACTGAGAAAATCCTGGTGAATCGACTTGCGAAAGAACCTATATTTCTGATCTCTTATTCCCTATTCTTCAAATGAAGGATGAAAAGGGCTATTGAAAAAATGAAAAAAAAAAAAAGTAAAGACAAAAGGAATTCAAGCACGAAGCAGGGCTGCTCGGATCAAGTAAGGAAAATGGCAATTGGGTGAGGTGGTAAATGGTGACAGAGAAGTTATTTAGTCTCCTTGAGCGAGTGTGTAGATTGCCATTACGTGTAAAAGGGCTTCTATAGTTTATGGTATCATTTCCGTGTTATTTTACCCGTTTCGTTAACATGCTTTGTTGTCCGACTTCACTTCATCATTGACGTGTTTGTTATTCATTCTTTTGTTCTTCAATTGGATGATATCCTGGCATTTGTTGACAGTGAAGGAGCTGGTCATTTTTTATTTTAAGTGCATGAGTATCGCAAACTAGAATTGAAACAGCAACTTTTTATGAAGAATGAAGATAAATCAACCGCACGACTAACGATAGTAAGAAAGAACACAAGGTTGACACAAAAGCCCTTTAAGAAAAAATGTCTTGAGTTAGAAAACAATGGTATCTTGAGATCAAAACAGCCCACTAGATCAAGAGATAGCTGCCAACTCAACTGTAGACGCACTTCACTTATGATATCTTGTTTCCACCATCACTTGTTCAATCTCTACTCACCGATGGCTACAACACCCGGGGATTTCTCGTATGCAATCGGCATTGGCAGGAACTCACTTATAGTGAAAATGTGATTGTGCAGGGTTTTGAAATAGATCTGGGATGTTGTCTAAGCATTGAATATGGATAGAAAATGATAGTGCTTTGAAGTTTTTAAGGACAACATCACAACAAGCAGTCTTGAAAGGCAGGGCCGGCTCTGAGATTTTGGGGGCCTAAGACGAACGTAGATAATGAGGCCCTTAATAAAATTTACAAAAATAAAATAATAAGTAGATAAATGATTTTTTTGAAAGCCAAATGCATGTATTCGATAAAGGAAAAAACCCATGCAAATACTAATTTCTGATCTTGTTTTCTCTCCTTTGATCTCTAATTCACCTCCTTCCATTTTATTGTGTGTTCATAGAGATTAGAGCTATAAGGGTAAAATATGCCTAAAACTTATTGAAGAACCCACCACATGGGATCATTTTTCAAGGGGCTCTACAAGAAGATAGCCGCCCGTGATTTGCATTTTCTTTTTCCTTTTTTGTTTCCTTTGATTGAGCAAGTTAGGTTGGCCCCAACTTTTGAGCCTGTGTCCCTTAAGTGAAAAATAGATGGTTTGGGTATTAAAATGGGCTCTAATGTTGCTACACCTAAAAAAATTGGACATATATAATGGGTACCCAAAAAAATAGGAGGCCCTAGTTTCTACACATTTTTGGGGGGCTTAAGGCGCCGGCCTCTTGAGCCTTAGCCCAGAGCCGGCACTGTTGAAAGGACAAGAGATAGGGCAAAACACAAGTCTTTCAGTGCATTGAGTATGTATAGGTTGCCCTATATGTAGGTTTGTTTGGATTCTTTGGAAAAGTATTTTGGGCTAGTTCCGTAGTTGGAGCAAATGGGCTTTGAGCGGGAGGCTAGAATGGAAATCAAACATACCGTCTCTGCTTGAGCAGTAGGGCCACCTTTTGGTTGATGGCCCTTACCACTCGAGCACCCTTCAAGCTAGACTCCCAATAGGCAACAAAAAGCTACCAGTCTGAAACTAGTCAAACCATGGTTGTTGGGATACATTACAAAGTGTCATAGTCTAATAAACAATCTAGATCAATTGTTTCTTCCCAACCATCTGGCCAGCGTTTCACTGCTTCAGATGAGCTCCTTTACGAACACGAGGTGAGAATGCTGGACAGTTCACCTAGAGAAACATGCCCTGAATTTTTGTCTTTGGTTGCCAACATACATCTTGTTATTTTATCTAATGTTTTTTTCCTGATCTTATTGGGACTGCTTATTGCTTGCAGATGACAGTGCGAGATGCTTTGAATTCTGCACTTGACGAAGAGATGTCCGCAGATCCTAAAGTATTTATAATGGGTGAAGAGGTATTTGAGAAGCTTGATGAGAAATATTTTACAATTGAAGCTGATATGTTATCGACGTAGGCGATTTGCGAAGTTGACTAGTTATATTACTTGTATGCAGGTTGGTGAATATCAGGGTGCGTACAAGGTTAGAAATGACAGACAACACATAAAATCAATCTCATCAATCTTTAAAGTTCTGCTAGCATCTATGTGCTTCTTCTATCTAGAACTTACTTTTCAAATTTGAATTCTTATTAGATTACCAAGGGTCTTTTGGACAAGTATGGTCCTGATAGGGTAGTTGATACTCCAATTACAGAGGTACTCTATTGTCCTTATTGTTCTTTCTAATTTAATGCTTCTTTCAGAAACCATGCTGTGGGTATGCATTATTTATTTACTTAGTGTGTTGTAATTTTTACAAAGTCCACCTTTTGAACCAATATTGCAGGCTGGCTTCACCGGGATAGGAGTTGGTGCTGCTTACCATGGTTTGAGGCCTGTTGTAGAATTTATGACATTTAACTTCTCCATGCAGGTCAGTGTTCATCTGTACAATCTTTTGTTGGAGTCATTGTAAAGGCAAATGGATACCCATTATGAGTTAGATCACAAAACTTTATCAGCTTTGCTGTATAACATAGGTATATTTGTGTTGTACCAACGTGTCAGTATTTGACTATATGTTGCTTGCTATAACGAGCAGGGTAGCATCCAATTCTTCTATCGAGTCCAATGGAAACTATGCTAGTAACTCGTACTTCACCAAGTATCCATTGTTCAAAAAATTATGTATACAGTCTGAAATCAAAGGGTTTATGGTATTGTTGTTTCTAATGCAATGGCTTGCATTAGTCTGCATGGTTATACTTGTTTGTTGTTTTGTAGTTGCATGTAATTTCACTGTTGTAGTTTTTTTAGCCAAAACTGATGGTTTAGTATGTTGACATCTCCCTTACCGAACTTAGGCCTACACAAATGCTTTTATGATGCTTAGGAACACAATTGCTTTGCAGTTTTCAAGGTCTTGCTTAATTGTGGGGCTGGATAACAGATTCTTTTTGGGGCAGGTCAATCTGTTTGGTTGACTCAATGTTCGCCTAAGCTAATTAAGTAACTTAGTATTAGCTTTAGTCATCGTAAATCATAATGGGTCACTTTTTATTATCTCTATTTTCTTTTCTATTTCATGTAGGAATGTTCAAGTGTCACTCTTAGCTTTGTTAGGTGTCTGGACTCAGTTTTGGTGTTTGTTGCAGGCAATTGACCACATTATCAATTCTGCTGCAAAATCAAACTACATGTCTGCTGGTCAGATATCTGTACCGATTGTGTTTAGAGGACCAAATGGTGCTGCTGCTGGAGTTGGTGCTCAACATTCCCAAGTATGTTTCGGCTTTGCTGTGCAGGCAATTTGTCATCGTGACTGTATTTTAGCTTTAGAGTATTGTCTGTAGTACTTCACACTAGTTGTTTCTTGTGTCATTGCTGTTGGGCCTAAAAGGAAAAGAATATACAAGCAAAGGCCTTTAACTTTGTCTGCCTGCTAGAGAAAGAAAGACAGTTATTACCACAAGCAGGGATCATTGCCTTTTTAGTGTGTGTGGGGGTGTGTATTACTTCAAGTGAAGCAATGTTTAGTGCCATACATTGGATCTCTTTTTTCTCTTCTTCGGAGTAGGAGCTGACGGGCCAATTTTAGAAGAATCTTCGGCCCAGACCATAGGTGCTTACCAAGTTTGATTCCCCAACCTCTCTATGGGAGCGTTGGGGTGTTCTGGGCCACAAGCTATTGGGCAACACATTTGTCCTTAATATCTTCTGTGATGTTGGGAAGCATTAGGAAATTTTGAATAAATCTATCCCTGACTGATTTTTTCAGTGTGAAAATGTTCGTCTATTTCTTTGATTTGTCATTAGATTATGTATCAAATTCACCAGTTTAAAGCTACATACTCTGCTTTTGCTCAGTGTTATGCAGCGTGGTATAGTTCATGTCCAGGATTGAAGGTGTTGGCTCCGTACTCATCAGAAGATGCTCGGGGCCTACTAAAAGCTGCTATAAGGGACCCAGACCCAGTTGTTTTCCTTGAAAATGAGTTGCTGTAAGTACTCTAGGAGCATTACGATTTTGCTAGTTTAGTTTGCTTTGAGGGCTAATGGTTCTTATTTGACATGTTCTGCAGATATGGTGAGTCCTTCCCTGTTTCAGCAGAAGTTCTTGATTCTAGCTTCAGTCTTCCAATAGGGAAAGCTAAGGTACTTTCTTCTGACATCATTATTGTTCTCTCTTTTTGTTATTGATTTTTTGTTTCCGTAACTTCAAAATTATTGACAGATAGAACTTGAAGGAAAAGATGTTACTATCACTGCTTTCTCGAAGATGGTTGGTTTTGCTCTTAAGGTTTGTCATTACTTCTTCCAGTTGTGTAAGGCCCTATTTGTGATAAGCTATGTTTAAGCGTTGATGCATCTGGTTTTCATATTGGATCCAATGAGTGAAACAAATTGCGGAAGATATCCTCACTGCTGTCTGCCTCTCATTACCGCCCGCGCGCGTGTGTGGGAGAGAGAGATCAAGAAAAGCTCCTTTTGACAGTGACATGAGAAAATGTGTTGGTAGCCTACACCTCTTTATCTCAGCCTTTTTTACTGTATAGAGTAGATTCAGCATCCATGGAGAAAGTGAAGGAAATGAATCATACTCTACTATTTTTCTACCTTAATCCATTGGTCACAGACCTGGAGACTGCCTTGCATTTTTTTTAGTTGGTACATCTTTCCTTGCATTTCACATGCATTAGAACTGCACATTTCATAGTGCACTTCTGGTAGGTCTTCCTTTCTTTTACATTCTAAAGGCTATTGAATGAAATTAGGTGATTTCTACCCATATATCATTTTAGTATTCTTTTAAATAGCTTGATCTGGTTGTTCGTTTCTCCAGTTTTTCAAGTACATTATCTTTTTCTTTCCTTGGCTCTTTCTCTTCTGGAAAGAAGTAATTATTCAATAGTCCGGGAGTACTGCCACGTGGTACTCCGGACCACTTAAAAACCACACATTCTTGTGGGGTCCATAGACTTAGTGGTACACCCCACAGGAATGTGTGGTTGTAAAGTGGTCGGGAGTACCACGTGGCGGTACTCCCGGACTATTGTATAATTTCACTCTGGGAAGTTGTTTTGTTTTGATAGCTTTTTTAATTTCACTCTGGAAAGGTGTTTTGTTTTGATAGCTTTTTTAATTTCCTGATATGAAACTCTCAAATTGTAACATGTTCAGGCCGCTGAAATTCTTGCAAAGGAAGGAATTAGTGCTGAGGTACATATACTATGAACATTCTTTGCTCCATGGATGGAAAGGCGGAGTCTATGAGTATTCGACTTTCATTATATGAAAATCTAACTGCTCTTTATTATGCAGGTTATAAATCTGCGCTCGATTCGTCCACTTGATAGATCCACAATCAATGCTTCTGTCAGGAAAACCAACAGGCTTGTAACGGTTGAAGAAGGATTTCCTCAACATGGTGTCGGAGCTGAGATTTGGTTATCTTCTTTTTACTTGCACACAATTTCTCATCTCATCTCATCTCTCTCTCTCTCTCTCTCTCTCTCTCATGTTATTCTCTTTTCCTCTGTGCATGTGAATTTGACTTTGTATGTTTGTTGTTTTTCTGACAGTGCATCTGTTGTTGAGGATAGTTTTGAGTATCTTGATGCGCCTGTTGAGAGGATTTCAGGGTCAGACGTTCCCACGCCTTACGCTGCAAATCTTGAGAGGATGGCTTTCCCACAGGTTTGTGGTTAAAAACCTCTTTGCTTTTGCTTTCGGGTAGTATGTGCGTATGTTTTCAGTAGTTGTTGATCAATTGAGATGGAAAATGAAAGTAAATGGTTTGGAGTCTATTATTGCCCATGAATTCCATTCTCGGACAACCTTTCTTTATTAGTAAATGAATGGTCAGTTAGTGCTTTGCGGAAGCAACCTCAAGAAAGAATTATATCTTAGATTCCTGAATGAGTCTCAATGACGTGCCAAATTTCCAAGGAAATAAGATGGAACACCAACAGAATATCATGGTTGAACTTTGAATGAAAGATCCTTTTAACTCCTGAATTGCTGACCGTTCTTTTCCTAAAATTCCAATTGCATAATTTTCAAGACAGATACTCCCTCGCCCATACTCCCAATGATTGGAGACTATATGGGTTCTGTTCTGCTGTTGGTGTTGTTGATGTATAGTCCGTCGAAGCAGTCTACTAATATTTCCTGAACACTGTCCCCTTCTTCCATGGGATGTCTATTGAACAGATTGAAGACATTGTACGTGCAGCAAAGAGAGCCTGTTACAGATCAGTTCCAATGGCTGCAACTGCTTAATCTCGCTGAATGATCTTGTTCGTTCTTTTTTTGTTTGGAGATGATTCTTGTCTATTTTCAAGTTATGCTTTTTCCAGTTTTGGTTAGAAAAAGTTGGCTTAATCCTCGAAAATGGGTGGATTAGCACATTTATTTTCACTGAGAAACTTCTAAATAAATGCTTGTGCGCGGGTAAATAAGTTTTGTTACATTTACTTTACATATCAGTTTGTCGAAAATGACTTCTTCGTAAGCTGAATGGATTACCCTATGTGAAGGTTGAAAGTTGCAAGAGACCATTACACCACGAATGTCCTCAATTACTGCTTAGATTTCATTTGTTCACTGTTTGTACTGATGCAGTTCGTTCACAACTACATATTGTGATTTCATTTGCTTGGTGGTTTCTTTTGAGAGAAATGCAATTTACTAATAGTAGGCGTCCGGCCGCGTCTCATTCTTTACAGCACTTTCACTTTCTAGTGTTTCTAGTGGTCTGCGTGGACAATTTTGCATCCCAACTTGGTGCCCCATTCCTTTATAGTTGCTTGCTGCATTAGAGTATCGTGTTTTTTTTAGTATAACTAAGGGTTGTCCAAATTGCTTGGTTTCTTATATTCAGCGATGTACCATTTGATACCACTTATAATGGGGCTATTATGCAAATGTTTCAAAGTATGAAAGTGCGTCGACGGGAATTGTAACATCCTACACCTACGTCCCAAAAAGTTAATTAGAGTGTGTTCCACAAACGTAAAATGAAAGTGCGTCGACGGGAATTGTAACATCCTACACCTACGTCCCAAAAAGTTAATTAGAGTGTGTTCCACAAACGTAAAAAGCTCTTCTTTTTTGTTGGAAAAGAAGGGCGGTTCCAGAAAAGAAGCTCTTCTTTTTTGTTGGAAAAGAAGGGCCGTTCCAGAAAAGAAGCTCTTATTCTTAGTCAGTCTCTTGAATTTCCTTGGGTACCCCACGGCCGGAGAGGGCGGCGGCCGCGCCCGGCCGGATCCGGCCACCGGACGGCCGATCCGAGCTGTCGAAAAATTCTAAAAAAACAAAACAAGGGGGCCTACGCGAGAATTAATGGCATCCGAGGTGCGTAGGGTGCTTGATCTGAGCAATCCTTATTTGTGTATGTGTCAAAACATATTGTTACTCATATATACATGGAAAAAGATTGCTCGATCTGAGCACCTTACACACCTCGGATGCCATTGATTTTCGCGTTTTAATGTTTAGAATTTTTGGACGGCTCGGATCGGCCGTCCGGCGGCCGGAGACGGCCCGGCGCGGCTGCCGGTCGGTTTCCGACCGCCGGCCCCCTTGTAGTGTACCAACAGTGCTGTGTTTGTATAGGGCAACTTCCAGGTCAAAAAAAATAGGGTTACGCAAAAAATTTTCCTACCACTATGGATCTTGTTTGATAGATCTCATTGAGATCTTTAATACGGTGCAAAAAATTTTTTTTTTTCTTTTATGTTATATTTGAGTTTGAAAATGTGAAAAAAACTTTTTGTTTGGGAAAAATAAGAAGGTGGAATAAGAAGTTTGAGAAATAAGTACTTATTTTTTAAGAAGGTTTCCGGAACGGGCCCTTAGTTTACTGCACAAAGTCGTTCTGTTTTTGGATAAAAAATAATAATGTAATTCCATACATAATTTTTCAAATTTGTTCGAGCGTTGAAGGCAATGGTAATATCCTACTCCTGCTCCCCAAAAGTTAGTCCATTGCATTAAGAAGTGCAATTTTTCGATATAAGTTAACGTAATTTCACACACACAATTTTTCAAATTTCTTCCCACCAAAAAGAATTTATTCAGGCAAAAAAATTTTAAAAATTATAAACGCAAGTGCTTTATTTTTTGATCCATTGCACATTATTTTGTAATAGATTCATTTTTTTGGGGACAAATGGAGTATATGCTTCCCCGTGTTTGAGTGGCATTGTTTATACTAACAGGTAAATTTTTGTTTACACGTATACTTAAGGTCGTAAAGATTTATGTAACATTCTTCTTAAAATTTTTGGAGACGTGATTGATCACATGGTACTCCAACACTATTATCTACTGCACATTTTGGGCATCACTTGCCCAAGACTACCGAATATGTTTTTTGGTGAAAGTACATGAAACCCCTCCACTATACGAAACTCCCTCAACTATCACTTTTTTCACGGAGACTCCTAATATTTCAAATCGCACATATAGACCCTCTCAATTATAACCGTTAACCAACTAGCATTCTTTTGCCAAAAAGATCGTTAAGATAAAAGGGTCAGTGTGGACAATTTTATAGATGAGGGGGTCAGTGTGGGTATTTTTTAGGAGTAGAATCATTGTCTCTCTTCATTCCGGTAACAGAGTTAGCCAATTTTTTATTTCATATAGTTGAAGGGGTCTATATGGATGATTTTAAACGTCAAGGGATCTCTGCAATGGTTTTCAAACGAATTGGCTGGTTTGGGGCTGCTTAGCTATGTTCACCCTGTAAGAAAGGTCCATGCATGCATAAACGTGTGTGGATGGCCAACTACGAGGGCGTCGACGACTATGAAGCCATCACTGATGTACTCTCTCTCTGATTTTCTCTTGCTTAATCTGCATAACAGTTTTTGTGCGCGTGGAGTGCGCGAGTTCTCGTGTTCGGGTTTGTGTGTTTATCTCTCGTATTGATCAATTGGTTTGTCTTTTGTTCATACTTTCCGGCTAGGGCTGTTCCCGGTGTTGAATCGGTTAGGGTTTTATTCAAACTTGTGCGTGGAATCTTTTGAAACTTTCTAAGTCCATTGAAAGTTGAAACCCCCCCTATTGCTACAGATGTTTTGTGTTTTATCTCTCGTATTGAATCGCTTGTCTTTTGTTGATAACTTCCGGCTAGGGCTGTTCTCTGGGTTCAATCAGTTAGGTTTGATTTTAACTTTTGCGTAAATCTCTGAATCTATTGAAATTTCCTGAAGGCCTTTGAAACCTTATTTCTACTGCTGTTTTGTCTTCTTTTTTTTTTTTTCATTTTCTTTTTTTCCTTGGGTAAATTAAAGTTTCATAGCCACATAAATTGAAAGTAAGGAGAAAACACCTTCTTTATCCTCTCTCCGTCCCATTTTGTTTGTCCTTTTTTTTGATGCTGGTGTTTATTTTCAATTGCTCATATCTTTAGTTCCCATATGAATCTTCAAAAATATGCAATATAGATCTTGATAGTTATTGATTGGGTCTATAGTACGAAGTTTTCAAAATTGTGACAAACATTACAGATTAGTATAGTATAATCGTTTAAAGAACAACATGAATAACGAAAATGGATAAATAAAATGAGATAGAGGAGTATAACCAACCAGACACCAACAGGACACAAACCAAGCTATACTCTTTGCTAGAGCAGAACGAACAACCAAAACAAGGAGCACCAACAGCTCCAACTGAACTATACATCTACCAGCCAAAACAAAAGCACGAAACTCAAAGACCAAACACTCTGTTAGAGATATTCTAATCCTCACACAGAAGCCTCTTATTTTCTGGAGGAAAGTCCATTTTCACCCCTTGTGGTTATCGTCATGTGCGGATACCCCCCTTATGGTTCAAAACTGACCACATAACCTACATGTGGTTTTGAAAATGTGCGGATAAACCCCCTGCCGTCATGTTTTCCATCCATATTAACGAACACAACATTAAAAGACTGTTATACCCCCATCATGTCTCTTGATTCTTCTTCTTTTTTAAATCTAACCACATTATCCCATATACCAAAAATTGAATCCAAACTGTTGATATTGTAAATTTTGACGAGTACTACGTCTATGCCAAAATTTAAGTCAATCAAAAAATGAAAAGCTCATAGTCAAATCAATTTTGTTATGAAATTAAAATTTCAAATTTGAATTTACTAAAAATTAGATCACTGGGTTTTTGATACATGATCGAGATGATTTTTTACAGAGGTACTCTATTCTTTATTTAATACGTTATGAACAACTCAGATTACATTCTAGAGATGTGTGAGATATACCTCCGTTAATATGGATCGAAAACATGACACTAGGGGGTCTATCCGCACATTTTCGAAACCACTGGTAGGTTATGTGGTCAATTTTGAACCATAAGGGGAGTATCCGCACATGGCGATAACCACAGGGGGTGAAAGTGGACTTTCCTCTATTTTCTGTGCTCTAGCTTGACCGAGGTCACATGCCTCATGTGTCCGACGCTTGGTGGACATCCCCAAGTATGTGTCTGAGTTCATGCCACATTTACCCTGTTGGATATGCTGAGAGAGGGCTAGGACACTTTGGTGGCATGCTGGGACATGTTAAAAGGTCAGAAAGGAATTATACGAACTTGAGGCATGGTCAAAATTGTCACAGATGATTACCGACTCTTGTTGGTTTACATGTGAGAAAATATGTAGTTGTAGCCACATTTTATATCCTTCATTTGATTAAAATAGAATCATTCATTTTCTCACAGGTATTTATAGCCTATATATCTATGAAAAATGTGATCCTTTTGTTTTTTCATTCAACATGTTTGTGTCCTAATTTTGTAAAAATGATGCCTGTGTCTTGTCTTGCATGCCCATGTCCCATGTATGTTGTCGCAGCTTGGGGCCACACGAGTTGACAAGCATTTGCCATGTTTGCTCCTCTATGAAGTTTCATGACTGTTGTCTTTATTATTATTCATGCTATATCATTAGTTGAAAAGCATTTGCTGATTTAAATACTAGAGTTCGCGACAGCAAGAATTGAGAGGAGCAGGAGCAAGAGGTCCTACTAGAGTATTATTTGACTTGGCTCTTAGGCTCCTTTCCGAGCCCCCATACTGGATCTGATATGCCCTTCTATTCTGCAATTATGGTTCGTGGATCCATTATCTTATGCCTGAAAATTTTGCTGTTTCGTCCACCCCATAAGTAGTAAGATTGCAGCTACGGATAAAGTGAACACAATCTGCACCATGGATTTACCCCCTAATGTGATCAATGGCCCAGCTTATCTTTTCCCCCAACCTAGGAGGCATATACTCCTTTCTTTCTCGGGGTAAAACAACCCCAAACAGCTGCTGAATATTAATATTTAAAGCATAAGTGATTTTGAGATTCAGGTCCACCAGTGCACAGCACCCAATGTGTCTCATGCACACCTTGTAACAAGCCTCTCCGGAACAGCCATCCATTAGATCGCTGCCCCCTTTATTGTTTTGTTTCGCTTAAATGATGATTTTGAGGAGGCAAGACAAGGGGAGGGAAGGGAAGCTGAAACTCCCAAGGATTTTATATGCAATCACTCTCTCATTGGTTACTGCAATTAGTGAACAACTGAAACTGCATTTTCTTGCTCATTAAAAAAAATGATAATGAAGAAGACGAGAGCCTATCGAAGCAATTTGTGTACAGCACTTATTGTTTTGTTGTCAAAAAAAAAAAACAAAAACAGTTAAGGTTTTGGATATTGGTGTAGGAAGACCTTGAAAGTCGTTCCATGGTGGAGAAAGAGGTTGCGATGCTTAAGGAACAGATTGTGCTTAAAGGCGCAATAATTGCAAGGAGCAAACAAGAGCTTGCTTGGCGTAAGGAACAGATTGCAAAGCATCAGAAGCAGACTGTAGAGCATAAGGAACAGACTGCAAAGCTTAAGGAACGGATTGCCGAGCATAAGCAACAGATTGCAAAGGATGAGCAACAGATTGCAAAGGGTGATTAGGAACTTAATGCAAGGCGTGATGTCCATATTGCTAAGCTTAAGGAACTGCTTGTGCTTCTTGACAGAGAGAAAGCAAAAGTTACGGGGGAATCTACAGGTAAGATATTTTCATTCTGAAGCTTGTGTAGCTCGCTTGGTGTGTTATATACGCCCACGCATCGAAGGGACGGCGCACAAAGGCATCAAATCTAAGTATATAATTTGATTTCTCTTGTTTTTCTCCCAAGCTTTTAAATTCTGTAATGCCAATTATGTAATTATAATCTATGACAGCTTTGGGTTTTGATATACTTCGTTTCCTGTTGCAGAGTTTAGCAGTAGGATACTGGTTTCCAACTTTTTTATGCTTTACTATTGCTATATATATTTTTCATTTAGAAAGAAAAGGCAAATGTCTAGCTATGGTTTTTTCTTTGCTTTTCTAAGGTTTGTTTGCTGTCGATATATGAGTTACATACGTCCACACGATGTGTGTCACAGGCTGTAGACAATTGTAGCGCCATTTTGTAAATAGTTTGTTGTCTTTCAGATTTATTCGAGTGATTTTGTTTTTTGATAAGCAAGGAGGACTGAATCCAAAACTAGCTAATTCGAACAATGAATCCAAAACTGAATATGTTAGCCATAGGGCAATGACTTGGGTCTTTCAACTGGGGACTGTGTTTGCTTTTCGTTCTCTCTCTCTCTCTCTCTCTTTTTGGCTTAACTACTTGTTTCAAGTTCATCCTTGACGATTTAAATGGTTCGATTTCGTCCTTATGTTTTTCTTCTTAAATCAATGTTGCCCTTACCGTCGAACTTAGTAACGGAATCTGCATACATGGCAAATGTTTTCTGGTGTGGATCTTACGTGGCATTGTGACTGTGACTGGGATGAAACCAAATTGCATCCCTCACGTGACTAGAAGCCCCTTCCTTAATTGTTTGGTTTCCAGGAAATTTCCTCACTTCCAAACCAAATTACAGTTCATTCCTACAGGCTACGAGTAATTGTACACTGCACGTTTTCAATGGCGGAGCTACTAAATATTTACAATTTTTTGGGGGCTTCATAAAGTATACATATCTTCTTTTCTCACGGTAAGAGCTGTCCGGGTCAGCTTTAACATGCACCTCGATTATTCTCCTCCGATTGGGTCGAGGGCCGGCCATTCACACTGGGGCTAAAGAATTCACAAGAAATCCCTCTTGCGGGATTGCAATTTCAAATTACGAAATCCCAAACCACAAAGCGGGATTGCAATTTCAGTTTTGACCAATCTTAGAACTCAGAAGGTTCTTAATCTTATGTTGCTTCCTCATGGTTTTGTGATGGGTGACCGCCACCACCTCTTCTTCTGCCATAGATACGAAAGTGAACTGGATTTGGGTTTCAAGAAGGATTTTTTGTTGATCATTTGAACGTCATCAGTACAAACCCATCAATGCCCTCCAACAAATCTACCTTCCATTTGATTATTATGATATTAAGAGTGCAAACAAATGAACGGAAATTCAAACAATTCAATGCAATCAGCAAAACCCATTTTGTTTCTCCATTAAATTTCCCAAACCGTACCACACAATAATATGATTTTTTTTTTTTTTTTGATCAGACAAAAAGGCCCTCTGGGCTACAAATCAGAATTAAGACCATCTGAATACAACAAAGAAAGTAAAGAAACAGAAGGATTAGAAATCCAGGCTTGGTGCAGTTGTCTCTTTGATGCCCATGCCGCCACTTGGTGAGCAATTTTATTGCCAGATCTCTTCACCCATTCCACCTTCACATTCTTCTGCTGTATCATCTTCCTTATGTCCATAATGACCTCAAAAACTTCCCATGGGGGTACAAGTTCTGAGACACTGAGTTCGATGGCCCTCCTGCTATCCGATTCAATTATGACTGGGCTTACTTTTAGGCCTTCCACCATATAACAGGCCCTCCTGATTGCTTCTAGCTCTCCATGAAGTACCGAGGATACTGGGAAAGTAGCGGTCGAGCCATCAACCAGCTCACCTACTTCATTACGGACTACCATAGCAGCAGTACCTTTATCCCTACTCAAGGGAATAGCGACATCACAGTTAATTTTCAGGCTACCAGGGATTGGTTTTCTCCAGGCCGAATTGGCAGAAGGGGGAACATCAATTTGTTCCAAAACCTCTCTCTGAATAGTCGAGATTAATTCAAATTCAGTTTGAGCCTTGGAAGCTCTAACCACAGTAGACAAAGGATTTACCTCCAGATGATTGAAAACGAAGTCATTTCTTTCCTTCCAAATGTGCCAAGCTTGGAACGCCACCTTACTAATCACCTCTGATGCTTCTTTGAGACTGGAGCTTTTGTCAATGATTCTAGAGGACCAAATCAGCATAGAAGGGCATTTCTCAGGGGATATCATAGAGATTAAGTTGCTGCCAAACCAAACTGGTCTGGTCCACGCGCATTGGGTTAACATATGTTCCACCGATTCCACACAATTGTTACAGAGGAGACAGATGGGGGACTGAGCACACCTCCTTCTGAAAAGATTTTCTTTGGTTGCCAAGCTATTTTTGCATACTCTCCACCAGAAATTTCTGACTTTAGGGGGAACATTTAGTCTCCAAATGAGTTTCCAAAGGTGTTTATTTGGTATAAAGGAAGACTCTGGTTTGTCTGTCTTGATCGCATTGTTTCCCCGAGCAACTCTATATCCAGATTTCACCGTGTACGTACCTTGGGAATTAAAGTGCCAGATGAGTCTATCCCTTCGGGGATTGGATGGCAGAGCAATCTTGACAATGGCATTCACTTCATCCTCTGAAATAATCTCTCTAAGCTTGTTCACATCCCAGCCTTGCATCCCTGGCCTTATGACATCTGAGACCTTCTGAATTTGGCACCCGTGGGGTTTTGGCGAGGTTATTTTGAAATTCTGAATCGATGGAATCCACTTATCTTCCCAAAATTTGATATCGTATCCTCCACTTACCTGCCACCTTAGCCCTTTACAGAGAACTTCTCTTCCCTTCAGTATGCTAGTCCAAGCCCACGAAGCCTTTTTCCCCCTAGTAGCTGTCAAGAAATTCGATGTGGGGAAGTAGAGGCCTTTTACCATCCTTGCCCAGTAAGAGTTAGGGTTCATCAGTAGTCTCCACGCCTGCTTTGCCAAGAGAGCCTCATTGAAAGCCCTGAAATCACGAAAACTCATTCCTCCTTCCTCTTTTGGAGCTGTCATCTTATCCCAGCTGGCCCAAAAAATCCTTCTATTTTCTGGATCACCTTTCCACCAAAATTTTTTTATCAACAAGTTCAGCTTACCCACTGTCTTCTGTGGAAACCAGAAGCAAGCCATGGCATACGTGGGGATGGCTTGAGCCACATCTTTGATCATAACCTCCTTTCCCGAATGGGAGATGACTCTTTGCTTCCATCCTTGCAACTTTTTTAGAGTTTTCTCCACAAGAAATGATAACTCCTCAGCTTTTGACCTTCCCCATAAAGAGGGCAGCCCCAGATATTTCGCATCATCTTTTAGAGGTGGAATATTCAAGAAGGAACAGATAAGCTGTTTGTCGATGGGATTTAGGTTTGAGGAAAAGAAAATCCCAGACTTATCCAGATTCACTATTTGTCCCGATGCTGCTCCATAGATATCCAGAATCTTCATAAGGGATTGACACTCGGATAGTTCAGCTTTTGCAAATAATAAAGCATCATCTGCAAAAAAGATATGCGACAAAGAAGGGCATTGCAAGCCCAACTGAACTCCAGAGAGGCTGTTAGACTGGACTGCTTGGTTCAGGAGGTTTGAGAGGACATCCTTCACAAGTAAGAAGAGATAGGGAGATAATGGATCCCCTTGTCGGAGTCCCCTTTTGGGAGACACTCTTGCTTTGACTTCCCCGTTCACACAAACCCCAAAGCTCACTGTAGTTACACACTGCATAACCCATTGAATCCATATCCGATTAAATCCCATTTTTTCCAAAACCGTTTGCAGAAAATCCCACTCAACTCGATCGTAGGTCTTATTAAAATCCAGTTTGATAGCCATGTATCCCCCATAACCATTCTTCTTTCTCCTGAGATGGTGGAAAGCTTCATGGGCCACTATGATGTTGTCTTGGATAAGTCTGCCTGGGACAAAAGCAGATTGGTTTGGACTGATAATACCCCCTAGGATACCTTTGAGACGATTAGCAAGAATTTTCGTGATGATCTTCAAGATGAAATTACACAGAGCAACAGGTCTAAAATGGGCTAGAGATTCAAGAGAGTGAAGCTTTGGAATAAGAACAAGATGAGTATAGTTGAACTCCTTGAGGAGGTACCCTTTGGCAAAAAAACTTTCGACTGCTTCGCAAAACATCCTTCTCAATGATCCCCCAGTACTTTTTGTAAAAAAATCCTGGGAAGCCATCAGGCCCAGGAGATTTCAAAGCCCCTAGTTGGTCCCTGGCCGACAGGATTTCTCCCTTCGAGATCGCTTTGGTGAGATTAAGATTCATCGAATCTGTGATTTTCAAGTGAACTCCTTCCAGAGCTACAGTAAGATCTCTATCTCCAAAGGACTCAAAAAGGTTTGAGAAGAACTCACCCAAGTGTCTCTTGATCTCTGTCTCCTCCTTCAACCATATTCCTCTTCCGTCTTTAATAGTGCACAACTGGTTTCTCTGTCTTCTTTGCATCAGTGTAGCATGGAAGAACATTGTGTTTTTATCCCCAAATCTTAACCAATTAACTCTGGACCTTTGATGAACATACATCTCCTCTATCAGCATTGTAATTTCCAGCTCTTTAGTTAAATGTTGTTCCTGAGAGAAGCCTTCCTGACTATAAGGGAGGCCTTGAATAATTCTGATCTTCTCAGTGAGTTCCTCAATTCTTCTCTTGTTATTCCCAAAAGTTTTCTTACTCCATTCCTGTAGACTCTTCTGACATGATCTCAGTTTGGTTCTCAATGTGTACATTGCTGACCCCGGGATAGAGGTGCCCCAAGCATTAGCTATCACCCCTGAGCATTCTTCACTTGTTGCCCACATACTTTCAAACTTAAATTGGTAGGGTACTTTCTTCAAGTTATTGCTCAGTTTGATTAAGATGGGACAATGATCCGACCCTAATTTTATCTCATGGAAAACTTGAGCTGTTGGGTAAAGCAACCTCCAAGACGCCGTAGCTACAGCCCTGTCTAGTCTTTCTCTGATGTTGTTTAAACCCCCTTGATTGTTGCTCCAAGTATAAGGTGGACCTTTAAATTCCAAGTCCATCCACCCACAATCCGAAATAAGCTCTTGGAATAACTCAATTCTCCTTCCCCTGTATTCATTACCCCCTTCCTTTTCCCAAGTAGAAGCTACTTCATTAAAATCCCCCACACATAGCCAAGGGTAGGGATTCTCTCTTGCCACAGTCCTTAGTTGATTCCAAAACAAAATACGCTCCCTAAGGGTAGGGGGGGCGTAAATGAAGGTAGTCAACCAAGGATCCCCTACTGATTTCCACTTCACAATACACCTGATCATATTTTTGGATTTTGACCGAATCTCCATATCCACTTCTCCCTTCCACCATAGAGCTAGTCCTCCCGACAAACCTTCTGGATCTACGTAACAGCTACCATGGAATTGTAGCCGCTTTTTTATTTTTCCTAGGGTATCCCTCTTATTCTTGGTTTCCATGAGGAATACCACTAGAGGACGATGGGTTGTACACAGCCCTCGTAAGATCTGGAACGTTAGGAGTCGTCCTATCCCCTGAACGTTCCAGCTGAGCATCACCATTGGGGCTGTGGCTGATTTGGGCCAGCCACCACAGCCCTGTCTTGAGCACTTTCATCAGTCTTGGGGATTGAGGGAACCTGGTCACTCTGGAGCACTTGGACATCCACTAACTGCTCCTCCTCCACCCTTGGCTGGGCTTTCCTGAATCTGCGCACCGGGGTAGATTTTTTCCCCCTGTTACCTCGAAAAGCTTTGGCCCCCTCTTCCTTTGCCAACAGGAGAGCAAAGAGGAAGGGCAGGAGGTGAAAAAGAGGGGGAAAGGGAGAGCGGGTTTGATCGAGTAGGGGCATCCTCCTTCCACTGGATGGGGTGACCTGATTTCTTGTTGTTCTGGGGAGCTTCATCGTCCTCTCTCTCCTTACGCTTGAGGGATAGAAATCTATCGAAAACAGAGGAGATGGCAAACTTCCATAGGGGCTTTTGGGTTAATAGGGGTCTTAATTTTTCCGCCGACCTGGGCCTTTTCCAGAGAAATAGATTTTTGGATATCATGGGTTGGGTTGCTTTGAAAGGTTCGTGGGCTATCGGGTTCTTCTACAAAATAAGGGGTCATAACCGCAGAGGGGGTGGGCCTGGGTTCCCCAGTAGAGAGACCCGAGATTGCAAGGGTAGAGGGCCCAATATTAATATCAGGAGGGATAGTTTGGGAAATTACCTCAGCAGGGTTAAGGATATTCTCCTCAGGACAGCTGTGACTGCTTAACTCCACAAACTACCCTCCGAATAAGGCACAGGGCTAGGTCGTTGATAGCAAATAAATCCGGTAAGACCGGGATCGTTCCCACAGAGAAGTCTTTTTTAGCAAATTTGGAATAGAAGGTAAGTAAGTAGCACGACTTTCAAGCAACCAACTTTGTGATTTACTTTAAAATGACGATAATTAACTTGGAAATGAACTAGGTTAAGATGGTCAAGTCAAGAGGGATTGGTTTACCCACGGTTTAGCCATTCAAATGATTTCTTCATCTAACTAAAGAGTGGACCGAAACCGTCCGGATTCCACTAAAAGCATTAAAAGCTGAAGACTACTTGTAACTCAATTCAATGCTCTAATTCAAACTGAACTCATTTAACGCAAGTGAGAGACGAAAATGGATCGTTCGCACGCGTAGGATTACCAAGCACGTAGCATAGGCGATAGACTTCATTGATCAAAGAAGCCATCGACCCCATGATCAATACAAGAAATCATGGGTTTAATTCATTCAAAACATTGAAATTGAGCTAAAGTTCAAACGAAACCAGTTGAACGACTAATTCATAGAGTAAACCTCACCCCGAGACCAAACCGATATACTACTCACACATGGTAAAAAGACTAGAAAAAGAGTTAAGGAAAGAAAACATGATTAACCGATAAAAACAGAAATAAACTTGATTTATATGAAGATCTAACTTGTAGCTACAACATTAATACATGAGAAAACATCAAAACACTTAAACTTACTTGAATTCTTGAAGATTGAAAGCTTGAAAGACTACGAACACAAAATAGAAATCCTAGAAAGCAAGAAAAGACTAAGGCCTAAATCTAACTAATGGCCATCCCCTCCATAAATGGCATACAAGCCTATTTATAGGGCTTACAAAATCAGCCAAACAATGGACAAAAAGGCCCCCAAAATATCCCAAAAACATGCCAAAAGTGGAAACTTTCCATAAAAGGAAAGTTGAAATGTTCAGCAAAAGGTGCTGGCCGAAGGGGAAAGGTAGCGCTACCTACAAAACATGGTAGCGCTACCATTCTCATTTTTGGCTATTGGAGTGCCATGGTAGCGCTACCCAAAAACATGGTAGCGCTACCTTCTTGACAGATTTTTTGGGAAACTTCACGGGCTCGCTCCGGATGCTCCCGAACTCGGATTTGAGTGTTCTTTGAACCGTTGGAAAGCTCGTCGAATCTACTTTCTAACCCAAGTGGTTTGGATCAAAAGTACTTTGTACATCAAAAGATATGACAGATCTACCCTCAGCTGGTCGGAAGATGAAATGCTTTGGTAAAATCCTCATTTCTTCTTCAATTCCCTTGACTCTTCATGACTCTTCGGGCACCACAACGTGGTGGCACGTGGCCTTGAGCACTTGGTTGCATCCGGAGCATTCCTTGGCGTTCAAAACCGCCTTATTAGCACGTTTAACCTGAAATACACAAAAACCTACCTTACGTGCAATATCACAATAAAAGCTAATAAACACAAAATAAAACAACATAAAATGGGACTAGTCGCACCAAATATCTACAATATTGGGTGCTCATCAGTGACTCTCCACTGAGGACACCTGTCCCTTTTGTCGAGCACCTTCTTTGTCGCCACCAATGGTCCTTTCCCGTACGATATCCATAACGGGAATATCCTCTAGCCTCCTTGCCACGCGCTCCTGCCACGCGCCACCTCCATGGCCTTCCTCTCGGCTAAGATGAGCTCCTGGTTTTGGATAAGCCGCGATTTCCGGCGGCCTAACTCCGTAGTTGATGATATTGATGGGGGAAATCTCTGCTCGTAACCCACAATCGAAAGCTCTGGTTAGAGGTGCCCCTGTTTCCTTCCATTTACATTCCGGAATCGAGTGACCAATTCTTCCACACTCGAAGCAATATTCAGATAACCGCTCATACTTAAATGGAACCCATAAATCTTCCATGTTGCTCCTCTTGAGAAAGAAGCCCTTCTTCAGGGGCTTGTTTATATCTATCCAAACTCTGAGCCGAAGACATTTAACATTGTTTCTCCAGTCACGGGGCTCTTGAATAGAAATAAGATCCCCTATGGATTTAGCTATGATCCTCCCGCTTGCTTCATTCTGATACCCGAGAGGTAGTCCTGGGATTTGCGCCCAAAACGGGCTGAAAGAGAAATCTAGCTCATCCACTGCTCTATTTGAGTCCCATTTACGAAGGATCAGCAGATACCCCATTACTGACCAAGGACCTTGGCTAATAACCCTACACAAATCATCTTCAGACTGGAAATGGAAAGCATAGGTGTTATTACCTAAGGCTGAGATGGTGAAGCTATCTTCCGTTCTCCAAGCTTTGTTGATGACGTTTTGAACCCCCACATTGTTCAGGGTTTTGTACGTTAGTATTTTGCCCACCAGAGAGTGTTTTGATTTCAAAGAACTGTTATCAAAAAATTGGTCAAGACAAATATGCTCGGGTTCCTCCATAACAGTAGAGATAAAAAGGGGTAAACAGAGAAGGGAGGATATTGAGAAGAGGGGAAGGAAGAAGGGGAGGGGCGAGGGAATGAGTATGGGTAAGGGAAGGGGGGGAGAGGAAAGGAGGTCAGCAGGGTTAGGGAGTGGAGAAGGAAGTGAGGATGCAGGGGAAAGGAGAATGAAAGGGAGGTAGATAATGGAGTGGGAGGTGTAAAGGGAGATGAAGGAGAGGAGAGAGGGGGGTATGAAGAGAGTAGATAGGGAAGAAAAGCAGAAGACTCCACAAAAGGAGAAAACCCTAACGGGGAAGACCTGTCATCCTAGAGAGAGAAGCTCTCATCCTAGAGAGAGAATAAACTAAAGAACTCCTATAGGATTGTTACACAATAATATGATTATTAAGCGCCAGAACTCCATGGAACCCAAATCATTATGGGACAGAAAATTGTTATGCAGAAAACTAACAAACATATACTACGATGATATCATTTACTGGAAGGAGGATGAGAGAGATTGACACACGAGAGGGGCGGGTTTAACGGAGAGGGAAAATACTTATGTAATTGGGGAATATATCAGGAGTAATTGGGTGACCGTAGAATACTATATGAGCTTTGAAGTTGGAGTTACTAGGATGATTTTGACCATTGAATTAGAATTGAAGGATCCTTCAATTATCTATGAATTGGAGAGGAGCCGAACTAGTTGGAGTGATGCCTAAGATCTGCACGTCTCCTTTGTATAATCATCCGACACGATCTTATTTCTCCATTGGGAGATGGAAAAGATGCTGGGTGTCTTTCTGTTTCGTCAATCTCAATTTGCACTCCCTGTTATTTTTTTCACTAGTAGCTCAATCTTGTCATTCCATGAGAATCCTTGTGATTAGCTTAGTCATCCAGTTGTATCTTCCGCAACTTGATTATTAGTTGAACAATTCTTTGCATTGGCTTGATTAAAGCCACAATAGTACTTCGAAATTATAAGTCTAATATGCTTGGAACTAGCGGGTATAGAGTGTTCTACATTCGATTCGGAGTTTGGAAGGGTCCTAAGAAAGTTTAATGAAAATGGAAGCTGGGAGAGGATGAAGTGGATGCCTTTGGTTTTTGATTGAATGTGAGTTGACGAGTGATTATAGTGGCTCCTTACTCCTTGATAAAATATTTAACCCGATTTTGAGTGTAGAGGTGTGTATGCAAGAAACCCACGTTGTTTCTCTCTTAAGATCAGTTTACACGTATTTCAATTTCTGCTTCACAAATGTATTCACAAGTTAAAAAATTTGAATGCAACTCTCTTGTCCACATACTGTAGTCCTCATTTGTCCATTCAAAGTTTAGGTACAAATAGTAATTAAGGGACCTACCGGATGTCATATGAACTGTTGGTCTGTTGCCATTCTTCCCTGAGCTAAATTCGTGCCTAATCTTCTCTGGCTATCTGCCTAAAGACATTATCATTTCCCTAAATACCTCGAGTTTTAAATATTGTCATTTCAACTCGAAGTGATTTGGCTAAGTGGGTATGTAAAAGCTAATTACTGTTTGTCCTCTATAAAGTAGCGTGTTTGAATTTCATAGAGGCCAAACATCCGAACCTTTGGACCACTAAAGGGTTTGTTTAGTCATTAACTTCAGGGCTCGAGATTTTTGGAGGTGCGCGACATCCGGTTATAAAAAAGATATATCAAAGTCATGCCTCTTGCTAATTGGAGTAGATTCTAGTGACAAATTATTCCTTAATAGTTAATGTTCAAATCAGTTAAATAATTTTCCTCGGCAATAGTGGGCCTAATTAGGACTTTTTTTTTCTAATAGAAGAGAGAGTTTCTACGGGTGGCTTTGAATGCACAGATAACGATCCCGCAGAGAATTCAAAGCTTAATTTGCAAGGCAAACATCAGACAAAAGAAATATTTTCAAACAACGGAGCTGTGAATAAATTTTTCTCATATCAAATTCTACGTAAGAGTAGTAAGAGTAGCACTAGCATCCATCCATACACACACGCCACAATCAAATTGCCTTAAAATGGGCAAAGGGAGAGAGAGAGTGCCCCTCTTTGCACGCGTCATGTAAAGCAGAAGCAATCAAGATTCAAGAAGAGAGAGAGAGAGAGAGAGAGAGAGAGAGAGAGTGTCCAAACACGTCTCTGCCAACGTTTGTAAGATAACGTGGAGCATTTTAACAACAAAACTTGCACCACATCACTCGGTGCCATTTTTTACGAAAGTGATAACGCCAACTACAATAAAGTACTCCACATGAGAATTCTATAATACTACACGAAGATAAAGGTTACCAATCCCGTCCTGTGAAATCACTTCAACACTTACCTGTGGTAAGTTTCACTCAGTTAAGAAATTTTAGAGACTCAAGAATAGGTTTTAACTTAACCTAGAAAAAGAAAAGAAAAAAAAAAAGAAATTTTTCGAATGAAACAAGAGAAGTCGCTTTTATCCCTTAAAATAGTTATAACCACGGTTTTGTTTGGAATAACTTGATCTTATAATCTCATTGGTAATTACTAATTAGCAAGATAAAAGTGATTTCCCATTTTACGTTAATCTTCTCTCTCTTCCTTCCTCTTTAGCCTCTCTCAGGGGAGTTTATTGAACTTGGGTTGTGATAAAAAGAACGAAAAATTGAACTTGGACTGAATTAGGGCATGTGTGCACTTAAAGTCCGTCAAATCTGTATTACCAATTTGAAAATTCGTAACCAACTCTTGATTTGGAAGAAAGCTCCCATCAATTTTGGTAAATTTCTAACTAGACTTTCAATAGCCTAAAGCTTAAGCCTTAAACTTACTAATGTATAGTCAACCTCTAAAACATTTAATTCCAAAATCCATTTATTTATTTAACACTTAAATAGTTTAGAAACAAATAAGATATTTCTACCTATTTAAGCTACGTCCATAAACAGTTTTAAATATTTCATGCCTGTTTTGTTATCGAGTCTTATTATTTTATTCATCTTGCTATTTTTATTTTGAGTTTGAATCAGCATGCAATTGTGTCCAGATTTGAATTCAAAGTAAACAACATGAGATGTGAAAACTAATTAAACGAACGCTCCACCGTCATTTTTATAAGCTACCCATGTATATTTTTTTGGAATTTTCATTTGGTAATTACCAAGGCTAGCCATTGTCAACAAAACACTTTTTGAGGATTGAGAGATGGTAGAATACTATGGACCGCAACTTGTGATTTTGAAGCCTGTGGTTTCACGAGTCCAAGCACACCCCAACCAAGGAAATTCTAGCTTACCCAAAAAACCGACCCATCTAGATGATGCAATATATACAATCCCCATAAACTATCAAGGGCCTGCAAAGTTACAACCTCCATTTTAGAGAGAGAAACTTAACAAGAAGAACAGATGAAATTTGAGAAATAGCTTTAAGAACCGCAGAAGCCAGAGGAAAAATCGATAACGTAGAAGAAAACTAAAGAAACAAATTGGGTTATTTTTTTTGGCCTCATAAAATTCTATCGACTGTCGGGTATCTTTGGATCTGTGTGCTCTGGTGGGTATCTGATATTTGTTCTTCTATTAGTCTTTTAATTTTTTTCTTAGCTTTGATCGCATCGATATGGGCCCTTTTGTATCTGGGTTTGTATTTTATTGCTGTGATTGATATTTTTGTGAATATATGAGCTTGGAAGATTGTACTTTTGATTTGCTTAGTGTTTTTGTTCTTCATCAATTATGTACGAATGAAGAGATGTGATGATAGGTGTTTTTGGAGATGATGTATTGCTTTCTGGGTTCAAACATGAGAGGACTGTTGTTATGTTAAACCACGGTTTTGGGTTTATTTGAGTTTTCTATTTTCTTGCTTAATCTGGTCTACGATGATGGAAAATTGTGGATTTTCTCAGTTTTTGTGCATTTTATAGGCTGCCGCGAAATTCTGATGCGGAAGCTTTGTTCAATACTTATTTGATGCGATTTATAGGTGAAAAGTGAGCTAGTTATGACTATGTTGCTAGTGATTTTCTTATTTGTTTACCTTTCTGTTTCGGGCTTTAGTTTGATTTAATCTGCTTCATGAATTATTGACTGAGTGAACGTTGAACTTTGCTTGGAAAGTCTTCAATCAGAATGGTGTCAAAATGAGATTCTGGTGTTCGCGTGGCAAAAAAATTATGCCTTTACTCTAATGTTTTGCATTCATCAGTTAGGCGTTTTGATGCATTACATTGCTTCAATTTTATAGCTTACTGTGGCGGGTACGATTTACAGTTGATGTAAATAGACAATATGCTGGTTGTAGTTGATGTTTGGAAAAATCTAATTGTGGAACTGGAAATCATGCTGTAGAGCTCTTAGTTAATGTTGTTCTTGTTGCATATCGATCAGCACCTTTTTCAAAAAGTTCCATCTTCTTGAAAGAAATAAAGAGAATCCCTACCTCTATAGTTAGCAATGTCAGTTTATGGATAATTTTTAGACATGGGCAAAATGCATGCTAATTGACAATGTAAGTGCTTTAATTTTTGTGAATATGATGCGTAAACTCTTCGAGTAGCAGGGAAACTGAGTTCTTATCTCTCTTTGTATTCTCTTCTCTTGTATGGACAAAAGATCTTACTTTCAGTATCACATATATCTCTTTTTTGTGCCTTGTTTTTTTTTTTTTTTTTAAATAGACCGTAAAGCATTGGATTCATATTGCTTGCTGTTGTGGAGGCTATACTCACGCAGATATCATTAACCATGTAAACAACTAGATGTCTTGATATCAGAAAAATGGTGAAAATTTGTGGGATAGAGATGGGAAAGTACATTTGGTGATGTGTTTGTGCTTTTATTTTGGTGAATATGCAGCTGAAAATTTGGGTCAAAAGTCGACTGATTGGCTAAACTCTCTTCATATTCTCTTCTAATTACCAATAAAAGAAGTAGTCATGTGACTTTACTGATATATATCTCAGGTCAGGGGCTTGGTTGTAGAATAAACCATGAAGCAGCGTGTTCATGTTTCTTGCGGTTGTGGAGGTAACGCTCATTCTTCTATCGGTGCTTGTTTGATATCTGGTTTATGTTTGTACAAGGCAGCTCGTGGTGGATTGAGGATCCATTTAGATGATCGATAGCTGCAACCTCTGAAGTAGAATTATGAGAGTCAGTTGGGTCTGTCATTGCAATGGTAGCAGGGTTTAGAGCGTGAAGGTTCCGTCTTCTTATATGGCATTGGAGTGAACAACTCAAATTCAGTAGTTCCGTTGAAAAACTAGTGTCAGACTTAGTATTTATTTTTTGTCCTTTATAGCGAAGAAGTTACAAAAGAAGAATAATAGTTATGGGTTTGCCTCAAGCTTCCTCGAGCAATGTGGCAGAAGAAATGGTTCTATCACTGAGCACATTTGTGCAAACTCCGCCTCGACTTGTTAGTTTTAGCAGCTGTGATTTGGGTGGAGTCGATGTGGGTCACCCAGGCAATCGAATCCCATTGGATTTCCCATGCTCTTCTTCAAGAGAGCTCTTGAAGGATCCAGATGCTCTCAACTTACATAAAGATGGTGCAATCAACATGCCTACGTTGAAAATTGGTTCCACAGAAAGGAATGGCTTTTTTAGTCGCAAAGGTGGTCGCAATGTGCATAGCCCGGTTTCAAGGATAGTGGGGTTTGAACCACGGGCATCGGATTCTCTCGAGGGAAACCAACTAGATGGAAGTCTTTCTTCTAGTTTGGTTAGCAGCAAGTGTAGTGAAACTGAGATCACTAGCTCGCTAGCAAGAAAGCGGTTATTGTCTCCTTTGAATGGCATGCTTATGCCAGATCAATTTGATGGCGAATCTCTTGATATCGGCAGCACCATTAATACCAGTGGTTCCCATTATTATTCTGTTCTGCAAGAGCCTAAGAAAGCTAATATGGGCAATTCGGCCTATCTTAGTCCTTCAATATGGTCCACTGATAGTTTCTTCACCGATGGCCCTTTGCTTGAGAAGGACTCTAAGGCCTTCAGTATATCTCCTCCTTCACCTGGATTAACTTGGATTCATGAAACAACGAAAGCTAAGTACCAAAAGGGCGAAATAGCCATACCACTGAAAAAGTCGGCCTCCTCTCCGCTTTCGTTGTCTCCTCTTGGTCCAAAGTTCTTTGGAAGAATGAAAACTTCGGGAGGGTTTGGGGCTGCAACAAAGGAGTCAGATGACAACTACTTAACCTTAAAGGATATGGAACAATCTCTTGATGGTACCATCTCTGGCATTTTCCTCTCGCAGAAAGAAGAGGATTGTAGAATGCAAAGCAGATCATTTCAAGATGTTCATCTTCTGCGGAAAAACTTTGACCGATTCACCCGTGACAGTACCTATGAAATTGATGGGCACTGGGGTCAGGATTCAACTGGTACTCTTCATGGAGCAAAGTTTGTCAGATCTTTGAGTGGGGCACCTGTTAGACGGTCCTTGGTTGGTTCATTTGAGGAGTCCTTGTTATCTGGTCGTTTATCATCGGTCGTAGCCTGTCAGGTTAGTGCACGTGTTTATAAATCCTACATCCATGGATAAGTATGTAGTCTGTCCCTTCAAGTTTTCGTTTAGCTCAGCATGTGTTATGCTTTGTAATTCCTTTACAATTAATGATGTACAGAAAATTGATGGCTTCCTTGCGGTTCTTAATGTTACTGGAGGAAATTTCTCGCCACATCCTCAAAAGCTTCCATTTGCAGTTACCAGCATGGATGGAGATAATTACCGATTATATTATTCGTCTATAGATCTTGCAGGAAATTTGCCATCAAATCGGCATAGAGGACCTAAAATGAAGAGGAGTCTTAGCATTGATTACTCTCGAGCAGAAAAGAGCCGCCTGCGGATACCTATTAAAGGGTGCATACAGCTGGTACTTCCACACCCTCCCCCAAAATCAGAATTGAGTCTTTTTTTGTAATGTCTACAACGGTTCTCGAGTTACACGAGGCTGATTCTGCAGAATTAGAATGATATAGTACCATTGATAGAGGGAAAATTAGAACCATTGGTGACTTGTGCAACACGAGGCTGATGTTTTATCTCATGAATTTGGGTAATCTTCTTCTGCAGTTGGAGTTTATGATTAGCAAAAGATTGAGAACCGGTAAGAATCCAAAACGTAGGGATTGATTGAATCATTATCTTTCCATCAAACCCTGAGCCTGTATCCTTGAAAAATTCTGGATGGATTTGAACGTAATTGGGGAGTGGGGCCCAATATGGAAAGTTGAAACCCATATCTTTGCTTAGTCCGCAGTTTCACTTGGAACTTTACATCATATTTGTTTCTCTAAAGCTACTTTAGCTTTACCACGAGAATTTCAAGAAAAAGTGGAGTGTATTTCATGGTATATATGTCTAAGGTGCCAGGTTCAAGGTTCAAGTAAATGCACCCAGCCTTTGTTTCTAGGAGATATGTGTACTGGTTGATATATTATTTCGAGTATGTGCATTGATGATATACTATATGGGGATTAGAATTCATGCTCTATTTTGTCTCCCATTCTGATTAGTGGCCGTAGAATCACCAGTCAAATAAGGAAATTGCTCCTATCAGGCTAAAGGTTTCCTATGGTGATTGCAAAACAAAATAACTGTGACACAGGAATTGACGCTTGAAATAGTTGCTGATGTTGTAAAAAGAGCTAAACGAGGAGTGAAAGGGCTAAGTTACTTTTTCAAATGGAAATGATTACGTTCTGTCTTAGACAAACTCTTATACAAAAGCGTACCCCTTGAGAGCATATCGACTAATGTTTTGTCATTGTACTGTGCTGATGATTATCTTCCATGTGTTTACTATTGTTTTCAGATTTTGATTTTGTGTTTGGCAAGTTACTTTGTGGGCGTATTGCTTAGCAGATGGCCTTTTACAATAAAGAGGCTGATTTTTTTATTTTTTTTCACTAGGTTAGACTAACAGATTGACTTGCTTTGGGCAGGTCCTCAGTAATCCAGAGAAGACACCTATTCATACTTTCTTTTGTAAATATGATCTGAGCGACATGCCAGCTGGTACCAAGGTGAGTTGCCATGGAACCCTGCAAGATCTTTTAAATTTTTGCCAACTTGTAACATAAAAGTTGTGTTAGAATGTAAGCTGAAGATATATCTGCATCTAATATGGCTGAGTGCACGCCTAGTCAACTATAGTTACCTCATAGTCATGCATTGAGATACAACTAACAAGTGTTTTTGGGTCTGTTGCGGTAATTTTGGTACGTGCTGGACACATCTCTTCACATTTAGAACAAATGAAGAGAGAGATTATAATGGTACTATTTCCAATGTAAGCACGTAAATCGAGTGAATGTTTGACTGAAGTGTAGTGGGGTAAGTGCTGCAATTGGCTGAGGTCATCATCAGCTTTATTGCGCTATGCTATTTCAGCAGTGAGAGGAACAAATAACCAGTAATGAAATAAACTTCACCTATTCTTTGAATTGGGAAATGAACTTTTTGTGTCTTGAGATGAGGGCTTATCATAGACCAAATTTGGTATGGTTCAAGTTGCTTAGTTGTGTAGCTAGACAGATGATCTCTGTGTTATGTAGTGTGGACTGTGGAGCCTGATGTTACTGTACCGAGCCACGCATGTCGCAGATGCATCCACAGGCGAAATTTCTCAAGCACTTATTTAGTAGTTCCATGGCCCCTGTCTGTTTGTATTATTTCATAGCGCAACTTCAATTTAATTCTCATTTGTCCTTCATCGTGGTGAAACAACCGCAACCATCTTAGACGTAGCCCTAGATGGGTGAACCATGCATTCTCTAGATCTGCTTCGGGTTCTGCATATTTCTAGAACTTTGGACTTCTAAACAGGGTCATAAAGTTACTTGGGATAAAATTTTGTTCTCAGCACGCGTAAAAGAGGCTTTCTTTTGCTCTCTTTCCCTTTTCTTCTTTTTTTTTTTTTGGCTTCGGAGCACCATTCAGCCTTCCTAGTTGTCTGGCTTTACGCATCAATCTCTGAACACATGTCCAAAGTCGATAGAGGTCCATAGGATGGGACTCTGATTTATCCTTATTATGGACGGACGCAACTGAAGATGTAGAGTTTCCAGCTCACTCTTATTCACTTTTTTGTAAGCTGACTGTTTACTCTGTATTCAATTTGGACAGACATTTCTGCGCCAGAAGATTACTCTAGCTTCTTCTGCTCCAGCTTGTGTACGGGATAATGGAAATAAAGATCCTGAGATGAAAAATGATGTCAACAACAGCAAGGGGTCTCGTACTTCAAATGGTTTTGCATGTGCAACGGAAATGGAAATGATGGAAACCGAAAGTGTTAGCTGTGCTGGATATGTCGGTCAATCTGAAGCTGAAGGAGGAATAGGTTTGTTGCCCTCAAATTTGAGTGGATTTACCAGTAGTGCATGTAAAAAGACTACTGCAGACAACAGTGCATTTATTAGAGACAGGTCTGAAACGAAATTCGTACATAGTGCTACAAAGATAAACGGGAATACTATGGGTTCTGGGGTTCTGCGTTATGCACTTCATCTCCGTTTTCTATGCCCTTTCTCTAAGAAGTCTTCAAGGACAGTGCAAAGGTGCAAATCTGCTCCTCTGTCTGCACCGTCAATAAGTGATTTGGACGCTGAAGGCGAACGGCGTTTCTATCTGTACAATGATATGAGGGTGGTGTTCCCTCAACGTCACTCAGATGCTGATGAGGGCAAGGTAAGTTGCAATACTACATTATGGGAGTTTACTGCTCAACTACTTGCTAGCTTCGTGGTGCGATTTGGCTTAGAATTTCTAGCCATGTGACTGGCCACCTAACAGTGTTGCCACTCAGAACTTCACTTAGCGTTAATTTGGGGTCGGTTATTTGCTGATTTAGTCAACCATTGAGTCATTTGATTGAGCATACAAGGGCGTATCACTCACGCATGGCATAGGCTTCATCTAAATCTTGTGGTTGAGTTTTGTAATTTTTTACTCACTGGTTCAGCCTAATCTCTCTCGTAAAAAAATGCTGATTTATCTCGTCATTTTTTGATGGATTTTTCTAAATGTATATTGTACTTGTGTTGGACGCTCGACACTGAGACAAGATAATGAGTATTAGTTGGACACTTGGACATTGACTTAGCAAACATATTTTTGATGTTGTCACAACATCAAATCGCAGTTTGAAAGATAGGCTGCTGGAAGCGGCTGCCAATTTCTTTTGTTTTGCATAATCTATCTTTCTAGGTGTCAGATAAACCTGTGATTTTGCCTCTAGACTTGAGTTTCGGGCCATTATTTTTGCTTGCGAATAATGTAACCAAGCTCCTGTCTAATGTGTAATGCTCTTTGTTTTGGCAGTTAAATGTGGAGTACCATTACCCATCTGATCCTAAATACTTCGACATCAGCCAGTAAGACGTCCTGCTTCATCTCGTTCTCTGGCTCTTGTGTGCATATTTGTACAGTTTTCTGCCTTTCGCATTTTATTATCAGATGGGGAAAACAACCCATTTTCACCTGTAAAGATTACATTTTCAATAAGGAAATCATTGATTTAGTTTGTTCATTGAAGCCCCACCAGGTTGGCTTTAGTCTATTTCCTTTTTGGCTTCAACGGCTACATTACGCAAACCCATTTTTGGGTTTCAATTATAACTTATAAAGTGAACCATGAAATTCGTTTCGAGCCGGATTATGGGTCACACAATTTATGTGGATGAAATGGGAGAAGGAAAAAAGACACAAATAAAGACTCGAAGAAAAAAAAAATTGTTTTAATACTTGTTGGACCTTGCGGATCAAAAAAAAAAAAAGAAACTTGTTGGACCGGAATCTGAACGTCCCTCTTCAGCCGTCACACTGATTTGACTAAATTAATTCGCTACTTAGACAAGTAGGTACTACAGTAATATTTATAGTTCCTTTTTTTTTATAATTCGACCATATTAATTTGAAACTTGGAGAACTACCATTTGTAATTTCGCATTTGGTAGTTTCGTGTCAAATTTTTGTGGATTATTGGTCCGTCTCAACTAGAGAAATAGTATAAAATTATAGTAATTGAAACTCAAATTTCTTTGAATAAAGACAAAATTTGGCTTATTGGTTTATTTTTGTCTTTATTAAAAAAAAATTTAGGTTTTGAGACGGATTAATAATTCACAAAAATTTGACGCAAAATTAACAAATGCGAAAAATAATTTGAATAAAGACAAAACTGGCTTTTATCAGGTTATCTCTCTCGAGTCCTTCAAATCAAAAGAGTAGAATGCATACACGGGATAGAACAAGTTTATCCATTTATTCCAATTAATCCCCGAATCTTTTTTTTTAACTAGAACGTAAACTCGATTTATATAGAAGTAAATTACAGTACAATAAAAGGGGACACTATCGGTTTTAAAATACAGAAACTAACAAAAGAAAATAAAATACAACAAACCAAAAAAATTGCATGGGACCACGATGCCGGAACTGGATCCGTTGAACACACTCGTGAAGAGAGGTTGGAAATACCGAAGTTGAGAGGCCAGGTATGTACACAAAGCAAGCCCTCCTGGATGACCCGCCACACCAACTCGAACTCGTCCCACCGTAGACTGGAGGTAGAAGCCGTTGCAGATGCCGTCTTCGTCGCCGGTACATTAATTCCAAGAAAACCAGATCTAGAATCCCAGACCTGGCTCCTGAGTCCAAAAAAGGAGGGGAGAGTGGGAAATCCCAACTCCCAAATGAGAGAGTCTCAACCACTTTACAATCATAGGCCTAGTGAGAAGAGCGAAGGAGAGGAGAGAGGCCGGAGATGGGGAATTGAGAGGAGAGGAAGAAGGAAAAGGGTGGGGGAGGGGGCCGAAGGAGGGAGGAGGTGGGGAATAAGGGGCGGAGGGGGGTAGGGAGGAACCCTCCCCAGACTCTCTCTCTACCCTTGCTTTCTTTCTAGGCTGGGTACTGGTAGTCAATCCCCGAATCTTGGACTCATGGTATTACACGCTTAACTAATTTCAGGAGAAATAGACTCTGGAAGAGTAATTCCCTAATTAGATCCAACGAAACAAACAAATAGACTCGGGATTGGCCCTGTTCAGTTTGGGTTTTAAGGGAAATTTTTGAGAGTAATGAATTGAGAGATAAAGAAAATCTATTGAAGACCGAGTTTTGAGACTCTAAAACGAACAAGACCGAGTCCACTGCTAGAGTGAACCCGGCACCGTAGGGTTAATTATCAACTGACTATGTTTGTTCAAGTCCCACTGGAACATCAGAAAATTTGAGGTGGTAATCACATTGATATTTGATAGTGTCTCTTTTACAAGTTTTAAATACCGGCCTGAAACATAGAAAAAATATGAAGAGTGTATCATCAAGGATTTAAGTATCGGCCGCTACGTAGCGATTTTTTGATCATCTGATACTGCTATACCCCATTGTACTAAAGCTATCAAAAATTCACTCCTGCATTAGCCGAGACCGTATCACTTTGTTTCCAATTTATTTGCCAGCTTTAAGTGCTCTAGCGCCCAAAATATAATTTTGAAAAATTCACAACCGCTACGCCCGATTCCCGCTACTTGTTGTTTGATACTTTCGCTACCACTACACAAAAACTGCTACCGCTACGCAATACGTTACTGCTATTCAAAACTTTGTGATATAATCCCATCACACTGATTCCCAGAGGCTTCAGCAAAAAGGAGTACATATATTATCAGCCAAAAACAGGTGTGAGAACAACATAGGGCTATTACCATGTTGATACAAAATGGCAGGTAACTTATGACATGCACCTATAGTAACCTACAAGTGAGGACAGAGGTGGAAATCCCATATGAATAGACTTTTCATTGGATCTTCTGAGAAACTTCCAACTATTTTTTTCAACCATGGTCTAGTAGTCGAGGCTTAGGACTCGGAAGTTTTCTCCATCTTAAGCTCTCATATTCGAAATCTCTTAGAAGCTATCGATTTCCTTTGAGGCTAGTCCAGACTCCAGAGAGAGTTTTGCTCTAACTTTACTCGATATGCGCGTAAATTGGCTCGAACACCCGAGTTACAAAAGGAAATTTCAAACTGTTTGAACATTCACCAAACTCTACACTACAAGTTCAAAATGGTATTTACTCGGCATGATTCCATGTGATAGATAGAGTACTAAATGTGAACACTGAAATAGGCTCAACAGAAAGAGAAGGTACCAGATGTAAATGAGAAGGACCACAAAAAGATGAGTGAAATCCGGAAGAGTAGCGCTGCAACCACACAAATACGCACACACAAAAACTGTGTCGTGGAGTGCCAGCCTCCGCTTTTGCGCTAGCATAAATTTTGTTTTGTTCAACAGTACGGAGTGTCTCGGTCAGCTTGCGCGCATTTCGACTGATTCCCTCATCGGTTTTGTCAAAGGAACGTCATCCACACCAGGACTAAGAGAATCACAAGAAGTTACTTTCTTGCGACCTGATCTTAAGAATCGTACCCTGATTGTGGGAGAGCAAACTCACTAACCAACCGAACTAACCCTTAGGGCTTCGAGCCACCTCCTATAATTATGTGTCCGCTCTGCCACGTCTTAAAAATCTCTTTTCACGCTCATCATGGTCATGGTTATAAAAGGTTGGGATTTTCTCCCGTAACTGTCTAAAATTAGAAATTATACGATACATACCATCACGCAATCTTAACTTCCCTCCTCGATTGGGCATTCACGTGGATTCGACTTGAAATCCACAAGTGTGCGTGATTGTGGAACGAAGCTCGACCATTCTACTACCCATCTGTGCATTTATTTGAAGCTAGCATAAATTTGACTGTTCACAAATTATTGGCCACAACGCGTGGGACCCGGGGACCATGTAGGGAGCAAGTCACTACAGGGGGCGTAGTAATCATTTGGACCGTTCGTTTCCTTAATCGATGGTTCAGATTCGTTGTTAACTTTTACCGGTAATGAATAACAAACATATGTGAATCATTGATTGTCAAGATGAACGGCTTGAATTGCGTACTACGGGGTTGTTCACTACAGGGTCCCCGATTTGCAGCATGTGAGGGGAAGTGAAGTTCTGAGTTCCAACCAAATTTGGCGTTTCCTTTATATCATTGAATTACAGGACTGATGATAATACTCAAGTTGTTTCTGCTAAATGAAGTTAATGTATGTGAGGAAAATGACCTGTCTAGGAATCCATGGAAACGTGAGTTTTAGTTTAACAGAAACAGCTCCTAATAGTACAAAAAAGTGCTAAAATGTAAGAAACTTGAGCAATTATTCTGGTACACCTTCACGTAGTGCCCTACATACTATCTTTCGAAATCAAACATTTGTACGAGATTCATACACTCAGTTGTAGACCTTCTAAAAAATATACTTGCTCCGTTCCTAAGTGAACAGTCCAATACGAAAAGTCATGCCACTTCCCGCAACAAAAAATCAAGTACTTTCATTGATATGTGAAAGCTATGGACGATGACAGTAATTTTGAACGAACATCCAACTTCCAAGGAGTTATGAACCATGAAACATGAATGCCTTGTTATGATTGATTGATTTTATTTATTTATTTATTTTTTGTGCAAAGGGGGAAAAAAAAACCCACTCCAGAAGTACCTCCAGAAAATATTCTCTTAATTTTCTAGAATTATTCAGTGCTCCTGGAACACCCAAGATGCTAAGGGATCGAAAAATTTTGGGATATGGAGCAGCTTGTCGAACTAAGTCCGAGGAGTCGCTGTGTGTTCCGGAACCCTTCTTTAGCACACAAAGGTGCTTCAATTTTCTTGTTTCCGCATGTCCTCACGGGTAGTAGCTATGGGCCTATGGCTCGAACCGCACATTCCACAACGGATCAGAAACTCCTATGATTACGCCCAAAAGAATTGCTATGCTGGTCGCCTCCATCTACGAGAAGTACCTCCTGCTACTCTTAACAGAAATTTGGTGAAAATTTATTGTGACATTAAAGGTCCCTGTCCCTACTTGAACCCTACGTCTGATTAAGAACCATCGGGATTAAACAAAATTTGTTTGTTGACCATCTATTCGACTGCCGAATTCTCTCAGCTATTTTCAAAAAAAAAAAATTTACTAAAATCATTTTCCAAGTGAAAGTTATCTTTTCGCTTGCTTGCCGCAATAGTAATATTTTGTCGAAATTTGACGAACTCCGGAATGGTTTGCACCTTGCATTGGAGCGTAATTTGCAAGGTATCCTTGTGGAAACGGACTCTTTGACTTTGATGCAGCTCATTAACAAGAAAGATGTGGGTAACCATGAGTTGAGTAATATTTTATCTGATTGCAGCGAAGGTTTACCATGTGCATCTGGAGGCCAACCAAAGCACAGATGCAACTGCCAAAGCTAATATTAGTAGTAACTGCCAAAGCTAATATTAGTAGTAGTGATAATAGCTAGTAGTATTAATGTTATTCAAGTCAGTTCCGGATTCTGGTTGATCTAAGGCCCCGTTTCAGTTTGATAGAAAAAATACTTTTTGAAAAAGAAAGTAATTTCAAACTCAAAAATTATGTGTTTTATGCAAATAATTTTTCTACTAATATGAATCTTATTTGATAGATTTAATTGAGATCTTTTAAACGGTACCAAAAAAAATAGAAAAATTAATTTTTTTTATTATATTTGAGTTTGAAATTACCTTCTTTTTTTAAAAAAAAAAGGTTTAAAAAGTAAAGCAGAACAACATCTAAGCCAGTTTACTCAAAAAAAAGGAACCAAAATAGTACTAGTGGTAAAGAAGAAACACTAATGTGGGAAACTGGCAATAAATAGGAGTAGTTTTGTCGTTTTATTTGCCGAATTTGACCTAAAAATGTGCGGTAAAGCCATTATTTAGCTATCCATTCTTGTAAACTTATTGTTCTTTTTTTGTTTTGTGTGTTTTGTTCATTTTTTTCTAAATTTTTGTTATATTTGTGTCATACTTTTTGTATTAATCATCCGTCTCAACGAGAGGAATCTAAAACTTAGAAAATTATGACAGAAAGCAAAAAAAGTTCATTGAAGACAAGAAAAGTATCAAACATTTGTTTTACTTGTTTAAATTAAGTGTCGTCTTATTTGAATTTTTCAAACATCAGTCTATGTTTTTTATACTTTCCCGATTCGCCTTGACAAGACGAACGATCAACTTCAAAAATTATGACGAAAAACTAAACAAAAAGTTTTTAAAAAAAATATTGAAATAAACAAGGGGGAATTGGGTTTTAGTGGGAAGTGGGGTAAAAAATTCCCAAGTGGTGGACAAGTTTTTATGGAATTGCATAAAAATCAAATGGACAAAAAGAAATTTTCCATACATGAAACGGACAAAAATAAATTCTCCATACATGAAATGGACAAAAATGAATTCTCCATACATGGAGTCGGTTTGTAGTCGAATCTGAATTTAGACCCAAGTTGCTCCTTGTATGGAAGTAAGTTGCTCCTTGTATGAACCTAAGTTGCTTCTTATTGGACCTAAATGACATCTTATTTTTTTGAAGTAGCACTTGAGAATGACTAAATTTGGATCTACAAGGAGCAATGTAGGTCCATATAAGGCAACAACTTACCCCGTTCCACTTAACTTTTTCTAAAAGTCAACATTTTGTCTTTATTTAAATTTTTTTTGCGCTTGTTCATTTTGCTCCAATTTTTTTGGACTTTTCGATTTGTTTCAACGAAACGAATCGAAAAAATGATTTTTTTTTTTTTTTACTTTTACTCAAATATTTGATCAAGGACCACTTTTAAGCTCAAAAAGCCAAAAAAAATTGACTTTTTTAGCTTAAAAAGTTGTCATTATTCAAAATATTTTGGTAAAAGTAAAATTTTGTTTACTTTTTCGATTCGTCTCAACGAGATGAATCAAAAAGTCAAAAAAAATTGACCCAAAACTAAAAATTTAGAAAAAAATTCAAACACGACAAAACAAGAAAAAGCTCAAAAAGCCTAGAGAAACTCGGTCTAAGTCCATACAAGGGTTCCCAGTTGAATGGTTTAGGGGAGGATGACAGTTACTTAACCCAATAGATGTTCTTGGCAGTAGTCAAGTTAGGG
The DNA here is from genome assembly GCA_025413875.1 of Rhododendron molle. Lineage (NCBI taxonomy): Eukaryota > Viridiplantae > Streptophyta > Magnoliopsida > Ericales > Ericaceae > Rhododendron > Rhododendron molle. Next base: position 41,470,731 of record CM046395.1, read on the forward strand.
GCAATTTAGGTCCAATAAAGGGCAACTTAGTTTCATACATGGAACAACTTAGGTCTAAACCCAAATTCGACTACAAACCAACTCCATGTTCGGGCAATATATTTTTGTCTGTTTCATGTATGAAAAATTTCTTTTTGTCTGTTTCATTTTTATACAATTTCATAAAAACTTGTCCACTGCTTTGGAATTTTTTACCCCACCTCCCACTGAAACCCAATTCCTCCAAATAAAATTAAGACTTATAAATTTCCAAGAACGCAGCCAACCATTAGGTATTATCTTTTTAGACTATAAAATATTGTATCATTCTATATTAAGATAGCACATAAGTGGCATCTATGACTCTGTACCAAATGGAAGCAGGAACTGTGCTATGCAGTGTGTGTTGTGCACCGTATGGACCATCTATTTTGATAATCAATGGTTCGGATTAAAATAAAACTTTTTCGGAGGCCCCGAATTTTTTTTTTAAAATCTGGACCATCTATAACACTTTTAAACGATTGAGATCGCACAGCACCATGCTGTGCACTAGGTGCGCAGATATGCTCGGATGTCGGATGACAATTATGCTTTTCCCCTAATCCATAATTAACTTCTTTTGTCACCGCATTCGAGTTGATACAAATTTTATTTTGCTATACAGAAATCATCAGTTTTGTATTAAAACTGTTTGAAATTTGAATGATTTTGAGATTCAAATTCTTCATATTGAATAAAGGGGCAAGAGATCCACTAGTTATGACGTGATAAATTTAAAAAATGATCTTGTAAAGGATATGTACACAAAATTTAAAATTTGTCTTTTAAATTAATTATACACAAATAATCTTCATCAACTAACTAAAAGATATATTTTGAAGTGCCATAATATGGAAGTGGCCTGGGGTGAAAAAATTATTTTCCTATTTTCCTGTGGTTCCAAAAATAATTCATAAAGAGATAATTTTTGGGGTCTTATTATTATTTTTTTTCTCCGATCTATATTTTTATAAATCTACTTGTATGTTTTTTTTTTTCTAAAAGTTGAGAGGTAGTATTCATCAAAAGATCCCCATGGGGGCAGGTTGGGAGTCCACAAATCGAACACTGCAACAGAAAGAGCGTATAAGCGCATAGATGCGCAGCCCTACAGAATAAAAAGAAACCTCCCAATGGAGGACGAAACCCCCTGAAGGAGGACAAAACCTCTTGAAGGAGGACAAACCACCTAAAGGGGGGGACATTATTAAAATAAATAACAAAAAAAAAAAAAAGGAAGCACCGCCGAGACATCCGCTGCCACTCTTTCGCAACTCTCTTGATAGATTCGTAACCACCACCTCTGCTTCACAAAATAGAAACACATCTTTAGGAGGTGGTCGCCCAACAAACGCGGTAGACGGCGTTAAGTCACTGATCTGAGAAGATGGAGGCTGAGAACGGTGGTGGACAACATCTTACTGGCAACCACTGAAAGCGAAACCCTGAAACGTCGCTGGAAAACGATCTGGCTGAAAAGTTTCCAATGGACGCCCAAACTTCAGTCGCAGAATTGAGAGAGGAGACGATTCGACGGTGGGAAGAAGGGAATAGAGGGAGAGAGATCGGAGGAGAAGGATCCCTCCCCTCCCGCCGCCTGAGAAAGGGGGGAGGGGAAGGACTGTTGGCTAGGGTTTAAAGTTTTTTCACCCATGTGTATTTGATTTTCTATCTGCTTGTATGTTTAATTTCACATATTTTGACCTGAAACTAAAAAAAAGTCCACTAACCATAAAGAATGCTCTTAAAACTTACCCCCACATGTACTTGGGTTGACTCCCTTCACTAGGAAATATTTTTTTGAATCTTTGAGATTTATCCAATTATTAGCTTCAAGATTTTAGGATTAATTAAAATGCACGTAAATTGATCTGAACATATATAAAAACAAAAAATTAATACATCTATTGAGGGTGGGTTTTTCCTAAAAAATTTGCCTATAGATAAGTTGGGTCCACTAGTAGACTTTTAATTCATGCATATGAGAAGAATAACTCGTCTAGAGGTCCGTGTTTTTGTAAACTTTAGCCTATTTATTATGTTTAGACAACATGGAAAATCCAGCCTTAAAATTAGTTTTCAGCCCTGGACACATATAAAAAAAAAAAAAAAACAATACATACATTGAGGGTGGGTTTTTCTTGGAAAAAATTGTGTATAGATCAACAAGTTATTTTCGCTAAATAAATTTTTAAAGAATGCACATGGGAATAATGATTTGTTTAGAGATCTGTGTTTTTGTAAACTTTAGCTTGTTTGTTCCGTTTAGACATTGAGGGTAACCAGCCTTAAAAGCTAGTAGTAGTTTTCAGTGCTAGGATGAAATTAAAGTTGAAACCCACTCAATGATCCGCTCACATCACTCCTCTCCCCAACCATTCCTAACTTTCTCCCTCTATAAATGCTCACCCATCAACTCATAACTTCACAGTTCTCTCTCTCTCTCTCTCTCTCTCTCAAAGTTCCTACATCTGTCTTGCATGCAATTTTCTCCCCCTATCTCCCCTGTTTTCGGCTCTGTTTTTCTTCAATTTTCTCTTCAACTTCAAGAGCTGTCCTCACAATGGCTGGTGTTGAAGCCAAAATCCTGCAAAACCCACCTCCCAAAATGTCACCCAAATCCCCATTGGCAGCCCAAATTTGCCTGAGACTTTTGGGAGCCGCGGCTTCATTATCTGCTGCTTTGGTTACGGTCACCAGTAAGCAAACTGTCTTTCTGTATGGCGCCGTGATTGACGCCCAATATACCTACTCCTCTGCTTTCACGTAAGATATCAAATTGTTGACTCTATTTATACATGCATACATACATACATACATTTCGGACCGATTTTCGATAAGAACGTGTATGCCTTCTATAACATTCGACATCAAGTAACCGAGGAACCAAGTTTCCGCGCTGAAAATTTTCTAAGTACCTCTTTTCCATTTAAGCTACGAGGGCATCTTCAGCTCGCTCTCTATATCTCTATTTTTCTTATATATTATGGAGGATCTCATTTGTTTACTCAGAGGCGGCTCCACATGGGAGCTTCCATGGTCAACTGAACATTCGAATAAATTTGTTTTGCTTAGAATACATGTAAAAATTATAGGTTACCCTTTTTTTGAACACCCAACGTAAATATCAATGAACACTCAATTCTAAAAGTCTTGAACACCTAATTCAAAAAGAATTGAACACCTAACCTAAAACTAATTGAACACTCAATCACAATCCAAATTACAGCCTATCAATTCAAGTAATTCATAGTTGAATACCTAACACATTACATCAAATAAAGCTTATAATCATAACTTGTAAAAAGAAAGTGAAAAAGAAGAATCTATTGATGTAAGCATTATACTATGCATTTTCTCTCCATCTTTATTGTCGATGGTCTAAATGTATTAATCTCGCATTAATGACAATAACTTCTTTTTTTTGGGGTCTAGTTAGCTTATAAAATTATGGACAAAACTTTAAAAAAATTCAACTACATTGTAAATGCCGTTAACTTGAATATTATTCCTACGCATTTCAGACTACGCGCGATAGAAATCTCATCATGTCATCCTAAAAAACATATTTTCAAGAAGGTCAATCTCAACGTAGTCGCTATAATTTCTTTCACAAGAATTTTAGTAGATTAATACTCTGGTTAAACGTTGGCCCAAAATATGAAAACTCATTAAGGACAACTATAAAATTTTACCTTCTCCATTCTCGAAACACTGACTACTACGAAATACAACTTTCAAAAAAAATTGTAGTAAATTTTTGGTAAAAAAATAGTACATATATTTTTAAGTTCTCATTTCGTCTCGTAGTTAATTTTTTTAGAATAGAAGTTATGATTTTTTTACTGTACTATAATTACTATTTATAGAACTATATGAGATTGTGTACATTTGTTATTGGTTAAAATATCAGCTAGTCAAGTTAACGTAATTTTTAAACATCCTATCATAAATTCTTAGAGCTGCCACTGTGTTTACTCCGTACTAAACTCCGTGAGAGCATGAATTGATAATACGAGCTTAGTGCGAAAATTAAGAGCGTGAGGGAGCGCAGGGGTCAACGTCTTTTTCTTTTCTTTCTTTTTTTTTTTTTTGTAGAAAATGAGGGGTCAACGTCACAGTAACTACTTCTGGCTCTACTACTGTGAAATCGCATTCGGTGGTCACCATATGCATGCATGTGTCATTGTCAGTGAGTCTGTCACCATTAGCTCAAGATTTCCTACTCCATACGCCAAAGAAGTTGGACACTTTCAGTCCTATGGAAAAATTCTATATATCTTTTAATTAGTGTTTATTTATGAGCAATATGAATTCTTTTTTATCGTAAACAATATGAATTTTATTTGATAAAATTTAATTACACTACAAGAAAATCGAGATCTTGCAACGGTTTTGCTAGCAACGGTTCAAAAAACCGTTGGTATAGACGGTGTGTAGCAACGGTTTTCAAACCGTTACTATAAACAGGACTATAGCAACGGTTTTCGTGCAACCGTTACTATATTACAAGACTATAGCAACGGTTTTTCCATAACCGTTACTAAAAATCGCCTATAGCAACGGTTTTCCATAACCGTTACTTCAAACCGTTATAACGACGGTTTTCCATAACCGTTACTAAAATCGCCTATAGCAACGGTTTCCAATGACCGTTACTAGATTTTCACACCGCCAAAACCAATTTTCTTTCACGCGATCGGTTTTCCAAACCCGAACTAACAATCGAGACCGTTGATTTTATTTTTCATGTTGATTAAATCGTGTTCTCGTACAAATTTGGCTCGATCGGATTTAGAAAATTTCTTTATCGATGGACAATTTCATTAATAAAATAATTTTTTTTGTCCGATAAGTATGTAGCGATACTCGATTAACTTCATTCTTGAACGTACTTTAGCCACTTAACCGTGGCACAATCATGATGATCAAGACCATTGCTTTTGTTAGGGCTATTTTTCCTAAATTTTTGTTGGTATTTTTTCCGGCATGTTTATTTAACGTATTTTTTTAGCATTTTGTGGTAATTTTTGAAACTAATATTAATCATTCATTTTGGGATTAATCATTCATCTTCATAAGAATAAAAAAAGTATAAAATTGTGGACCGAAGTTGAAAAAAAATATCATATAAGATGACACTAAAGACAACAAATGTTAGTTGTTTGATATTTTTTTCCCCATATTGATTTTTTATGCTATTAATTGCATTTTTTTTATTTTTTAGACTCATTTCATAGAAATAATTGACCAATCAAAAAAATTTATGTGAGTCTAAAAAGGCAAAATTCATATTGAAAAAAAAAAAAGGAAAATAGAGAGGTTTTTTTTTTTTGGTACAAGGTGCATGTCAATTTATACCAATTTTAAAAGGTAATTATTTAACCTAGCGTTAAATTCTATGTAATAATAATTTCATTCTTTGTACAAATATTGAACTCCTTATTATGTAAAAAATAGGCGCTTCCGATCGGGAAATAAAAATGATACTCTATTAGAAGTGTTTGTATAGTATAAACCGGATTTAAAAAAAAAGGATTTAAAAAGTCCGGTTAGTATAGTATAAATATTAAAAGGTTTAAGTTTTTACACAAGTTATGGGCTAGCACAGTTGGTTCGCGCATGCGCGCGCACACGCGAGGTCGGAGGTTCGATTCCCCGGAGGAGCAAAGGAGATTTCGCCTGCCACGCGGGCGCCACATCAGCGCCAAGTCAGCACCACGTGGGCGACAGGTGGATGCCACGTAAGCGCCACGTGGGAGACACGTGGATGCCACGTCAGCGCCACGTGGAGGCCACGTCATATTTTACCCAGATTTTAAAAAAAAAAAAACTTGCCTTTAGCAACGCTCGACAAAACCGTTGCTATACCTCTACAGCAACGGATATATTGCAACGGTTTGGGCAACGGTTCTTCAACCGTTGGTATAGCCTGAACGGGTCTATACCAACGGTTTTTGGGTTCTATAGCAACGCTTTCGACCGTTGCTATAGAACGATTTTCTTGTAGTGTTAGTTCTATTAAACAAGATTTGAAATTCACATAAACATTATGAATTGAAAGATATAGTCAATTTAAAAATGACAAGCAATCCCGAAAATGTCTAACATTAGGGGACGGAGGGGGTACATATCTTTTCTTTTTTGGTTGACGGCAGGAGTGTCCGGGTCCGCTTATGCGCGCACTTTGACTAATCTCATTTCCAGTTGGTTAAAGACAGACATCTATGCCGAGACTAGAGGATTCACAAAAAATTGCTTTGACTTCAAGAATCGAAACCTGATCAATTGTATGAGGAGCAAACCCACCAACCAACATATCTAACCATTGGGGCTTACAACATATCTAATCTAATTTGCAGGTTCTTTGCTATTGCAAATCTAGTTGCATGTGTCTTCTCTGTGGTTTCTTTGTTTGCTGCTGGAATCCTTGCTCGAAATTGCAAAGGCCCAAACAAGTACTTCTTCATGTTCCTCCATGATCTGGTAATTAACATTCTTGTTTTTTTTTTTTTTTTAATTTTAATTTAGATTTTGTAGGGTTTGTCTACCATTTTATGCACAACATTTTGATATTCTGGAGATTCCAATAGAAGCTAAAAACAATCTAAAACATAATTTTAGAGAAATCGGGCTTGAGATGCTTTTTGACAAGATTTTAGATCATAAGCGATTTAAATTTTGATTTTCGTATGTTTTGCAATATATACGACTAGCTTTTGTTGCAACTTAATCATAATATCATAGCTATAGCAACTAGATCATTTGGTTCTATCATTATTCAAAATTATTCATTTGAAGCAGATTGAAATTACAATTAATTCAAAATTCGTTTCGATAGCTGTCGCAAACACCTGTAAATCTCCCACATGACACACATACATATATAGAAATAGACATAGGTGGACATAAATACATTGTGCACGTATTTAGGATTTTGGAATTGTATTTTTGACAGGCTGTGACGACATTGCTCATGGCTGCCTGTGCGGCCGCAACAGCAATAGGGTTTGTGGCCAAATTTGGAAACATCCATATTGGATGGATGGCAATTTGTAGCGATTTCGGTAGGTTTTGCGATAGGATCATCGTTGCCGTGACTCTTTCCTACTTGGCCGTCCTCGTGCATCTGCTTCTCACTGTCATTTCGGCAAACAAATTGAGAGGAATCCACATTTGATGAAGTGTGCGTTTTAACCGGCCGACAGAGGAAGGATCGAAGCAGTACCTTAATATAGACAAAAATGTTATGTACGGATGCAGACGAGCATACGCGGATCCGAATATAGATGTGTTTGGAATTATCCGATCGATGGGTGCGGACTTCACATTTACCATGTGGGTCCCATGTGCATTCCTGTTGTGGCATAATTGTGTAGGTAGCGTTGCTCTAATGTATATCGTCAGCTATAAATTTTACATTACATTCCTGCAGAAATAAATAAAACGTATCTCAAGCATTACCTGGAAAATTTGTGAACCAGAATTCTATAATAGGTACAGTACTTGAATAAAGTACTCTATCTCAAACATTACCTGGGGTAATTTTTAATCATGTCTTTATATTCATTGAATAAAGTATCTCAAGTGGTCTTCTATAGGGTCATAGGTTTTATTTACACAGAGACCAAACATTTCAACCTTGGAGTCATTAGGGGTTATGCCCGGTCGTTAGAATTAGTCGAGGTGCGTGCAAGCTGGTCTGAACATCCAATTTATAAAAAAAAATAGAAAATAAAATATCTCAAACATTACCTGGAGTAATTTTTAACGGCTTCTTTACATTTTTGGTATCTAAAGTATTAGCGAGTTGCCAATTTCGTTCCCAATGTACACATTTAACCAATTTCGTCCCCGACATTTAAAATGTGTGTCGAAATGGTCCATAACCCTAACGCAGTTTAATCTTTCCGTCCATACGAGTGGCTTTCTAATTGGTATTTCATTTATCTTCATCATCTTCAAATCCCCAAACCTTCATCTTAATACTTTGGGGACGTAAAGAAGCCATAATCCTGTTATCTTCTTCTTAATTGGTGTGTTACCAACCAGTAGCAAAAATGGCAAGCAAGGGTTGCAAAGATCTTCCGGACAAGTGCTGGGAACTCATATTCAACAAATTAATTACATCAACTTCACCACTCTCTTGTCGAATCCCCATCCCTACCCTGCAAGTGATTCCTCTCCCATCACCAACACCCTCCGAACCCACATCACCACCGTCGATCCAAGGGTATTTCCCATCTCCATACTCTTCAATCGCTTTAATTCCTAACCCCAATTCGATACATGTCAGCTCCAATTTGAGTTCATTGTTAGTTGATCGAATTGAATTTGGTCTATTTGATGATTCAAGTTGTTGTGCAAGATATCTGTGATTCGGTCGTTCTGGATGGGATGAATTTCTCCATTTTCTTGTTATAAAGCTGGTATTCCTTTAAAGAGGTTCAGTCTTGCTCGATCGGTCTCCAAGCCCGATCGAGCTTCACCTTCTCTGGAATTTCATCACTACTTAACAAAGACAGGTCCCCGTAGGAAGGTTTGGGGTTTGAAGAAGACGAGGATATGTTAAATATTAAAAAGCCCCCGTATCCGTATGAACTGAAAGAAAAGGTGCCGTTCCGATTTCTTTTTTTACTTTAAAAAAAAAAAGTAATTTCAAGTTTAAATATACTGAAAATGAAAAAATAATTTTTAAATTTTTTTCGTGCCGTTTAAAAAATCTCAATAAAATCTATCAAAAAAGATCCATATTGGTAGGAAAATTATTTGCGTAAATATATGATTTTTGAGTTTGAAATTACTTTTCTTTTCTAAAAGTTCCTTTTCGAAGAAATCGGAATGGAGCCTAAACGGGTTAGGGCTAGGGACCATTTCGACACATATTTTAAATATTGGGGATGAAATTGGTTAAATGTTTATACTGGGGACCGAAATTGGCAACTTGCTAATACTTTGAAGATCAAAAAGGTAAAAAAGCCTTGTATTTTTATTCAAAAAGTAGTGAGCCAATCAGGGACGCACGGGGGCATGTGTTTCCACTCGAATGCATGCCTCCGCTCGAAATTAAAATATTTTTTAAAAATATTTATGTATAAATTAGCATAATTATGAAAGTGTGCTAATATATAAACATACATACTTGTATATATCCTGAAAATACACATAGAGAATTGGTTTTATGTCTGAATTTCGTCATATGGTGCATTTATACTTGTTACTTTTACGAGTTATTTGTCTATTTGGAGCTATTATTTCTTGATTCTCTTTATTTTTAACCGTCTGAGAGAAATATTTTAAAATAAAGGCATTAACAAAACTAGATCATTCTAAAATTTGTTGATGTTCATTTAAGATATACTTTAAAAAATTTGTTAGAGATTTTGTGTTCATTTTTACATAATTTAACTTAAAGTACACGTTAAACTTTTGTAATTAGTAATGCATGCTTTAATTTTGTACGATCTTACTATGGTTGACTAAAAAAAATGAACTTTCGCTATTATGATTAACAAATGCACCCATTATGGTATATTTCTGGATCCGTCCCTTGTTTCAATTATAGAATTGTGGACCGAACGGGCTTTTATTTTTTAGCCAGTGGGGCAGAGATAATTGTCACGTGCATTCATTAAATGAGGGTTTCAATTTAAAAGGTTGAAGATGAGATTAGGCGTAACGGTACACTATTAAACGCACAGCAATTAATTAATTTGGTGACAAGGGTACGTGGTGGAGAGCTATAGATATTCTATAGTAGTAGCATGCACGTAGCAGCTGGCGGGGGACAAAGTCCAACAAAATATGTGTGTGTTGTTGTGTGAGAGAGAGAGAAGCCATAGAAAATCTACAAATTATTTGTTTTTTTTTTATATCTCGGGTATCCGGGCTAGCTGATACACACCTTCAACTAACTTTGGGGATCAATCACATCGTCCACTTGTGGGAATCTCAATTGAAGTCAAAACAAAGCTCCGTAAGGACTATGTACCCCAATGGGTTAACCTCGTGGCTAAGGCCCGATGCCTAAGCAGTTGTTGCAACTAAAGTTTTAGGTGCTATCGATTTATGTAGGACAAGTTTATATGAGGGATTTAGCTTCGTTGAAAATGGTCCCCCGACAATCAATTGAATTGTGCATAAACTAGTTCGAACATTTACGTTGAGTTAGCTGAAAAAGTGCCATGTAGTTCAAGCAAGATTCGATATGTATGTATGTATCCTTTATTGATTTTATGAGATGGAATTCTTGGCCGTAACCGAGAAAAGTTTGGTAGAGATGTTGCAAGACACTATTTTTTTTCCAAAACGAAAACAGATGATATTGTAAATATAAGAAACAGTACATGAAGAGGAAACTCCATCCCTTAACAAGGGATCAAGAAACCAAACAGGAAAGGACTCAGCCCAAAGACTATGCCCAACTCTAACTAAACCCATCGCTCCAAACAGTCGGATCACTGTAGAAAACAACCAAAAACACCCACAGAGGGGTGATAGAAGCCCCACAAACGGGGAGAAATCCCACGCAGGGGACACCAAAGCAGAGAACAAAAAAAGAGAAAAACCGGTAACGAAATCGGACGGAGTCCGCCATATTGGAGCAATGCTTCATCCAGCAACCTAGTTCTCCTACTCCAGCGAGCACGATTTGCAAGGCACTATCTTCAAAAGCTATCGGACTACACGGCGGAAGAGGTGGAGGAGGGGAGGCGGATGGTGGTTTGGGGAGGAGGAGGATGGGGGTGAAGAGTGGCAACGAGAGAAAACCTTCGAGATCTAAGATCGGGAGATGAAAAAATCCCATGAGGGGGAGAAATCCCTCCCCTCTCGTCACGGGGTCACCCATTGGGACGTAAAATCCTGGGGGGAAGGGAATGAGGAGATGCAGGGTGGCAACTCCTTTAGGGTTAAAGAGAGAGAGAGAGGGATGTTTGTCACTCCTCATGTTGCATGACACTATTTAATTGTATGAAAAGATTCAAATAAAACACCTCTCTTCCATCTTCAAATCTACTAGTACTATTTTCAAAAGCCACCACGTGGTTAGCTAAAACATCTACCCTTTTGCTAAAATTGAAAAAATCAATTACTAGCTTACTTGAAATGAAAATCAACGAATTGTACGGAATCAATAGATAAATTTGACATTTTCCAATTTCCATCCAAATGTCCCTCTAGTAACCCTTGATCGCGATGCAGCCAAATTGTATTTAGATAAAAGTCAAATTGTATTTTGTGGTCTAACTTAGAACTCGAGAGCGAGCGAGCGCACGCACGGAAGAATTTAGAGATTTTTTGATTTCTCAAACAGCCTGGAAAGCTGAAAGTCGAGTTTGGAACATGTACTGCCATCGGCGTAGTACAGTATAATTTACAAAATCAAGCTTGTATTAACGTTTTTTAGCTACAATTATTTTCTCTCAGGCTCCGTTTGTTTCGATATAAAATGTTTTACAATGTAAAATATTTTTTTAGAAAACAAACTTCAAGCTTTTATTTTCCGGCGTTTGGTTGGACTTGAAAATATTTTCAGAAATCAACAAAATCGTCACCGGGGAGAGGGGGGTGTTCTTAAACGGTGTAGAAATCTGATAATATTGGAATTGAACGTGGGTCAAGACTTACGATCGAGAAAATTGAGCAGTAAAAATTGCAGTAGAAGGCAGCAGGTTTATTTCGGAAAATAACTTACGGAAGATTTAAGGGTAAGTCATTTTCATTCAATTGATGGAAAATATATATTTTGCCAAACCAAACCAAACCGAGCCTTATGTCCCAATCACTTGGGGTCGGTTACATGAATCATTTTCCGCCATTGAGCTCTGTCAAGGGCCACTTGTCCACACAGACCTAATATACTCATATCTTTGCGCACCACAACATCTAATGTCAATTCCGGTCTACCTCTCCCCGTAGCATTGCTATCCAAAACTATTCTATCCGCTCTCTTAACTACCTGTTTGTCTATTTTTCGCTTATAGTCGATGATCGACTACAAATCGTGTGAGTGCTGGAATGTGAGTGTTTGTGGTGGTGGAGTTTGGTTCCTTGCCGTATTTCAGGATTTCTCTGGAAGCAAACTTAATGACGTGAATGGAGATGGGAGCAAAGTAACAAAATGGACTTTATTACTTTTCAAAGTAGAAGTCAGTCGACTACAACAAATAGCCGAGTAGACGGTTAAAGTTACAAGCTACTCCTAGTGCAGAAAAAGTAAAGTACAGATAAAAAGTAGAAGCCTTTGGGCGGTTGAGTGGGGTCCTTCAATTGTCTTCACTTCTCGTATTTATAGGCTTCACTTTGACTTGAATTTCAAACTCGGCTGAATTCCCTCCATTAATTTGAATCAAGCGGTTACTTCCTTTGTACTTGCTCCATGATCTGTATAAGGCAGTTACTTTGACAGAAAATTCCGTCATTTACTTCATCTCAACTGCCTCTTTCCCAGATCAACATGTGTTTCACTTGTCTTTTATCCAATTGCCACGCATCCAATCAAGCAGTTACTTTCTTGACTAGTCGATCAGTCCATTTGATACTTCATCATTATCAAACTGTAATCAAATTAGCTCATTAACCATTGCCACATGTCACTATTTAGCCCAGTCGATTAATAATGACCATCTTGCTAAAATATGGTGTAAACAATGCCCCCCTATTTACCTGAGTTAAGGATTAACTTTGGTAAATATTTCTCTTAGTTTTAAATCACCCCTCTGTCAAAATAGACGGGTGAAAACCTTTTGCGGTGTAAACATTTATGCCCCCAACTCTCGAAGAGTTTTCGATAAATTTTACACCAATCCTTTCATTTTTTGACTGGTACAATAAAGCCTTCAAGGCTTAAAAACCACAGTCGACTGGTGGCATGCCTCGGTCGATTAATTCCTTTGAAGGAAACTTTAGCCAAATAGCTCACTAATGTCCACAACTGTACAAAAACAGAGAGCATTGTCTATAATTTTTATCAATTGTGGATGACAACTATAAATCCACGCTGGGCATGTTAATTTCAAAAACAGCCAATGCAAGAGGCCTTGAACATATGAACAACGTCAATCAAAAATTAGTATTGAACATATGGTTGTTCATGATTCGCAGCCATGATTGACTTGAACTCATACTTCATGGGCAAGTTTTCACTATTCTTAACCCGTATAGATGGAGTGGATGGATCATTTTCTATTTCGATCAACCAATCATGGTCTAAATTAAAAACTCTTATCGAATTATCTTCACTATTCAACTCCATTTGAGTCTCGACGTCAAAGCCGAATTTGCCTCCCTTGCAAATTTGTTACCAAAAAGATGGCTGTTTTCATTGCAAGGTTTGACCAAATATGATGGAGTGCCATTTTTCGTTACTGGCGTATGTTGACACCATATATTAGAAATCTTGAACAGGCCTTTTCATTGATGGCCAAATGTTCACAGATAGTGTAAAATACTGCCAAATGGCATCAAGACAGCCCCAAACCATGACGGAAAAGCCAAAGTTAACTTAGTCGATTGCCGTTATCCCTTTAAATACTAGTTAATCGACTAGAACAATTAACTTTTTCTTTGAAATTGACTAGTACAATTGGCAGTTTTGAAGCCTTAATTTCTAGGCTTTCAACCCTCATTACTGTAACGCCCCGACTTTTCGGGAGAAAAATAAATAATTTCTATGAGGAAATTTTGCTAAATAAATATGACTTTCCAAAATAAAACTTTTGCTAATACAATTTCAAGATAGTTTTACGGAATCAAAATACATTAACTTCAGAGCTGACTCTAATCTTGATACGAATCCTAAGCATCCTCGATCTTCATTACTGATATTCTTTTCGTGTCGAACTGCATCATCGCTGAATCTCTTCCATTGAATCCTGCGCCCTCTAGCAAATTGACCGCCGAAGCAATCGATTTACCAGGATACAGACGTATCCGTGAGTGATAAAATCACCCAGTAAAATAATCCAACCCAACCACCCCTCTTACTTTGCAGCTAGCAGGCAAACAGAATATATATGGTGCGAAAAAGTAAAACAGAGATAATTCACATAACTTGATTCATTGCTATCCATTAACTTAACATGAATCTAAGATCTCTCCACGAGATCTTTCCTCCCCAACCACTAGCCATGCTCAGTCCCATGAGATCACTTCCCTTTGTTGTCGCGAGTACACCTAAGTTATATACCGTGAGTGTGCACCCCAATAACTACAACAAGGGTAAGCTTATCATGCCGGAATTATAGGGTTCGCTTATCTTATAAACCACATCACAACCATTTCACAATCATCCTTTGGGCACCGCTTGATCTATCAATTCATCAACTGGACTCTGGGTTTCAATTCGTCACTGGACTCTCGCCAGTTTCAATTCTCATCACAATCTCATCATTTCTCATATCACGCCTGCAGGCAACCTCTAAACAGAAAGAAACTTCACAATTTATCCATTACTTAGCATCGTCTAAGTGATTTCTATATCGTATACCACCCCATGACTCTAGGGTCCAATCTAACATTCAAATGAAGCATTAACACCATATCATTCTCAATAATAATTAAAAACGAATAACAGACGGGTCAAAACAATTATTAGGCAATGCAATCATATAACTTTTTATGACTGGACCGTTGCCCTTAATCTCGTATGGTCACAAAGTCATTAAGAATGAAAGAATTAATTAATTAAGATTTAAAAATAATTTTCTAGACTTTTGTTAATTATTTATAAGTAATTAAGTTAATTAAACACTAATTAAATACATTAATTAGTTAAAATATTAAAATAATTATCGTAACCTTAATTAAGGTCCTAACAGTCCTCTATAATAAGTTCGAGTGCTAAAAGTTGGGTTTGGATGCTCACGTAGTTATTTTAAATATAAAGATTTAAATTAATAGACAAAACAAGAATAAATAGACAATAAATAATTAAATAATTTAAAATACATTTTTATTTACAGAATATCATTATAGGACTCTAAAAAGTCTAAATAAAATTATTCGTAATTTTAAACCTCCTTTATAATATTTTACAGTATTATTATTAAGAAACAATGCTTAAATAATAATAAATAGTAAATCAAATAAATAAAATTTTATTTTAATAAAAAATCACCTTTGAACTGTAAGGAGTCTAAGAAAATATTTTCGATATTAAAAATATTTTTTTGTAAGGTCGCTATAAATTTTCGTTTATAATTTTAGTTTAAAATTAAATATATAGCTAATAATATAAATTTACTACGAAATCAGCAAGTTATGATCTTTAACATGTTGGGAGTCTAGGAAAAATAGGTTGGGGATTTATAGATTAGTTTATAAGGTCGCATTGATTTTTAGTTTACAAATGATTACACGTTTACGAATAAAAATCAAATAAATAGAAGATTTAATAAAAAAATATGAAACTAACAAGGTATGAACTTTAGATTATGGGAAACCTAGGATAAAAATTTCGGGGTCAAATACGATGTCTAAAAGGTCGCAAAATCAATTCGAAACGATAACAAAATCATCGCGCGGCTGGGGGAGAAGGAGTTCGCGGCCGCGAACTCCGCTGGACTGGTTCTTGCGGTGGAGGATCCCGCACCTTGCGGCCGCGAGGTTGCTGACTGGTTTTGTTTTTTTGTTCGTTTGGCTACGGTTTTGATGCATGGGGGCACGGGGGACGTTGGGTTATGTCTAATAATCATAAATATACGTAGAGGAGGCTTCGGATCGAATTATAATACCTCGGTTCGGATTAAATTCGTTTTCGATCGAAAACTTGAATTTGGAGAAGACGACTTCAATTCCGTCGATCGGGGGACTTCGGGGCCGAATTGGTTGATGTTCGGGGATCCTTGGGATTGTAGGAAGTAATTCAATCGATCAATTTGAGTCTCGGACAACGAAACCACGAAACCCACTTTTCTCTCTCTAAAAATCTATGGATTGTAGCTCGGTTCTCTCGGGTTTTTCTCTCCTTTTGGACTCCGTGGAAGGTGTTGAGTATGGTACGTGCCCTAGGTTCGGAGTGGTATTGTATTTATAGGAGAATTTGATGTGGAAAGATCAAATCGAGTCCTAATCGAATTGGGTTTTTAATTGAACGAATTTAGCTCGGTTTAAGGGCTACGGAGGTGGTAGAGATCGAGTAGGAGTAGGAGAGGGAGATTTAGAATTATTGTATGCATGCATGCAATTATAAAATATTTTTATAGAAATAATTAGATAGGAAACTATTTTTTTTTTGTAATTATCTACTATTTATTTAATAAGGAAATTAATATTATTGGAATTAAATAATACTTTTAATATTTTTATTAATTTAAGATTTTCGGGTTATTACAACAATTATACGGTCACAAGTTAATTAATGTAACATTTAAATAAATTTTAATCACAAAAAAAATAAATCTAGGTTTTAGCCGAATTATATTTTTATAAATAATCCATTACTTATAGACTATTTAGTTAAAATAATAATTTCTTTATTCGAAAAAAATTGGGTTGAAATTCGGGGTCATTACAAACACCCCCTTAAAACAATTTCGTCCTCGAAATTAAAGTGTACTCTATGGTGAATGGAATTGTCAGTAGTTGGCACGAATCGGGTCTTCTCGTTCCCCAGTTGATTCCTCCAATCTTCGGTGTCTCCACAAGACCTTGACTAATTTGTTTCTTCATCCTCGGGTAACTTTTTCTCTATGGTCCTAAATTCTCACCGGTTGTTCTTCGAAGATTGTATCCTTATCTAGAGTGACTTCCTCCAAATCGAGCACGTGGTGGAATGGGCCAAATTTTTCCTTAGCATGGAATCGTAAAGACAACGTGAATTTTGGCGATTTGTGGTTACAACGTTTAGGCGATAGGCAACTTCTCCAATTTGCTCCAAGATCTCTAACGTACCAATGTGGCGAGGCGATAACTTTCCTTTCTTGACAAATCGAATGAACCTAAGGCGCGTTTTGAACAAAATGTATGTTGAAAGTCTATGGTCTCATCCTCTTGTCGGCGTAGCTCTTTCATTGGCTTCAAGTGATTGGGAGTTATCAACTTATCTCCTTCCTTGGTCAGTTCTTGAAAGTTTGGTTCTTATCTCTTACTTGATGGATGGATTGTACTTTTCTCCCAAAAGAAACGAGAAGACGAGAATTTCTAAGAGATTTCAAACATGACTCAAATACTTGAAGGTCATAAAATCTAATAGAAAGTACACACAGATCCTCCTTTACGAGTCCGAGGTATGAGTTGCTTAGAATCGAGTTGGAACACCAGAACAACGAGAATCAAGTTAACTGAAGTCAAACTCAATGATTTGGATTTGAAGAATTTCATCATTGGAATAGTGCTGATCAGAAAATTTATATGCGAGTGATACAAGCAAGTATTTAATCTACCAAACATTGCACTGGAATAATTTAACAATAGTTTTTATAAGAAATATCGATCTATCGATAGGTTTTGAAGAATGACAAGGTCCAATCGATGAACCGAACTTAGATATTTATTTTGCACCACGTTGGCCAGACGCGTTTCAAAACAAAACATCTAACTCTAGTTAATTAAGAGAAAAGAAAAATGATAAGTACAAGTGAAGAGTAAACAATGACTTACGAATCCATAAATAGAGAAAAAATCATTAATAGAACAATGATTGGATCTGATTAGCTCGAAACAGAATACAAAGTTTAAGGAAGTGAAGCACAATGATATCAGTGTTCAAGAACTAAATAACTCAAACATTGAAACTCGAACTAGGTTTGTGAATTTAGAGTTTTGAAAGGCTGGAGGAATATTTTGATATGATATCAAAAGAATTCAAGGTTGTGGATAACTAATAGTGCGCTGATCAAAATAAACGAGGATTGCTCCGAATATGAAGTATTCAATAGATCAGAGAAGTTATACTCATAATTGAGCACACTATTGACTTCAAATCAAATCAAATTAAGAGAGATTGGAACAAAATGATTTGTTAAGAATACCCAACTCAAAAGAAAATGTCACGAGAGTTAGATGCTTGGAATAGACAAGAGTTCAACGATTTGAGATATAGTTGAAGTTGTAACTCTAACAATGGAGAGTCATAATGAATGTGATTTTAAGAAGAGTCAAAAGAGATTAAAGGCAGCGAGCGATTATGATACAATCGATTGCATGAGAATGAAGGTTTAGATGAATAATCGTCAATAGCTCGTCTATCCCCCTTAAAAAAAATATTTAGAACTTCATTGCAAGAGAATGGTTGCCGCTTTCTTAGATATTCACGACCTTGAGCTCTTCCTGATCTGTTGAACTATGATGGTGCCTTCATCGGATGTAGTGGCATAGTATTTAGCTAGGTGATGATTTCGAATCTCTGATAACATCATGTTTCTATTCGTCAATCTATCTACTTTCTCAAGGGATCTACGACGCTGAAGGTTAGGGTTTAGGGGTAGTCGGTAATCGCTCGTATGAGTTGCACAACCCAATTGATACTTCGTCTTGCGTTGAGATTTGAGTTGGTATTGATCTCGAAATTCACGAAAGAATAGTCGTTGTCGTAGACGACGTTGCCGTTGGAATCAGGGCTACGCGTATTGTCCTTACTGGCGGGTTTGACAAAATGATGACGTCCTTGACGTTTTGTACCAATCTTGTAACGACTGCTCCTCGAGGTTAGGTTCAGGGTTATAAGGGTTTCTAAATATCTGGTTCTAAAAAGGGAATGAGTGCAACAACGTTCTTACATTGATTCTACCCTATTTGCGACTGTTATCAACCTAGGGAAAGAAGAATTTTCCTTCAACAGGTACTCTATTTACTAAGTAACCTCCTTCGATAGTACCCTTCCTCTATTGTCGAGATTTGTCTTTTTGTCTTCTTCGGATTGGTGTTCTCCGCTTCGTTCGATCGGACAACCAATTATAAGAGGAATGATTCTTCTATCGCTTCCTCCTGATCGAAATCAACGTTGGTTTCGTAACTTCTCAGAGTCTGAACCGTAACAGGTAAATAAATATTTATATGATATACTTAGACAGGTTATATCGTAGTTTAGAAGAGTCATAGATACGGTAAACGTTGAGCTATTCGGGTTTATGTTCTCAGAATGTGGTCTACCCAATCTACCCAAGGCCGAGTGTTGAACCTATGCTCTGATACCACTTGTAACGCCCCGACTTTTCGGGAGAAAAATAAATAATTTCTATGAGGAAATTTTGCTAATAAATATGATTTTCCAAAATAAAACTTTTACTAATATAATTTCAAGATAGTTTTACGGAATCAAAATACATTAACTTCAGAGCTGACTCTAATCTTGATACGAATCCTAAGCATCCTCGATCTTCATTACTGATATTCTTTTCGTGTCGAACTGCATCATCGCTGAATCTCTTCCATTGAATCCTGCGCCCTCTAGCAAATTGACCGTCGAAACAATTGATTTGCCAGGATACAGACGTATCCGTGAGTGATAAAATCACCCAGTAAAATAATCCAACCCAACCACCTCTCTTACTTTGCAGCTACCAGGCAAACAAAATATATATGGTGCGAAAAAGTAAAACAGAGATAATTCACATAACTTGATTCATTGCTATCCATTAACTTAACATGAATCTAAGATCTCTCCACGAGATCTTTTCTCCCCAACCACTAGCCACGCTCAGTTCCATGAGATCACTTCCTTTTGTTGTCGCAGGAACACCTAAGTTATGTCTGAGGTGTGCATTTCGATGCGATGTCTATGTTAGAAATATGCGGAATCCTGACTAGGATTCGCCTATCTTATAAACCACATCACAACCATTTCACAATCATCACTTGACACGCAAGCCTATCAATTCATCACTAGACTCTCGCCTTTCAATTCTCATCACAATCTCATCATTTCTCATATCACGCTTGCAGGCAAAATGAAAGAAACTTCACAATTTATCCATTACTTAGCATCGTCTAAGTGATTTCTATATCGTATACCACCTCATGACTCTAGGGTCCAATCTAACATTCAAATGAAGCATTAACACCATATCATTCTCAATAATAATTAAAAACGAATAACAGACGGGTCAAAACAATTATTAGGCAATGCAATCATATAAATTTTTATGACTGGGCCGTTGCCCTTAATCTCGTATGGTCACAAAGTCATTAAGAATGAAAGAATTAATTAATTAAGATTTAAAAATAATTTTCTAGACTTTTGTTAATTATTTATAAATAATTAAGTTAATTAAAAACTAATTAAATACATTAATTACTTAAAATATTAAAATAATTATTGTAACCTTAATTAAGGTCCTAACAGTCCTCTATAATAAGTTCGAGTGCTAAAAGTTGGATTTGGATGCTCACGTAGTTATTTTAAATATAAAGATTTAAATTAATAGACAAAACAAGAATAAATAGACAATAAATAATTAAATAATTTGAAATTCATTTTTATTTACAGAATATCATTATAGGACTGTAAAAAGTCTAAATAAAATTATTCGGAATTTTAAACCTTCTTTATAATATTTTACAGTATTATTATTAAGAAACAATGCTTAAATAATAATAAATAGTAAATCAAATAAATAAAATTTTATTTTAATAAAAATCACCTTTGAACTGTAAGGAGTCTAAGAAAATATTTTTGATATTAAAAATATTTTTTTGTAAGGTCGCTATAAATTTTCGTTTATAATTTTAGTTTAAAATTAAATATATAGCTAATAATATAAATTTACTACGAAATCAGCAAGTTATGATCTTTAACATGTTGGGAGTCTAGGAAAAATAGGTTGGGGATTTATAGATTAGTTTATAAGGTCGCATTGATTTTTAGTTTACAAATGATTACACATTTACGAATAAAAATCAAATAAATAGAAGATTTAATAAAAAAATATGAAACTAACAAGGTATGAACTTTAGATTATGGGAAACCTAGGATAAAAATTTCGGGGTCAAATACGATGTCTAAAAGGTCGCAAAATCAATTCGAAACGATAACAAAATCATCGCGCGGCTGGGGGAGAAGGAGTTCGCGGCCGCGAACTCCGCTGGACTGGTTCTTGCGGTGGAGGATCCCGCACCTTGCGGCCGCGAGGTTGCTGACTGGTTTTTTTTTTTTTTTTTGTTCGTTTGGCTACGGTTTTGATGCATGGGGGCACGGGGGACGTTGGGTTATGTCTAATAATCATAAATATACGTAGAGGAGGCTTCGGATCGAATTATAATACCTCGGTTCGGATTAAATTCGTTTTCGATCGAAAACTTGAATTTGGAGAAGATGACTTCAATTCCGTCGATCGGGGAACTTCGGGGCCGAATTGGTTGATGTTCGGGGATCCTTGGGATTGTAGGAAGTAATTCAATCGATCAATTTGAGTCTCGGACAACGAAACCACGAAACCCACTTTTCTCTCTCCTTCTTTCTCTCTCTAAAAATCTATGGATTGTAGCTCGGTTCTCTCGGGTTTTTCTCTCCTTTTAGACTCCGTAGAAGGTGTTGAGTATGGTACGTGCCCTAGGTTCGGAGTGGTATTGTATTTATAGGAGAATTTGATGTGGAAAGATCAAATCGAGTCCTAATCGAATTGGGTTTTTAATTGGACGAATTTAGCTCGGTTTAAGGGCTACGGAGGTGGTAGAGATTGAGTAGGAGTAGGAGAGGGAGATTTAGAATTATTGTATGCATACATGCAATTATAAAATATTTTTATAGAGATAATTAGATAGGAAACTATTTTTTTTTTGTAATTATCTACTATTTATTTAATAAGGAAATTAATATTATTGGAATTAAATAATACTTTTAATATTTTTATTAATTTAAGATTTTCGTTTTATTACAACAATTATACGGTCACAAGTTAATTAATGTAACATTTAAATAAATTTTAATCACAAAAAAAATAAATCTAGGTTTTAGCCGAATTATATTTTTATAAATAATCCATTACTTATAGACTATTTAGTTAAAATAATAATTTCTTTATTCGAAAAAAATTGGGTTGAAATTCCGGGTTGTTACAATTACACTGGCTTTTTCTTTTACCTTCCAGAATGATCCCAAAGTGGGCCAACAAACCTTCAATACAAGACTGGAAACAGTTTTGGTTCTTCTCCGATGCAAACCACCGAGAATTAGCCAATGAATGGCTTTCTTTGCATGAATAAATTGTCAAGCCTTACAAGGTTTTTTCAGTCAAATTATTTTCATGACGTAACTCCTTTCGAGTTTCAACGCCAAAGCCATTCACTTCTTATGATTTGGCTCTTTTGAAGATGAATTTTGCCCCCCAAATCCATTGTCGGGACGAGGGTCATTTCCCATTCCGTAATTTTAAAAATGTGCTTTTCATCCTTATGAAATTCTGAATGAGAGGGATACAGTACCAGTAAAGCATTTCAAAACTTTTTGTAGCCTATGATAAATAATGGCCACTTTCATAATTAAGCACTTTGAAGACTGAGAATAATCTTCAACGCCCATGAAAATGGCATGAAGGATTGGTCTTCTATGTAATTAATTGATGCCAAAAATCCACAGATTGTTTGTCCCACTTAATAAGTGCTAATCTGCCTAATGGATGACATTCTTTAAGCACATAAATTGGTGTAGCCTCTGTATTAGGCTAGAATTCTTCCATTTCTTATGAACTCTCTGATTTTGATCGGTCATTGGCCATTAATTGGCCGTTTCACTTTCTATCGCCCAGAATGATTCCACAGTTAACCAACAAATGGCCGTTATTTCATTTATGTAAATTGTTCAAGCCTCACATGTGAGGTTTGCATTTTCACATTTATCTTTGCCATTACTTCCAGTGTAGTAATGGTGCATGTGGACAAAACTGTGGCCAATTTGGCTATTTATACTTGCCCAAAATTGTAGAAAAGCAATTAACATTATCTACACCTCTTAAGCAAAACTGTACATATTTCAACCAAAACCAATACGGATACCAATACAAATGACTCCTGAAAAATTCATACCTCTTTTGAATATTGTTGATCAACAATTGAACAAATAGTTCTGGAGCCCTCGTGGTTGACGCTTAGTGTGCCATAGGAGGCACATGTTGGCTTTGATTAGTACCAAATCTAGGCGGTACATTGAAACCCATAGGAATGTTTTCATTGTGGCCATTACCACGTTGAGTTTCAATTCCATTACTTCCACTAGTATTTGGAACTGGTTGATAAAAATTCGTTGGCCTTGTTGGGCTAGGCCTAGGTTGACTGGACCGTAATGGAATTCTATTCGCTCCGTGTTCAAAAATAGGATTAGTATATATCTGTTGAGGATGCCCCCCAGGCATATCTGAAGTTTCTGGAGTTTTCCTATCCCTAGGCAAACCACTTGAAGAAGGAATTTCTCCTTGTCCTGGTGCAATCAACCTTCGTAATAGAGTTGAAAATTCTTGGGCTGATTCATCTTGTGGATTTGCCGAAACATAAGTCAAAACTTGAACGAATTGCTTGACTAGGTGTGCCATTACTTCCAAATTAGTAAGCAGCCCTCCTTCTAGCGCCAAAACTGTTTGTCTATTTTTCGCTTATAGTCGATGGTCGACTACAAATCGTGTGAGTGCTGGACTGTGGGTGTTTGTGGTGGTGGAGTTTGGTTCCTTGCCGTATTTCAGGATTTCTCTGGAAGCAAACTTAATGACGTGAATGGAGATGGGAGAAAAGTAACAAAATGGACTTTATTACTTCTCAAAGTAGAAGTCAGTCGACTACAACAAATAGCCGAGTAGACGGTTAAAGTTACAAGCTACTCCTAGTGCAGAAAAAGTTAAGTACAGATAAAAAGTAGAAGCCTTTGGGCGGTTGAGTGGGGTCCTTCAATTGTCTTCACTTCTTGTATTTATAGGCTTCACTTCGACTTGAATTTCAAACTCGGCTGAATTCCCTCCATTAATTTGAATCAAGCGGTTACTTCCTTTGTACTTACTCCATGATCTGTATAAGGCAGTTACTTTGACAGAAAATTCCGTCATTTACTTCATCTCAACTGCCTCTTTCTCAGATCAACATGTGTTTCACTTGTCTTTTATCCAATTGCCACGCATCCAATCAAGCAGTTACTTTCTTGACTAGTCGATCAGTCCATTTGATACTTCATCATTATCAAACTGTAATCAAATTAGCTCATTAACCATTGCCACATATCACTATTTAGCCCAGTCGATTAATAATGACCATCTTGCTAAAATATGGTGTAAACACTACCGCATCTTCTGGTCTACGGTAGACATGTCCAAACCACCTTAGCCTATTTCCCCTCAACTTCTATTCTATAGATGCTACACCTACCATCTCACGAACCGTTTCATTTCTAATCCTGTCTCGTCTAGTTTTACCACATATCCACCTCAACATTTTCATTTCTGCTACACTCATTTTGTTCACCTATTGTTTCTTGATGGAGAATGTTTTACATGTAAAATATTTTTCTAATTTTTTACATAACCAAACACCAAAAAAAAGTAAAACAATTTACGCCCAAACAAATGGAGCCTTAGTTTGGCATCTCTTGAAAAAACAGAAGATCACAAGAAAGAAAAAAAACTGGAGAATCCGAAATGATATCCGCCTATGCTTTAAATATCAGCCCCATATCTTCTTTTTTTAAAAATAAAATAAAATCAGCCCCACATTCCATGCCTCCAAACCGATTGACGTCCAATGAGATCTCGATCGAGAGATTAGTTCGCTTGCCCCATATCTGTTGAGATCTTGATCGATTTCTGGCTTTTTTTTGCTAAATAATCTAAGCCACTTATTTTTGATTTTATTAAAAAAAATTAGATTTCGATCGTAATTTTTTAGAGTCCTCTCGTCATGACGAACAAATAATCCACAAAAAATTGACTAAAAATTAACAAATGCGATTTTTTTTGAATAAGAACAAAAAAAAAATCTTAATGGATTATTTAGCCAAAAAAACCATTCGACTCTCTTTAGGCTCCGTTCACTTGTCAAGAAATTGGCGCCAAAGACCAGTGATCTTTATTTATTTATTTTTTTTAAGTAAGTAAGATCAATGATCTTGTTAATATTAATTGGTGAAAGTACATAGAAATCCCATTAACAATCACTTTTTCACGCAGAGATTCCCTTACATTTAAAGCTGACTATATGAAATAAAAAATTAGCTAACTCTGCTAACGGAATATGGGAAATGATGATTCTACCACTTAAATCTCTTACACTAACCCTTCCATTTATAAAAATTGTCCATGCTGACCCCTTTCTTGACGGTCTTTTTGACAGAAGGATGCTAATTAATTGGTTAGCGGTTATAGCTAAGGGGGTCTTTATTGGTGGTTTTAAATGTCAAGGGATTTCAATAAGAAAAAAAAGTCACAGTTGAGGGGGTCTCCATATACTTTCATCTTCTTAGTTTTTTTTTTTTTTTGGTTGGACAAAGGAAACGGAAAGACCATGGAAAGTCGTTATAGGATAAGGAAGTAGCGCAATCAAGGGAATGTCTTTTGGGGGCTCGATTGGATGCCGTGTGAGTTTTGAAACCTCCAACAAATTCTTGCTTCCACGTGCTCATAGCCTTAATGGCAAGTCGCATAAGAATGTTTGGTGTTTTTAGAAGCTGGTGCGCTACGCTCAACTAAAGGGACCCTCAACTCCGTTCCAGAAACTCAATTAATTACTTATTTTTTAAGAAAGCAATCTTAAGCTTAAAAGTTATATGTGCATGTAAATAATTTTTTTAGCAATATGGATCTTCTCTGATAGATCTTATTGAGATATTTTAAATAGTGTAAAAAAAAATTGAAAATTTATTTTCTATTTACATTATTTTTGAGTTTGAAAATGTGAAATAAGTTACTTATTTTTTAAAAAGATTTCTGGAATGGGGTTACTTCGTCAATAGCAAATAAATGTTTCATCCTAGTTGAGGTCTCAGGTTCAAAACCTCTTAAGTGCTATTAATTTTTCTGGGGTCAAGCCGTACTAAATTTTACTTTGGCTTTAATTAGAACTCCTGCAAGTGGGTGATGGAATTGGTTCCCCGAGATTAGTCGAGACGTGTGTAAATTAGCCGGACACCTTAGTTTAAAATAAAAACATTGGGACATAAACATCAAATGATAATTTCTTGGAGTATTCCATGACAGATCTAAAAGGTTTCAAGTTAGTGGGTGCGAACCCTTGTGTTGTTCTTCAAGTATCTTACACTAAGGCCTTGCTCTGCCAAGCTTTTTTGAGGGTTTTTTTTTTATTATTTATTTAGAGTTTTGTCCTTATTTAAAAAAATTCGTATTTGTTGATTTTTGGGACTTTATCTTGGATATTTTAAAAAATATTTGGGTAAAAGGAAAAAAATTTCACTTTTCCAATTCCTCTCATCGAGACAAATCAATAATCCACAAAAATTTGGCCAAAAAATAACAAGTGCGAATATTTTTTTGAATAAAGATAAAACTCTCAAAAAAGTTCAAAAAGCTTAGGAAACAATGCCCAAGTAAAAGAAAAAAAGAAACACTGCCCAAGTATAACCCGAAGGGATTGGTTTGGCCAAGTGGTTGTGAGGAAGCAATAAGTGCTCTTCCATGAAATCACAAGTTGCATTCCCATGAAGGCCAAACATTCTAAACCTTGGGGCCACTGGAGGTTATACTCGGTCGTTATCTTTAGGGCCCCGGAATTAGTCGAGACCAGGTGCGCGGAAGCTGGTCCAAACATCCGGTAAATTAAAAAAAGCCTAAGTATTCCCTGGGGACATGATGGATGCCAAGGGTCTTGTTTTGGTTGCTTACTTTTTAACTGAAGAAGCTTGGAATATAAGTAATACACTACTCAAGTTGCAGACATCGAACAAGTGTCTCTAAAACAGGAACGTCAACTAGAACAAAGTCATCGACAGCCACAGGGATTGAGAATATAATTCTGGAATAATGAGCTGACAAGAAGATGTGAGTCAATCCTGATCTCTTCTATCTAAGGTTCTAAATATTTCTAAGCTTATTTCGAAATCCTAAAATCCCTTTTCTGATTATTCTTCATCCTCGTGAAAGTCAAACCCTCTTTTGTGAATATATGGTTCAGGGCGGAACCAAAAATCTAACCTACCCTGAGCTAACCCAAAATTTAATAAACTGATATATACACACATGTGTGTAAGTACAAAAAATATATATAATTAATGTCCAACAAACTTGAATAGAAGTAGGTAAATGTACAAAAAAAAAAACAAAAGAAACATACAAAAAAACTTACGCTATTGAAGCTTTACCTTATTGAAATTGTGCCCTACGTAGTTTTAGAGAGTATAAATAATTTATTATCGAATCTGAGTCGATATTTTCAACAAGTTCTCTTCTAATGAAGATAATTGGGTTAGGCTACAAAAAGAAAATGGGGTGAGCTAAAACTTGTTGGGCTAAAATTTTACATATAAATTTTTTACTTTTCCTGAACTCACCTGGGCTATAGTCCACCTTAAACTATATGAGTGTATGTAGTACCGCCCTTGATCTGGTTTAAGAAAGGGAACGATGTGGTTTCATTTTACAGGTCTGATGCTCCATACAGAGCATTTGCGCTTTAGGTGGGGCTCCGCTAGCGGACGGTTAGTTTATGATCCGCTAAAATTAGTTAAAATACGCATAAACTAACTATGGTTAGAAAAAAAAAATAGTGAGAAAAAATTAAGGAACCACTTATTTGCTACTGAGAGAATTCACATAGATTTAAAACTCAGATGATATGCCTTTTCAACTTATTTGCTAAAAGTTGAAAAATCAAGGGTGTGTTCCACTAACTAAAATAAATGGTATCTATTTTTCACACTTATTTTTTTCAATTAAATGTGATGTATTATAGGAGAATGACCTGTCTCGTAAAACAAAAAATAAGTACGCAAAAAACAAGAACCTTAGCGGGATGTGGCCTAACTGGCTACATATATTCTCAAACGCAACTTCTTCAAAGTCAAGTTGACCCCAAAACCATCTCAAACGTAACTTCTTCAAAATCAGATTTTAGGCTGTTTTTCAACTTCTAAAAATGACTAAAATCTCAAATCTGTTAGTAAGAATCCACATCGAAGTCAAATCCCTTATTCTCATTAAGGTTTTAAAGATAACTGAAAACTCCTCTGTTAAGTTGCCAAAGACAAACATAACCGAAAAGGGGAGTGTTTTTGGCACTCCCCAAATTGATAACTGCACTCCCTCCCAAAGGGAAGTGCCAAAATCAATCTCTATATGGAATTGATTTTGGAACTCCCCTGGAGTGTGTGGTTATAAATTTGGAGAGTGCAAAAATCAATTCCCAACCGAAAATCTAAATAATGCCCTACAGGAATGTATAGATTCTGGAAGTCTGATAAGGTGTAGCCGATTAAAAAAAAAAAAAAAAGAAGTCTGATAAGGTGTGTGTGGGGGAGCTAAGTAAAATGGGAATTGGAATCTAATCTCTTCCTACTTATTGCCTATATATACATGCAAATGTAGCCCGAGGATTGTAGTGCAATGCAGAGAAAGCTAGCAATGAGTGTAAAGGGAAGATAGGTCTTGTATGAAGATTAAGAGTCTTGTTCGGTAGCCAGGGATGACTTGCCTAAATCCATCCAAAGGGCTTTAAGAGAAGAGTTATTGGGTAATATATGCATACTTTTATGTATATATTCAATGTGAAGAGGACTTGAATGGGTTTCAGGCGTCATCTCTGGCTAACCTGACAGGCTCTCATCTTTCATGCTAGACCTTCTCTTCCATAGTTCCATGCATGAAGAAGGTTAACATATCTCATTGATAGATGCATTTATGTGGTAGGTAATGTTATGTTTATAACTTGATCTTTAGCCCAATAAACCGAAGTAGCAGATAATATTGATGTGTTACATATAGGTTTTGATAACTGTGATAGATTTGGTGGGATTTATAAAGAGGTGAGATTAGGATTGGGAATGGTAAGGAGGTTCATAGTCCATCCTTTATTTTATTGTTTTTTTGTCACTTGATAGAAGTCTAGCCGACTCCTAAGAGGATGGGGATGGGGTACTGTTAATTTTCGGCTCGATTTTGGACTTCTCAGCATCAATAGTCCAAACCAAGTTTTTATTTGGTGAGAGAACTTGTATTTTGGGAGAGCTTTGTTTGTTCGTCACCACTGTAACTCTTTAGAGCATTGTTCTCTTTACATAGTGGAATCATCTCTCGTTCGCTTGCTCGTGGAGTAGGTTTACAGCCATAAGCCGAACCACGTATGTCTTCGTCTCTCTTATTCGTTCTCTTTGTTTGGTTTGGTTTATCCGTTGATTTTTTTTTATATGTTTGGTTTAGTTATTTTTCCCAATATCATAACCATCAATGATCGTCGGTTGCGATTGGGTCCTTCGGGGGCTCGCCGCACAATAAACTGGTATCAGAGCCATAGGTTCCGACCTTGGCACCCGTTTCGTTCTGCTGCTTAGTTTTGGTTGATTGCTGATGATTTTTGGATATTTGGGAGAAGTTTGATTCGGTGGAGAAACTTGGCGATGAAGATCCTCGGTTTGTCATTTTTGGGTTCATCATTAGTTTGTCATTTTTGGGTTTGACTATGAAGACGTTCTTATGGGTACTGGCCAAGCTTGTGAGACATTAGAGATAGGAGAATCCTTCTGGAGTTGGATGATCCAACCATCTGTGTTCGATGATTATCGGACTTGGTGGAGAATCTCATCAATTTAGAAGGTAACTATGTTTTGGTAATTTTGGTTTATTCGATGCGAATTTATCTCTTTGGTTATTACTCGTAGTTTTGAAAATTTGCACGGGCTTGTGAATTTGGTGGAGATGAATCACTCGGATGTGTTTTTCGGGACTGCTGATAGTTTGGTAATTTGTTTGTGCGCCTTGAGCGTTTTGTGGCGTCTTTTCTAAGACGATCCGATCCGGTTGATTGCTTTTGGCGTCTCGGGTTTGCCATTTGGATTTTTTGGTTTTAGTCGTCTTCTAGTATCCCTCGAAGATGTTTTGGAATTAAAAATTTTCTGACCGGAACTTGTCCGCCACTTTGGAATTTGGTTGCGCGCTAGTTTTTTAGGATTTGTTTGTATTTTGAAGTTTGCTCGATACTTCAAAATTTGGCTCTTTTAGGGTAAACTGAAGTTGTGTTCCAATACTTCAGAATTCGGTTAGAGCTTGTTTGATCAGTAGTCAATCTAGTTTGGCTTGTGGAGAGCTTGATTAGGATTTTTTGAGCAGGTACCACTAAGTAGCATACGGGTGGAATAAGCCCATAGGGCATGAACCACCACACCAAACATTCGCACTTCTAGCAAGAATCGAACCCTCACTTTTCATATGAAAAGAAGTGAGGAAACGTCGTTGGGCAACAAGCCGTTGGCCTCTATGTTTGTTTTACATTGGATTAATTGGATGATTGAATTATTAATGCCATGTTTGTTTAGGACCAGATCGGATTGGATTAGAATGCCAATTTTCGTTTTTATCCTCAACCATGGAAATAAGTAAAAAAGAAATACTCTATAACTATTCTCAATTTTTTTCACCCAAGTGTTCAATTTGAAGACTCGATCAAAAGAACTTTTTTAATTCAAAAGTAAAGTGTTCATAGTTTCCGTGTATGGCTGCATGCATGCGCTCATTCCAAAAAACACATCTATTCTATCTTAGACAAGCTTTTGCGTCTGTTCGATGTACGGAAAACACGCACAAACGCTGATTGATAAAATTAAAAAAAAACAATTTAATATTTGTTTTGGATCTGTGTTCGATGCACGGTAACATTGGTCTCATTCTACACACTGAAAGATCTGTGTTAAAAAATAAATTTGAAATACCACGCGACGATGCCCAAGAGCATAGAATAATTTCTCGCTTATTGGTTGGTCATCAGAGTTTAAAAAGGCATGCAAATAAGCTAGAGAGCTAAATAAGTGATTATTCGTAATTATTAACAAACATTTTTTCATTAGCTTTTAGGCCACTGTAATTTAGCCTTCAATTATAACCCTTTTTTAATAGGGAGAATTAGTCGTAAGTCCTATTTCCCTAAGCCCTTCGTCCAATGTAAACTTTTGTAAAGTTTCCAGTCCATCGCGCGTCCCAAAATACAAAAACACCCCTCGCTACAGTGACAAAGATCTTTTCGTCTGAGGTCCGGCAGCTGACTCCAACTCCGCCGCCGACCTAATCTCGAACAAAACCCCGTCGGTCGCCTCCAACTCCGCCGCTGACCAAATCTCCGGCATCCCATTGTTCATGTGTCGCGCCTTCATCTGCTGTAAAACGTCAGGCAAAAGCTTCTCGGGGAAGTTGATGGGGTGGTTGTTCGGTTTTGTCAGCCATGGATATAGTGAGAGAGAGAGAGAGAGAGAGGGAGAGGAACTTGACATTTGTAGAGAGAGAGAAGGAATTGAACTTGATATTTCTTTATCATTGTTTTGGACTTTGTAGGCATTAAATTGACTGGTGGTTCAAGAAAAGGTTATATTACAAGTATGGATTGGAGTTCTTTTTTTCCTTTATTTTGTGAGGTTTAGGATTTTTTAGCCAGATGACTTGTATCTCTTGTTTTGATTCCTAAAAATATTAAAATATTTAATTTCACGATTAAAAAATTTCCCTATAGTCAAAAAATAAAACACATATGTTGGTTTGGATATATCACCATATCTATTTGTTTTATTGTGATTGTATATAGTACAAAACTCACATATATAACCTTATTTGCTATCTTTTGAGATAATACAGAGTATAAATTGGGATAAATAACCTTATCTGTTTATTTTATTACGATTATATAAAATATATAATTCGCATATATTAGTCTTTTTATATAATACAAATAAGCATATTTGTTAGTTTTATTGTGTTTATATAGAATACAAAATTTGCAAAAATAACATTATCTGCTTTTCTTTTGGGGATAATATAGAGTATAAATTTTGACAGATAAGCATATCTGTTGATTTTATTGCGATTATAAAGAGTATATATTTTGCATAGATAACCTTATTTTCCTATACTAAAAAAACACATATGTTGGTTTGGATATATCACCACATCTGTTTGTTTTATTGTGATTATATATAGTATGAAATTTGCATATATAACCTTATCTGTTACTCCCTCTATTCCTTTTTAAGTGTCCCGCTTCTTAACTCCAATTTATTAAGAAAATATCATCATTACACATTTCACATCAACTTTTACCTTTACTTTCCCAGCTTACCCTATATAGAGACATTATCATTACACTTTTACTCACTAACTTTTCAAAATAAAATTTACTTTTAGAGGCAAAATGAAAAATGTACCAACTTTTACCCATTAACTTTACAAAATGGACATTTATTAAGAAACAGACCAAAATGAAATACTAGACTTTAAAAAGGGGACGGAGGGAGTATCTTTTGAGGTAATACAGAGTATAAATTTAGATCGATAACCATATCTGTTGATTTTATTACGATTATACAAAATATATTTTTTGCATATATAACATTATCTGTTAGTCTTTTTGTATAATACAAAGTATAGCTTTGGACAAATAAGCATATTTGTTGATTTTATTGCATTTATACAGAATACAAAATTTGCAAAAATAACCTTATCTGTTTGTCTTTTTGAATAATACAGAGTATAGATTTTGACAGATAAGCACTTCTGTTAATTTTATTGCGATTATAAAGAGTATATATTTTGCATAGATAACCTTCTTTGTTGGTCTTTTCGAAAATTAAATTATAAATTTAGACAAATAACATGTATAAGGTTATTTGTATGTTTTGTGTCGCACACATAACAACATCTTTTAGTTAAAAAATAACACATAGTTAAACTTTTGGATCAGGATAATGTCACGAAGCCTTTTTATTGTGCCACGACAAAAAGCTATTAATGTCATGATAGCATAAAAAACTTTGGTGGCATTATTGGCACCTAAACTTTTTTGTAATCTTTTAGTTAAAAAATAATAAAAGTTAGAAACATTTCTTTATGTGGATATGAGAGTAGAGGATAACCACTCTAGCTCTCCATTGTTCAACTCAACAACAGTATTTTAGCTTTTGCATTTGCAATTACTCGACACAGCTACTCGCATTGGTGCATTTTCCCAAGCAACTTCTTTCTCTTTTAATCTCTCTCTGTCTCTCTTCCAATCGGCTCTGCTCTCTGGCATCCCCTAGTTCTCCTCTCGCTGCCATGGAATCCGGCCTATCACCGCTCGCCTCCATCTCCGTCTTCGTCATCGACCATTATGCCGGCTCTGGTTCCCATAAACTCCGGCTAGCGTACATGAAGCAGGTGATCGGAAAGAAATAGTGACACCAAGCCTAACCTCCCGTCACTGCTATGTTTGGGTACGGTGCTGGCGGTGGTGCGACAGCTACTATTTTTTTTATCGGGGAGAGAGGGGGGACTTTGGGAGAGAGATAGAGAGAGGGAGAGGGTTGGTGGTGGTGGTGGTGTGGGATGGCGAGTTTTCGTCGGCATCCATGGCTGCCGGTTTGGGCACAATGCGTGGTTATGGTTTGAAGGGTAACTTTGTCCACAAATTTGCATTATATAGTACACGGCAGTTAGGGCATTTTCATCTAAAAACGGACTGTAGACCTAATAAATATTACAGTAATGGACCTTCATCACTATTACACATTGGGCTGGACTAAACACCTAAAAACACCTTCAAAACGGACCCTAGCCCAATTTACCGTTTAAACACATTGAATAAACTTTCAGTTGAAATAATAGGACAAAAAGAAGTAAAATGTCGTGCCTAAGACAAGAGGCAAGGAGAATTGTTTTCCTAATATTATTAAATTTAAAAATCCTGGTTCCTGATCTTAATTAGGGGCAATTGTGTCATATTGCTAATAGTCATGGGTAATGTAGTCTTTTTAGCCTTAGTCTCATCGGATGGTATTGCACGGACACGTGGGTTATCAATAGAAAAAAGTATTATTGTTGCCTAACTTTGCCTGTTTATTCTGGCACAATACATGTGTGCTAAGAAATTGGATAATACATTGGTCCCATAACCCTTCAAAATGGTCTTCGCTCCTACTCACGTAACCCTTCATAATAGTCTTCGCTCCTATTCTCAATTCTCGGTCTGCGCTTGCGCCCTTAATTAGTTCTTCCACTCACAAATTCTAGTTATTTGGAAGATTTTTTAAAGACACTTTCACACT
Source organism: Rhododendron molle (assembly GCA_025413875.1). Taxonomy (NCBI): domain Eukaryota; kingdom Viridiplantae; phylum Streptophyta; class Magnoliopsida; order Ericales; family Ericaceae; genus Rhododendron; species Rhododendron molle. The sequence continues at coordinate 41,504,893 of CM046395.1, forward strand.
TGCGCTCCCGCCCTGACGTCAACACAAAGTCACAAACCAGCCAAAAATCTGAAACTCATGCCACCCGGAATGGGTGGACTTAGCTTTATCCACTCGATGTAATTTGAGATGATTTCATGCCTGCAAAAAATCAAAAATATGAAACTCACACTTTTGTCCTATGCAAGCAATGAAGGCATCTTCGGCCCATTCCATTGGCCCAATAAGTTAACGGCCCCATGGCCCACTGCAATATTACAAACGAAAATCCTATGGTAACCGACGAGACGTTGAACCATTGGTGCACGAATCGGTGCACAGAGCCCCACTCTTGAGTCTCGAATTAAATAATCGAAATTGTTCATTAATTTTAAATATTTTCTGAGTGATTTAATGCATCTATATTTCATCCAGAATACAAGATCGTGGATCCAAACGTATTTTGAATGAAAAATTGATAAGTTGGATCAAACACTTTCTTCTATACGATCCGATTGATCTGATTTCATTTGTGGTCAATCTAAAAAGTATTTTAAAATTAATGAACAACTTGGATCTATTGTGCAAGGAGGGAAACTTATTTCCGGAGCAACTGCAAAAAGCCGTTTTACGGAGCCGTGCAATCTTAACTGTCCATTTCAGCAATCAATGGTTCAGATTTTAAAAAAACCATTAAACCTTCTAAAATACTTTTGGACTGCTGAAATTGAGCTCCGGAAATATTTGTTTTACTTTTTTTTTTTTTTGGTGAAACGGAATTTCGTAAATATATAGTTACAGCTGCTCTGTAAACAAAATTTTCTCTCGTGCAAGATCCGAGAGTGAACTCAGCGTGCCGATCTGTGCATTATCGGTGCACATCTGGTCGGTTCCCATAGAAATGATTTCATTACAAACAAGAAAGCAAAACCAAGGGAAATTTCAGGCACCCGATGAAAATTCCAAACAAAGAAACATTCAAACACTGATACTTAATTAGAAACGCTAATAAAAAACCGTATTCGGAGGATTGGTGGCCGGTGGGTCAAACCCAACCCTCTCTCTCTCTCTCTCTCTCTCTCCTCCTCCTCCTCCTCCTCCTCCTCCTCCTCCTCCCCCGCCCCCCTCGCTCTCTCATCACAGGTCTCGGATCCAAATTTCGGTTCAGATCTGCTCGTCCTTCGAGCTCAATTCGATCGCAAAACTTGCTACAAGAATGATTACGATTCCGTATTTGACCGCGTTGACCACCTACTTCAGCTACGGCCTCCTCTTCGCCTTCGGCCAGCTGCGCGACTTCTTCCGCAAAATCATCGATTGGTGGAAGGCCAGCAACCTTCAGGTACCCCGTCATTTCCCTCTACGTACAGTTATTGTGTTCGTGTTTTCGGTTTAACTTGAAGGATGTGTTTTCGTTTTTTTTGTTTTTGTTTTTTCCTTAGGGTTACGCGCCGATCTGCTTGGGGCTCGAGGATTTCTACACGAGGCGGCTGTACCTCCGTATTCAGGTAAATTTGACCACTCCCTCTGTCTTGCTCGTGCACCGCGAAAGGTCGTGCAATTTTTCTGTTCAGAAAGTAAAGTACGTACGCGCGTAATTGTTTAATTTCCTGATCCGAAAATTGCACCTCTTTTTGGATTATGCAAAAATCTTATTTCCAAAAAAGTTAGACATGCTTCGTCATTCGTATTTTTGGTCTTTAGTGATTTTTTATTAACATTTTTATTTAGCTTTTACATTTTAGATGTATATGTCAATGCATATAGCGTACCTCTGTTAAGAAAATTCGTTAAATTGTTAACAATTTGACTAAAGACGAAAAATATACTGAAACCCCTATAAATCATTTTTATCTCAAAACTGACAGCCAAACAAAGGCAATATTTTTTTAACGTCAGAGCTGAATTTATCTGTGGTTGTTTAAGATTTGATCGATTTCTGCTAGGCTTTATGAATTGTGATTAGCTATGAAATCTGAGTTGCTGTTTCGTTCTATGTTAGCTTTAAGTAATGTGTTTTGTGATTGGACAAATGGAATTAGATTTTGAAATGGGCAACTAATATGTTCATGAGAATTGCTTGTTACCAAGCGTACTTGTAAAAAACTTTTTATTGATGTACATGTAGCTTTAAATGGAGGGACAAAGATTTGATCGCATCATCACCTACATATTTGTACCAGCTAAATTTGACTTCAGTGATACAACTTTTTCGTAATGTACTGTAAGTAAAAAACAATGTTCTAAATGGCGCTCGGAGGTAGTCGGGCGGAGACCCACCTCCAAGCGCCAAGCAATTCGGCGGATTTTTTTTTTTTTTTTTTACAAACCATTGTCCAATAAAACTATATTCCATGTATTCATAATGTAAGTTCAAACTTCAAAGTACAAACCCAAATAAAATTAAGTAGTAGCAACTAGCAAATAAGTTGAATAAGACAATAAGTAGAAATAAACGAGATCGGAGATCCCTAATGCCAAGTTCAAAGTTCATCTCCTTCGTCTTAACTCTTCTCCTCCATACCCCTCCAAAACTTGATCTCCATTAGTTTAATACTATACATTTTAGGCCGCCAAAGGCCTCCAAAGACGCCACCGCCGCCGCCAAGACCCAAGGCCGCCGAGACCGCCAAGGCGGCCGCCAAACCTCCCTGGGCGCGAAATCAAACGCCAAGGGGTATTAGCGTAGAGGCAAGGCACCTCCAAGCGCCTAGGCGGCCTTGGCGGCCGCCATTTAGAACAGAGGTAAAAAATAGAAGCCCTTGAGATTACCCTAGGGCTAAGGGCCGGTAATTACCTGGTACATGTGGGACCGGGGGGGGCTGCATGTACCCGAGGGTTTAGTCGAGGCAAAATGTTTCGGACACCGTCAATAAGCAAAAAAAGAAAAGCCCCACTTCAAGGGGAAGACCTCCGATTGGCTCAAATTGAGGAGAACCAGGCCTTTGCACTTCACAATAGAAGACTTTGATTAATATTCAACTCCCCGTGAATTGATATACATATGTTATATTTATACACAACCAAGGACAATATTCCACTAACTCACTACCCTGTAAAGTACGACCACTAACCTATCCCACTAACCATATCTCCTACCACTACTTCTAACATTTAATGAAAATAAACAAAAATAATTTAAGAAAATAGATACGTAACATTCAACTTAGCTGTGGGATTCAGATTTTGTACCACGTTAAGCAAATATCAAATTTTTTGGAGCTTTGGCTCCCGTTTGCCCGATGAGTTGTGTAAAATCTTTTTTTTGGGTTTCACAATATGCTGTTAATCCCTATGCAGGATTGTTTTGGAAGACCAATATCAAGTGCTCCTGATGCTTGGATCGATGTGGTTGAGCGTGTCTCAAACGACAACAATAAGACCTTGAAGTGAGTGTTAGGGTATTTGGTAGATTTTCGCAGTTTCAGCATCACATTTGGTTGAACTTTTTTCATATGCTCATTTTCCTTCTACTTCTGAATCTTGTCCTGTTTCCATTTTCTGTGCAAATGACTTCGGTCTTCTAATAATAAATGGCATCACAGATTGCCTGGGCCACTAGTGAATGTTAAGCAAGGTTTCCAAACTAATGGCTTGATTTCAATCTCGTTTGGCTGAATCAATGCAGGAGAACCACAAAGATAAGTAAGTGCCTAAATTTGGGATCGTACAACTACCTCGGGTTTGCTGCAGCAGATGAATACTGTACCCCACGTGCGATTGAAACATTGAAGAGGTTTTCACCGAGCACATGTAGTGCTCGTGTTGACGGAGGTATGCATACAATCTTGCATGATACTCAATATATGAATTTGGTCTCCTCTTATGCAATTATGCAACCAGGCACTACAATACTACATACTGAACTGGAGGAGAATGTGGCAAAATTTGTCGGGAAGCCAGCAGCTATAGTCTTTGGCATGGGCTACGTGACAAACTCTGCTGTCCTTCCCGTCTTGATGGGGAAGGTATGGAAAGTCGCTTCCACAAGGGCCATTTGTCATCTATGAATCACGTATAACTTGTATCATTGGTTTTGATTTCGTATTAATATGCGTAACTGATTATAGTCATGTACAGGGAGGATTGATAATCAGCGATTCTTTGAACCACAACTCTATTGTGAATGGTGCACGTGGATCAGGAGCTACCATTCGAGTTTTCCAACACAACAGTAAGTTTGTGTAGGGTGATGTGTTATTGAGAGATTACATCTATGCAAACCACATTAGATTTCTGATGTTTATTATGATATTGGTATTATTTTTACCTTGTAGCTCCTTCTCACCTGGAGAAAGTTTTGAGAGAACAAATTTCTGAGGGTCAGCCTAGGACACATAGACCATGGAAGAAGATTTTTGTTATTGTGGAGGGGATATACAGCATGGAAGGTGAACTCTGCAAACTTCCGGAGATCGTTGCTATATGCAAGAAATACAAGGTGGAATATCGACTCATTTGTACTTTTACTTGCTTGGAGCTTAGTTTGACGTGTATGGTCTTAAAATCTGTTTTGGGTGTAATGTGTGACTCTAATAACTTTGTTATCAATATATTTCTTCTTTATTTGTTATGATTTCTATTTTTTATTTTACTTTCTGGTAGTTTTTGCTAGCTGACGATATATATGCATAACCTATTTCGTTTTTCTTTCTCCCATCCTATGTGCTGATTTTCAGTAGAAAATATTTCTTTGTCTGCATGTTTATTTTATGATGATATTCCTATGGTTCTTACTTTTGCTTGTTCTCCCATAGATCTCGCCAAATGACTTTTGAGAGTTTTATAAGTAAATTCGTAGTCAACAGAATTAAGAACATGTGATATGATGTATATTTCCTGTTCATAATCATGAGAATGCACTTGTTACAGGCGTATGTTTATTTGGACGAGGCTCATAGCATTGGAGCTGTTGGGAAATCAGGAAGGGGAGTCTGTGAGCTTTTAGGAGTGGATACCGCTGATGTGGATATAATGATGGGAACTTTCACCAAGTCATTTGGGTCTTGTGGTGGCTATATAGCAGGATCCAAGGTTTGATTCATATGCACCCTTTCTAAGGTCTACTTACAGATTTTTTGGTGAATGTGGCATACTTATTTCTAGCAGCATCTGGAAACACTTGTTGTTGCCTCTTTTTTTTTTTTTTTTGCTCAGCACACTTGTTATTGCCTGTTACCAATTTTCTTTTTAGGACCTACGATTTTCTATTGTGGGAGTTAAAGGTAGTAATATGACTGCTAATTGTGAGCTGGGGCCTTGGGGGGGAAGAGTGTGACGTTTGGAGGTTGCCACACCATAGTTGGAAAGCTGCTTACTTAACTGAATTTAGAGATCTTATTGCATGTGATTCTAAGTATTATAGACAGGAAGATCCTTAATAATCTGTTTGTGGGCATTTTAAATGGTACATTGAATGAGTGCGAATGAGAAGCTATTGCAAGAACTAAACTCATATTGAGGATCAAGGAAGAAAAATACCTATTATTTTGAGCAGGAAGGCTTACAGTTTTTGAAGCGGCAGTTTTTTTTTTTTTTTTTTTGTAATTGATACCCCTTCCCAACTTTCTTTTGGATTTAACATGTTGAAGTTCTGGCAAAAGGTCCACATTTATTGTAACTTGGTTACACGTCTCTAGGGTCAACCGTTGATTTCTAAAAATCTTCTTGATTTGCCAGAGTTGTGCGTATTTTAATCCTAAATTTGGCTACCTCATCCACAAATGAGTTAAATGACAGATTGCATGCTCCTTTGTATGACCTTGCAGGTTTATAACTGGTTAAGGGTGAATTCTTTACCTTTTAATTGTCATATATTCAAAGCCTTTGGCTTCATTCCAAAGTACACTTTTGTTCTTGCATTACTCTTTGAAACTACCTCTAGAATAAGCACATTTATCCTGATTCTATGGTACAGGGGCGATGCAGGTGATAGCTGCTCCTCACCATTCATAGAATCATGATCATCCAATTTTCCATTTTACCTCCTGTACAGTTTTGTTTAACAGCTGTTTTCTGTGTTTCTTCAGGCTTATTGTGCTACAAAAATTTGTTTTTCAATTATGTTTCTTGATGTTTCAGGAACTTATTCAATATTTGAAGCATGCTTGTCCTGCTCATCTTTATGCCACATCAATATCACCCCCAGCTGCACAACAAATTATTTCTTCAATAAAGGTTATTCTTGGGGAGGATGGTTCTAGCAGAGGTGCAAACACTTATGTCCCCATCCACTGCATAACTTTTATGATGCATCCAGTACAGCGCATAAATTGACTGGGCACCTTTTTTGTGTGTGTGTCAATAGGGGCCCAAAAACTTGCACGGATCCGGGAGAACAGCAACTTTTTTAGGTCAGAACTTCAGAAGATGGGTTTTGAGGTTCTAGGCGATAACGATTCTCCTGTAATGCCTATCATGCTCTACAATCCAGCAAAAATTCCTGCTTTTTCGCGGGAGTGTCTGAGACAGAATGTGAGTTAGTGTTGAAACAGTCCTTGTGTACCATTTCTGCTTAATTTTATGAGGGTTTAACAGCCCCTTTGGAGGGGAAGAGGTTTGGGATAAAAGAAACGAAATGAGAATCCAATTAGTGAGATTTTGTGTGAGCCCCCAGTCCATTCCTTTCTCACCATTCAAAGGGGCTTTGAAAGTGCTTCTGGTACAGCAGAATTCATGTTTCTTCTGTTGCCAAGGCAAGAGTGGCTTTTACAGAAGCAAATGCACACCTTTTAGATGATTGTGTGTTGCCCTTGCAAAAGCCATTTTCTTGGTGACAGAGTTGGCCAGGTTTCGAATTATTCTGGTTGGCACTTACTTTTTATGCCTTAGACATAATTTTTCCCTCTATGTATTATGATTCTCATCGGAGAATGCGGATGCAGCTTGCTGTCGTGACGGTTGCATTTCCAGCTACCCCTCTCCTTCTGGCTAGGGCACGTATTTGCATTTCTGCTTCTCACACCAGGGAAGACCTGCTCAAAGGCTTGGAGGTGATTATCTGTTCATGGATTATCATCTGATTAGTCCCTATTCTTTGACTATTTTCTTTTGCATTAAATCCAACACTTATCCCCAGCCCCCATAACTATCCCTCTCTCAGTTAAACCTTGCGTAAGTAGGAAACAATGAGATTGAGAGTGTAATCTGAACCTATCTTGGAAGTGTGCATTAGGAACAACATTAGCACTCTATTTGTTGTGGTGAAAAACGATTTGCAGAAAATAACTTTTGTAGTTTTTGGTGTTTCGTGAGACGTAAAACAGAAGTCCATGAAAATGTATTTTGTCGTTACCCGAAAAATGAGTTGATTTTACAGATATTATTTTTCATGTCAGCACTAGTACCACACCCACACCACTACCACTCCCCTACAGCTAACACCCATGGCTGACACCCACCACAGTGCTGCCAGCCTGCCACACACCACCACCACTACCATACTAGCACCAGCATTTTCAAGGTTGAAACCAAACACAAGAAACTGTTTCCGTTCGGAAAATGTTTTCTGGGGGCAGCATGACCTACCGAAACAAATTAAGCACTTGTGCTTATTTATTCTGCTAGAGCTTTGAATGCTCTTTGCATGGTAGGGCTTTTTTTTTAATCACAAAATCTTGCATTGCTTTGAGACACATTTATTTGTTGGCCCCAGTTTTATCTATAACCATACTTACTCACCCAACTTTTAGACGATACTGCCCCTGAAGGTAGGAGGGTGTTTTTTTGTAAGTTCAGGACCGAACAATTGGTTTTACTGCACGTACCTTATTCTTTGCGCGGAATGTTCCTCTTACTAGGTTATAAGCAGAGTTGGGGACCTTGTGGGCATAAAATATTTCCCAGCTGAACCAAAGAAACAGCAACTGGAGGAAGGTAGAGTCAAGTTGGAGTAAAGAGGATATGAGATGAAGATTGAAGAAGTTTTCTCAAGTCTCTGGAAAGAGCTTTGTGAGTTCATTTTGCCTTAGTAAATTGTATTTCCTGGGCCTGGTACTCTATAGATGTGACCAGTTGGATTTTGTCGACTCGATGTACAGATGCAGCTGTAATTTCCCTTGTGATTGTGCTTGTCAAATATTTATTTCCGTTCAGGGTGCTTTTTTGTATCGTTTTTGCAAGTTTACAATCAATGTCATTTATAACGGTTGAATCAATAGGCTTTCTATATCTTCTTCGTGGAATTATTTTCGTTGGTGGTTAATTTTTTTCGCTCTTTGTCAAAGCATTGACTGTTTGGATTCGTTTTGACAGTAAAAACAAAAAAAACAAAAAAAAAATGCACTTAATATTTTTAAAAGTCCATGCTCTTAGTTTTTTCGTTTTAAAAAAATCAGATTAACATAAATAAGCATTAACAAAAGAGGACAAGCCGTGATGATGAAAGTTGAAGCAAATCCAGTTTTATTGCAAGAACCATATATCCGAGTAATAGGTTTTTATTCCCTATTGGCAAAAGGAATTCATTCATTTATTTCTAAAACACGATTAGCTCAGCTTCTGTTGAAAGTAATGTCCAAGTTGCACAGCCGGGCTGCGATTGATTCCTCGTTTCTCAAATAATCTCAAATTCGAGTCGCGTTGTAGTACATGGGGGGTGGGTGGTATATTGCATCAAATCGAAATGAAAAAGCCTGTTTCTCCAACAATCTCAAATTCGAGTCACGTTATAGGAAATGGGTCTGGGTGGGGTGGTACTATGCATCAAATCGGAATTTGAAAAACTTAATAGATCGGGAGACAGAATCTCAAATCGGAATGGAAAAAACTTAATAGATCGGGAGACAGAATCTCCAAGGTGATCATGTTTGACTATCGATGCTTTGTAGAAGTTGAAATCCAAATAAACTTGCCGCCACTGTTGTCTTTATTGCATTCATGTCAACATCCCAGTTTGAAGGATCAACTAACTTGGTAATGTTAGACATGTCCTGTGCTCCAAAGGCTACATGGAGGATCAACTAACTTGGTAAAAATTTAGGCGAAACGGGGCCAAAATTTTATGTATTATTGGTTCGTCTCGACGAGAGAAATCAAAAAAGTAAAATTTTATAATTTCTTTTTCCTTTGTGAACACCTATTTAAATTGCCTTGGATACGTTTGATAAAAAGTTCTGACCACAACATCTTTACATTTCCATTCACATTTATGTTTTTATTTTTCAGAATTCGCCCCCAGTTGAAGCCACTTTCTCCCTATCCTCGCAGGCTTGAGGTTATGAGACCAGGGTTTAGCGTGATAAATCAAGAAGAAGCTGACCTTGATAGGATTGTTTTCTTAGATGGTATCGGAGAGTCCGTTTTTAGACCTTCCGACACCGTTATTATGAGCTTTGTGGATCATCCTACGCTTGGAGACTTGATTGGCAGGGATATAGTAATGGGATACCACAATGGGTACTGGTTTAGGGCTGCGTACAGGTTTAGGGCTGCAGGCGGCGGCGAAATAACAACTTGACGTTTCCATCAGTTTAATAGAAAGCCAAAGGTATGAAAGACTAGGGTTTGTGGCTTGGTGGCCTTCATGTCACATGTGCTTTATGTCTTTTAAAATTTATGATATGTAGGGTATTCCAGACTGACCCATTTGCTGCAGTGGTTGATGGTCCGCCCCCAGCGGTTGACGGCTTAGAGCCTTGAGATATACATTAGGTGAGAATTTTGTACCCTCCTTCAGAACCGCCCGCCTTCCTTCAGAACCGTGTGAGAATTTTGTACCCTCCTTCAGAACCGCCTGCCCTCCTTCAGAACCGTCCGCCCTTCTTTCGCTCTGCTCCTAAGAAGCCGACCTCCATAGGGCTTTTTTCTTGGAGATGATACCGGTGGGTTAAGTTTTCAACCTTTTGAAGCCATTAATCTAAGCATTGTGGACTGTCTTTAGGCTGGAGATATCCTATTATCTATCCCATCATCCATCTAATGACAGAAGCTATGTTTGTTGTTTGAGGGCAGAACAGAAGCTCTGTGAGTTGTTTGAGGGCAGAATAGTTAGGCGATCAGGTACAGGGTCAACAATCGCACTATGAACAAAGAATTCATCAACATATAAACTCATAAAGGAGCTCTTTTTTTTTTTTTTATACCCTTCAAACCTCCTCAATGAACAACTAGGTTTATTTTCATCCAACGGCTCACATTCTCCTCCTGGCCGGAATCCTCCAAGAAAATATCTTTCATTCTTCACATCGTAACAATATTTCCGAACTCTCCATACAAGTTTAGCATATAGTCTAAAATATTTCGGAAAGATATAGAACATTCTCAACATGTTATTAAATTGTTCTAGAACATTCATTCTTGTAGAGCTTTCCACCATTCTCGAATACTCTATAACACTCGTAAACCTTTCAAACTTTTTTAGTATTCTCTAGTCTATAATGAATGATTCTAGATTTATTGAGTCAGATGTTTTTTTTTGGATAAGCACATTACTTTTATAAAGCGCAAACTCATTTACAACTCTAAGGGGCATTCCCCCAAATGAACACAACTCCTAAGGCACCTGATACAAAACCTCAGAGAACCACTAGAGAGAATAAAGGAAACAAGACCAAAAATTCCGAAAGGACTACTTAATCTTTACAGATTTTGCCTATACAAAACAAGTGGAGCAAAAATCCTATTTGAGAGCCCCCAACTGCAACATAACTCCATGTTCTTTTGGGATTGTTTGACACCCCTCCTCGAGTGCACTAATTCCCGAATAGAAGTAACAGTCTTGAGTACAACCTGATCAAGAGGAGAAAATTTGTGCTGAAAAATCCATTGATTACGTTCCATCCACAAGTTGTAGACACAAGCAGCTAGTACCCTCTTCAAAAGCCAACACTTAAAACCAGACCCTTTAGCATTCAAGATATACCAAGCAATCATATCAGGTAAGGAAGAGGGGATTGCAGTAGCAGAACAACGCTGCCAAATAGCACCCCAAACTGATTGAGAAAAAACACATTGAAAAAAAAGATGTTCATGAGACTCTGGACCATTGTTACAGAGAACGCAGCCATCCTCTACATTCATCCCCCAGCTCAATAACCTATCCTTAGTACTTAGTCTCTGAGCCACAGAATGAAAGCCCAGCGAGGCACATTTTTACTATACCAAACTATGCTCGACCAAGGCTGGATAGGAAGTTTATGTCTAATCGCCTCCCAAGCAGAAGACGCAGTAAAACCAGCAGGATGAGGGAGCCACACAACTGAATCCAACCTATCACAAGTTGGTTTAAAATCAGCAGGTGTATGTTCTATGATAAACTGAGTGGCCCTATTCCTTTGTCTAGGCCACCTCCACACCCCTTCATGAATAATTGATGAGACTTTAGAGTTCAAAGATCGACCAAGATTATATACAATATTCTCACCAAACTTCTTAAAAAGAGGTCCAAGAGGATGCCAGTTTTCAAGCCAAAGAAAGGTACCTTGTCCATTGCCAATCAAGTACTGAATCAGAGGCTGAGCCATACTTCTGAGGTTCAACAACTTTCTCATTGTCCATGAAGCATCACTAGGAATATCCATGGACCAAAAAACGTACCAAAAAAATCGTTCCCCATAATTTTAGATGCATACAATAGTATACCACATAGTTATTTCCTATGAAGCACCGACACCTCTAGAGGTCGAAGTATCGGAGTGTCAGACACGGGGACACGGGGACACGGCAGGGACACGTACGGGACACGCCACGTGGCGTGTCCCATAATTTAATTTAAATTTTTTACGGGGACACGGGGGGACACGGCTGGGGACACTGATGGGGACACGGCAGGGGCCAAACTGTAATTTTTGAGGGACTAAACTGTAATTTTTGAGGGGCCAAACTGTAATTTTTGAAAAAAATTGGGGGTTAAACTGTAATTTTTTTAAAAAATTTGGGGCCAAATTGTAATTTTTTAAAAAAATTCTGGGTGTCAAACTATATTTATTTATTTATATAAATATTTATTTAAATAAATAAATATACACGTGGCGTGTCCCCCACCGTGTCCGTGTCCCCATTTTTTTAGAATTCCCGTGTCCCCGTGTCGGTGTCCGTGTCCGTGTCGGTTTCGGTGCATCATAGGTTATTTCAAGAGATAAGATATGAAACCTAATATTAATATATTAATATATATATTTTTTTATAGATAAAATCTCAAGAGAATGCTTATGAACTTTTGAAAGAAATCTTAAAGGGCAGATGTGAGATTTTCTTTTAAAAATGTTGGGCCAGCGAACTAATATAATTTTAACGTTTCTAAAAAAATATTACTATGATTCCAACGAAATTTTGAAACTTGGATAGGACGGTCATCTTGTCTCATCCGCCTATCGGTCCGTCATTACTCCGTATATATATATATATATGGGAATGGTTCAATTAACACCCTAATAAAACACCCAACGGGGACACCCAAAATCTCAATCTGATAGTTCCCGATTGAATTTTTATGATCCGAACCGCTCAATGTGTGCAGAATGTGATTTTAAGGGTGTCCGCGAGAAATTAGCAAAAAAAATGACCGGGAAAGACTTGATTTGAGCAGTTTTTATTTGAACCGTTCAATAAATAATTGTTCAAAAGTGTTGGGATCAAGCCCTTCGTTTTTTTGGCTGATTTTTAGCGTGTACCCTTAAAATCACATTCTGATCACATTGAGCGGCTCGGATCATCAAAATTTGATCGGGAACCATGGGGTGTTTTTTTAGGTGTCCCCGTTGGGTGTTCCCGGAACCGCCCCTATATATATATATATATATATATGCTTGTAGGTGAAGAGAAATGGCCACAAAAGTCAAGCTAGCAGAGTGGCATTCCTATCGTACAATTCTGCAACTTTGTCGAGTGCTTTTACAGATCCTCTATAAGAAGAAGGCGAAACGTGCTTCCTGAATTGCCAACAACGGCACAGCAGCTGAACTGTCCAGGAAAATCGGGTGGTGTTTCCGAGAGAACTAGAGAAAGTACTTGTCCAAGCAAGCGAAGAGTCTTATTTTCACTTTGCGGTTCCTACAAAATGAAAAACATGCATGCCACACGATCAAACAGCTATCATCGATCCAATCTTTCCGCGTCCGGGGGGACTCTCTAGCTAGGACATGGATAGATCCATGTATCTGATAAACTTAATTCTTTCACCTTCTACAAATCAAAAGTATGAACATTACTCTTATCAAGCAAGATCCGTGAGAAAGTCTTTTAAGAGCTTGATCGTGATCTTATTGTAATTAGGCGAAGAGAAAGAATAAAAATACTCGACTTATTGACACAAGTCATCTGTTCATCAAAGATACAGTCACGTACACAGCACTAACAAAGCTTCACATCTTACTGTATGCTAATTCAAATCACACCCTCAATGCATATATTTGGATGACGATATATATGAGCAGCCGACACTGGAAATTGATTGTTAAGAGACAAAACTAGCAGGCTCACCGTTTCCTATGTAGCCATGCATGCACAGCTTCGCAAAGATTAAAATTAAATGACATGCGCGCAAGCCTCTAAATTCTCCTGCTTTGGGATCTCTCAGCTGTTCTAGATGTTGGATTCACTCAACAAAGTCAAAAAAGTAAAAGAGCCCATGTTATCGTATAGATGGACAATGAATATTCTCTCTAAAACTCATTTGAATGTAGTCATCTGCAAACATCAGCAGAGAATGGAAATCTTCAATGCAGAAAAAACCTACCCATTTGGAGTCTGTGTCACCGGGAAATCGTACTGTTGCATCGCGAAAGTCTATGTTACATGGACTTGGGTGTGAGTATCGGGTGCAGGTGCAAATCCAAGCGTCGGACCTTCCTAAACTTAAAATCTTAGGATATGTGGATATGTATCCCCAACTTGGTTACGAATACGGGGACACGTCCTGAACTCTTGTTTGTATTATATATTGCATAATTTTCTCAAATTATATATCGTAAACTATGTTTACAAATGTATTTAAACTAGAAAGGGTTAAAAAAAATTATGTTTTTGTTATTTCCTTATTTCCTGTCTATGTGAAATACTCGAATTATCGATTTTCTAGCTAATATAATATTCTTTTTCTGTAAGTATCTTAACAAGTAGAGGATCCGAGTGCCCAAAAGATACAGGTATCGGACACATCGACATAGGTACTTGAACCAAAATGAAGGGTCCATTTAACATAGGCGAAAGTCTCCACCACTCAGAGCATGTAAACCTTAATCCATTCGAACTCTGCATCATTACACGACGAAGCAAACATGGCAAAATTTCGGTCAGACAGAGCCCAACCATTTCTCGGTACCCCAAAATAACGACCAAAAACATCATGACATACGTTTTAGAGGGCTTAAGAAATAAAAAGTCCAAAACAATCAACCATAGACAAAAGATTAGTCCTACTCCCACCGCCTATCTGAGAGTATACGGGTCAATATGTTTGTCCGTGATGAGACTGGTCGAACACTCATTCTTTGAGTTATCTAATGAGATTTGCACGACAACAACATATTCATCCCGCATCACCACACACGTTCTTTGGTGCAAAGGTCTTATATTTCTGATCATATTAGTCCGATCGCAACATGAATAACTAATATCCACAAGAGAGTGCTTGTGTGAAGATTTTATTGTCGTCGTTGAGATATCCTAATGGGTCCATATTTTGTTGCAGCAAAGAACAAAAGGAATTGAGAACCCACCCAATTCCCCTTTCAGCTACTTCGTCTTTGTTAAAACAACCTAATCTCTTAGTCTACTTCTATTAGTACAATGTAACGGGCTTAATCTTGATAATGCCACTTGTTAAAGGATTAATACTCCGATTGGCCCCTAGATTCTTGATGTACATGTCAACTTCTCAATGCCGCATGTATCTGTAAGAGAGAGAACCAATCAGACACGGTACGCCATCCATCCGATGGCTAAGTTAGCAATGGAGCAATGTACTTTGGACGAGCAGAGCTAAGCCAACCCAAGCAGGGAGAACTGCTGGGGAAAGACAATGAATTGATTCAAGGAAAGTTGGGTTCAGATCTTTTTCTCTTGCCCAGTCAGCTGTTGGTAGTTATAGAAAAAAGATGGAGAGGAAAACGTTATGGGTTGCCTGACAGCTAACCTTGTTTTTTTGGGTTGCCTGACAGCTAACCTTGTTATGTTGAGGGAATTTGGAAATTCTGTAGTTCAGTCCGCACAACAGGGAATTTGGAAACCCGTTCCTTCTGCAAGCTCCCTCGCTGATTGGTTGACAAGACATGACATAATCATCCCGACGTGCATGCCCATCCAATGAGTGGTGGCCGGTTGGCCACCAGCATGTTGCTCG
Organism: Rhododendron molle; assembly: GCA_025413875.1. Lineage (NCBI taxonomy): Eukaryota > Viridiplantae > Streptophyta > Magnoliopsida > Ericales > Ericaceae > Rhododendron > Rhododendron molle. The sequence continues at coordinate 41,520,131 of CM046395.1, forward strand.
CGACGTGGGTGAGTTGGGTAAGTTTCTTTCCTGGCCGCTGGACCTCCCGTGCGCAGCGTGCGCTCATCCAGTCGGATGCGTTTGGCTCTATAATTAATTAAGTAGCAAACTTCCTCCTGTGCACATGGTGAGCAACTCTGGTACATTTGTGTTTTGCTCGCCTGAGTAATTTCTTGCTCGGGGCGGGGGTGGAGATGCTGAGACGATGCCCCGTCGCCGGCCAGCACTTCATCTAGTTATTAATGATGTCACGTGTAATTCGCTCATTAATTGCTTTTGTCTTTTACTCCTTTATTAAATTTGGAGCTTTGTTAAGTAATGCCCATAATAAAATAAAATATAATATAATCCCCCACATACAACAAAACAAAAACACGGATGATTTGCAAATGGACTTTCAAAACGTACACAAATTCACATACATAAATGGATGCTTACATGGGTCAGAATTCATATACACCGGTGAGGTGAGGTATACGAGAACAACAATGCTACAATCATATGAGTTCAGTGTGTGTGAAATCCACTCATATTGTGAGTTAGTATGTGTAAGTATTTGTGTGTCCAATGTATGTGAGACCCATATATATTATGAAAATGTGTATAGATAATAAATATTTGTGTGTTTGCAAGTCTTATTGATATGAGAATGGCTGCAGCGATTACTCACTACACCCGGTAACGAGTCTGCGTTCCAACAAATCCATTTTCTTGATGTTCTCGCTGTCCAGTAACTAATGAGGCATAATTATTCAAATACCCCCTTAACTATCACTCGGTATCACTTTAACCTCTCATCTTGAAAATGAATCGAGTTGACCCCCTAAATATTGTTTTGAGAAAAACTCTTTTTTTTTCATCAGTCCATATTAATTTCTCTTGTAGTTATTTAAATTATTTTGTATAAAGTAACTAGTTTATAAAGTAGCTAGGATATTTATATTTACTATTCAAGATATTATTCTTTCAAATTGTTTGATTATAGGTAAAAATTTGCTATCATCTATAAGGTTTTGTGCAATATTTTTTTTTTTTTTAAATAGTTGTCTATGTCTATGGTTTAAAGAAAAAACTTCCTATGTTTAAGTATCTATCTACATTTAATTTGCTCAAATGTAAAAACATTCAAATTCAAAATTATACATTACAGTATATCACTTCTTTATTTTCCTTTTTTATGCTTTTAACTTCTCATCATCTATCAATATTTATCACGGTGAATAGGGCATTGATTATTCCTCAATTTCAATGCATCTTCTATTTTTCCGCTCCAACTCCACCTGATGTGGAACGATACGGCGGCGCGAGGCTACAAATCTGATTGCGCCCCGCCCCGTTTGTTTCATGACCTCGCTCTGCCTCGTTAAGCTCCATCTCAAAAAAAAAAAAAATATATATATATATATGTGTGTGTGTGTGATTCAAATCGTTCGAAAATAAGATCTTTAAAGAAAACAATCTCAAAATATTTTTTCAGCTTTAGTGTTTTAATTAATTTTCGCAAACAAAAAGTTTTGAAACACAATTTTTAAACATAATTGTGTCCAAAAACATTAAATGCACGTGAATTTGTGTATCTAAACGATTGTGTTTGGTGTTGTGTTTGGGGGTTGTGCATGTAGCATGGATGTATTGGTGTGAAAAAAGTGAAACCCCGATATCACCATCCCTCGTCGTCATTCTCTCTGTCTGTCTGTGAAAACAACTCTATCCCGATTCACGTAGGAGTAGAGTACAAATCAAATCACCCTTTTTCCCTTCATCAGGTGTGTATATTCCCGAATTCTCCAGCAATCATCCCAAATTCGAAGGAAGCTCCTCCACCAACAACCAACACAACAATGGCGTCGAGGTATTGGGTGGCTTCTTTCCCCGTCCAAAACTCCGCCTCTTCCCTCTGGAGCCGCTTGCAAGAATCCATCTCCAAACACTCCTTCGACACCTCTCTCTACAGGGTACTCTCTCTCTCTCTCTGGGTATACAATTCATTCCGAAAAGTTTCTAACTTTGACGTGATTCGCAGTTCAATATCCCGAATCTCCGCGTCGGAACCTTGGATTCCCTTCTGGCCCTCAGCGACGACCTCTACAAGGTGAGAATTTTTCGGAATTGGACGAAAATTCGATGTTTCTGTATTCAATTCGATTCGATTGTGCTGAGATTTGTGTAATCCGATGTGATGGGCAGTCGAATACGTTTGTAGAAGGGGTGTCTCACAAGATACGGCGCCAGATCGAGGAGTTGGAGAGGGTTTCAGGCGTGGTCAGTAGTTCGTTGACGGTCGATGGGGTCCCGGTCGATTCGTACTTGACTAGGTAATGCCGTTTGTGCGATTGCAATCTGGGAATTTGGATTATAGATGCGGAGAATTGCGTTTAAGTTGCTTGTATGTTTTTTATTTGGGTGTTGTTGTAGGTTTGTTTGGGATGAGGCGAAGTACCCGACTATGTCGCCGCTCAAGGAGATTGTAGATGCAATTCATGTTCAAGTTTCCAGGATTGAAGATGATCTCAAGGTATTTTGTTTCGGTCTGTGGATTTATAATCTTAAGTTACGAATCCTGTTTCCTCCTATTTATAGTTGTTTTCTTTAGTATGATCGAGCTGTTATGCGAACCATTTTAATCATTTTTAACTATTAGTTTGAAAGTGGAATTGGGACTTCTTTTTTCTGTTTACAAGCGATTGAAAGAAACAAGTATCTGAATTACATCAAAAGGGGCGTAAGACCACAATCATACTAAGCTAAATTGATAGGCCATTAAGGGAACAATTCGAACAATTACCCAGACAAATAACCTCCATTCAGGGGAAGAAATAATCAATCTTTGCTTTTGGCATGGATTGACCCCCTGACCTCACCTATAGAAGCGTACAAGGGTAGCCAACTGAGCTAACCGGAGTTGGTTGGTATTGGGACTTCTAATTCAGTAACATACAATACTGCATATTTAGGTATGAAATAATGAATAAGCATGGAATAATAAGTTTTATGATTTGGAACTGACATATTCATTAAATAGGATTTATGTACTGAGAAGCTCCCAACTGTATTCGGAGAAGCATGGTAACAAATGTTCATAACCTGTTGAACTTTCAGGATTTAAATCAATTCAACCTTAATTAAAGCAGAAAACACTAGTAGAAGTAGTACCCATAAGGCCAACAAAGCTAAACAAGAAAAGGGGGAATGAAATGGTATTGTAGCAACAATATGACTGGATATAGCCTTTTTATAACTGCGGATTTCTGTCAAAGCTCTATAGCTGATCCAATGAATTGCATTCCCAGGAACTAAAATTGTTGGTGGCGGACTCATTACAATTGAGAATAGACATGTCTTTGTTAGGTACAATAGGAAAAATATGTGTTTTTGTGTCATTCACTGTATCCAACTACTTGCCATTTGATCTGGTGGGCATATGTTGTGCTCTGAAATGATATTTGAAGTGATTCTTATGGGTAAAGTGAAAGCTCTCTTCAAAGCAGTCAAAGCAAGGGTCAATGGAGCATACCTTGATGTTGTGGTCATGTATTGTCCTTAAGGTCTTAAGTTTGTCTCTTTAGAAAGTAAATATTGTGGAACAAATTTCTCCATTCCAAGCGGATCAAAAAAAAAAAAAAAATTCTCCATTCCAAGTTGGTGATTGAGTTTCTAGTGAAGGCTGTTAAGTTACCAATTGTCCTAAACGCTTAAGCTGTTAGAAAATAAGCCCGACAACCTTCCCTCAGGTCCAACCCCCATCTTCCACGCGGAGATCCAAATATTCATTTACAGTATATTGCAAAAGAATGCAAATGGGGGGATAAATGCAAATAGAAAGACCTGTTGTAACCTAGCTCTGATACCATATTAAGTTACCAATTATTCCAAAAGTTTATGCTGTAAGGAAATGGACCAAATTTTGTATATCAAGCTATCTAACATGTTACACGGTAGAACTCAATCCCAAAAGCTAGCTATTGATGACCTCACCCTAGTCGATGTGGGACTTCACTTCACACCTTCCTCACGCGCCGGGTGCAGGCTAGAGGCACATATGCTACCCATCTTTGGTACCTAGTTTTGATACCATCTTAAAGCATCCAACTCAAAACCAATTGACAATGAGTGGAGAGGCTGCCCAAGCTCACATACTAGTTTTGGAGGTTATAATTAACCAATGTGGAACATGTTCTAACAATCCCCACACATGCTACCCATGACTCGCACATGGATAGGTAAACGAAGGATCCATAACATTGGGATTGTAGCGAAACAAGCATGCACAAGCAATGTGGTAATCAATCAAAAGAGTCTTTTCCAAAAACCTCCTATACCCTAGCTCTAGTATCATGTCACATGGTCTTGGGTAGAACTCAACCCGAGAAGTTACCTATTGAAGTGAGGGTATCCCTACGCTTATATACTTCATATTACTTTGATACCCACACGATGTGGGACTTCGCTTCACAAAGGGCAAGGATTTGATTAGATATTTCATTGAATTGTTTCCTTGGAGGCATATGGAACGCTAAAGGTTCCTCAAAGTGTGAGACAGCTTAAAAGAAGAATTGCCGAATAATGTTGCATGTGTACAGAGGTGAGGGAAACGAGACATTGCCTCTACATCTTTGCCTTGGCTATGTTGTGGTATGGGTAGTTCAATGGTTAAGTAAGACTTTGTCAGGAAGGGTACAATGAATTGTCATTTGTTTGATGTGGTATTTGAGTGTAACAGCGCTTACTAATTAGTGTTCGAGGCTCCGGGTTCATCTGAGACAGCTTAAAAGAAGAAGAATTGCCAAATAAATGTTGCATGTGTACAGAGGTGAGGGAAACGAGACATTGCCTCTACATCTTTGCCTTGGCTATGTTTGTTGTGGTATGGGTAGTTCAATGGTTAAGTAAGACTTTGTCAGGAAGGGTACAATGAATCGTCATTTGTTTGATGTGGTATTTGAGTGTAACAGTGCTTACTAATTAGTGTTCGAGGCCCCAGGTTCATCTGGAACAAAATAGGGTCTCCTCAACCTTTCCCCAGTAAGATGGGAACAATTGGAGGCTGGAATATATAGGTTAAGAAAATATTGACAGTTAGGCAGACATTTGGCTTGGTGTGCCAAAGGTTTTTTTTGTTTTTATCTTAAAGGGCCTTCTTGGTTACAAGTCAAAAGTTCTCTGTTCTTTTTCTTTCTGAATTGCACGCGTGCCTGAAGTTTAGCCCGTCTGAACTTGGCCCAGTACTTGGTGCATTATATTCCACCATGAAATCAGGCAAATAAAGTGAAGCCAAAAGCAACTCAGGTCCTCTTGTTGATTGGGCAAAAAGTTTATAAAATCTTGGTTGAGTAACTTGAGTTGCATTTGTTCTGGCATTTTGGGCAAAAAGAAATATTGTGTTTTAGAGAGAGTTTTTAATTTGTTAAACACTTAAACTCAACATTTGTTTAATAAAGGGATTTTGGTTGCTTGCACTTAGCATAATGTTTTTGCACGTATATTTTGAAGCGTCTAACCTTACACTAGTGATGTTAATTGGTAATGCATTATACAAGAAGTTGAAAATGTTGGAACAGAAAGATTTATGAAAACCAGCAACAATGTAAATTGCAGAAGTACTCCCCCAAAGTGGTGCAGTAAATTTAGAGGAATTGATGATAATACAACTCAGTAGTATCTCTTTTTAAGTCCCTCTATCACGAAATATAGCCAATTAAATCAAACACACAAATACACATTAAGCTCGTTCCTGTTGCAGAAAGTGCATTGAGCGTCTCTGGTTACTTGACAGCACTAATTGGCCCCTGCTAAGGCTGATTGGATGAACCTAAACAATTAGTTACAGTAGAGGACCTACCATCTCGCTCTTGTTGGGTATAGACAGGATTGAACAGAAAGCTCTTTTTGTTTTTCTACTCCATTCTGTCTATGTTATTTTTGTTCCTAATCGACTTATCAGTACTTTAGATGATGAAGATGATTGTTTGTGAACCAATACTGTTGCAATGGGTTATTTTCATAGGGGGATGGTCCGGATGGAGCTTCATTGTTTGATGTATTTAAATCATGTGAGCCTCTCTTATGAGTGGATTAGGGGTTTTTTTTCTGATATGAAAGTAACTGTGGAATCTCGAGATTGGCTAAACAACCGTGTGCTCACCCAGGCACCAAAGTTCATTTCTTCCAGCATCTGCCTAGGCAATGACCACTTCTAGGTTCAGTGTATTAGAAGCCTCCGTTTCCACTTTGATGTATTTATTCATTCACATTTTTTATAGTCTCTTGATCATGCTATTGTTTTCTGTCTTACCATCATAGGTTCGTGTTGCTGAGTATAACAATGTACGCAGTCAACTTAATGCCATAAACAGAAAGCAGGGTGGGAGGTATGTCACAAGTTTCAGTTCGCCTACCCTGTTAATATCGTGTTCATAGTTGGTTGTCATGATTAATGCATTCAACTTAATGCTCTGTGAAAAACCTCCATGGTTCCATGTTTCCAGAGGTCAAGGACCTTTTTTTGGTTGTCATATCCAATGTAGTGTGATGCCTTCTTTATCTAGATTTTACATTTCTGTTTGTACTTTTTTCTGCTTATTCCAGCTTGGCTGTCCGTGATCTGTCCAACTTAGTTAAGCCACAGGATATCGTCGCATCAGAGCATTTGGAAACCCTCCTTGCCATTGTTCCTAAATATTCAGAGAGGGATTGGTTGTCCAGCTATGAGACACTCACCACCTATGTGGTAAAAATTCCGTTATCTGTTTAAGATGTCAACTTATTCTGTTATCATGATCGTCAATTTACTATTTGAAAATAGCATGACTACATGGAAGATGAAGTTTTTAAGTTCGCTTAGGATTAGAGAGTTGTGGCTGCTCTTATTGAGAAGTGCCATCTTTCTTCATCAAGAATTTTATATATTTTAAGAAGCGGAATCTATTTAGTCTTTCCCTTCATTAAATTCCACTTTTTGACAGAACTATTTGTCTTAGGTCCCCAGATCTTCCAAGAAGCTATACGAGGACAATGAGTATGCTCTTCATACTGTAACACTTTTCCGCCGTGATGCCGACAACTTTAGAAATAAGGCGCGCGAAAGAGGTTTCCAAGTGAGTTTGTTGCTTAAGCTACGCCCTTGTGTTTTTAAGCATTTTTTATCACAGTTTTAGCTAGTGTTTTATGGTGGATGTCTTGCTCCTACTCTAGCGAGATAGCTAGTGCATTAACAATCCAGGAATGGTAGTGACATCTGTGGAAGGTGCCTTCTTATGTTCTGCCGTTTGATTCTTCTTGTGGCTCAGATTCGTGAATTTGAACATAACCCCGAAACACAAGACAATAGGAAGCAGGAGCTAGAAAAGTTGATGCAAGATCAGGAGACGCTCAGAAGCTCTCTTCTCCAATGGTGCTATGCCAGCTACGGGGAGGTACTACATATAAGTTTACAATGTTCTGCCATTATTGGTGGTTTCTGCAATGTATAGTGGAACTTGAACATACCAATAATGATTTTAGTCATGGTGTTTGGGAATGTTTGGGAGAGATGAGGGACTTCCAGAAAAACATCTAATGCAGTAGTGTACCTTTCCTTGCTCATGGGGTTCCAAATCATGTTGTTTGAGTTGGCAAATAATGAACCACAGGCCCCAGTCCAATGTTGTTCAAGCACTTAGGTGACTGATTTACTTTTTTGGCTGTTAGTTGTTACTGTTCTGTCACCTCATGGAATATTTTATGATGCATGTTTCAATAAATTTGTTTTGACTACATGGTTTCATGCAGGTTTTCAGCTCATGGATGCACTTCTGTGCTGTACGTTTATTTGCAGAAAGTATTTTGAGATATGGATTGCCACCATCTTTCCTGGTAATTAATTTGCGTAGCTCTCTACCCGTCACCCGATAATTATATATTAAGTTTCTCCTCCTGTCATTTATTTTTGGCCTAATAATTTGCAATCTTATTGATTTCAGTCAGTTGTATTATCACCTTCCGTGAAAAGTGAGAAGAAAGTACGATCTATCCTAGAGGAACTATGTGACAGCAGAAACAGGTACTTAGATGAGCATCCATAGTTTTACTTTATTCTATTCCATCAACCTCATGTTTAACCAAATCCATACCAGTACCTGGTCTTCTTCGATTAATTGTGTCCAATGGCCTGTTTGTTTGAATAGACTAATAGTAAACTTGATATATAATTCCGATGGATATCTGAGTTGGAGGTTATATAGTTTTACAAGTTTGATCTCATTGAATGGAGACATATGCATACAAACACTGCCCTATCTTGAAGGACCTTAGTAAATGGACTTGAAAAGGGTAGTACAAACTTTTTGCTCCGCATTGCAGTGTCTGTTGTGTTGATATTTCTTGTTCAATATACGAAATTGCAGCACATTCTGGAAATATGAAGAGGAAGGAGGGATGGCTGGTCTCGGAGGTGATGCGGATGCACATCCTTATGCCTGTTTCACAATAAATCTTGTCTGAGGGAAGTAATTCCAGCTTCAGTGCCCAAAAATTGAGTTTGGATCATCTCAGCCTGCAATAATAAGAATGAATGCTGAACCTGTATAATAGGATACTAGTAACTGCCTGTGGGATTTCAGTTTTCGAAGAGTACCATTGTTTCCTTTTTCACCGGTTTTTTAATCAGTGTAAACATTTTGAATTGAATTTGTAAGAGTTTGTTTGGAGGTTTGAACAATCCTTGCTTTGCTATTTTATTTATTATTGGATTGACAATTGGAGTTGGGCATAGTGATTCCTATACTTACCAGAACTTTCTATGGTTAGATTAAAAATTGCTTCGGCTTGTGGAACCTCAATTGTATTTCCATCATGTTAAGTTCCTCTTCGGTTGTGTTTGAATCTCGGGCCTGTGCAAAGGGTTGTCAAGAGAAAGGAAAATGAGATGTACCGAATATATTGATTCATCTTCTTAACCTCACAATGTACATATTTTTTTTTAAAATATGTACATTGTGAGGTTAAGAAGATGAATCAATATCTTCGGTCCCTCTCACAATGTATATTTTTTTTTAAAATATGTACATTGTGAGGTTAAGAAGATGAATCAATATCTTCGGTCCCTCTCACAATGTACATTAATACTGCCAACTTCACGGTGAATATCCAGCCAATACGTACCACTATATTGAGCACGTTCTATGGACAGTCCGTGACCCTCGGATGCCGAGGGTGGCCTTGGGGTGATTCTTCTTCTTATTTTCTCTTTTCATAATCTCTCCCAAATACATGATTCACAAACTCTGATCTTTTGTTTTCTTGAATTGCCTAGCTCGGAAAATAGGGATACCCTAGTTGTCATATTCATACTCTTTTTACTGAGGAGACCAGAACCAAGATTTTCCTGTCTTAAGCCGGTGGGGTGGGCCTAGACCTCCCAATACTTGATTTGAAATAAGGAGTAATTATCCAGTGCCCTGGGGTACAGCCACGTCCAAAGGCATTGAATTATTTCAGAATTTTCCTGAAATAAGTTTCTTGAGGACAGTCGTTTAATAATGCATTTGCATCTTGTAATTATTAGGGAAATAAAAATGTAAAGGAAATAGCTTGAGTTTTTTACAGAAAGCCCCGTTCACATTTTTTCCTAATCCAATCCTTCAAGACATTGAAGATCAAAAAAAAACAAGCGCAAGTGCCCTCAGGTCAATGACAGACGCAAAATTTCAGGTTTTGGTTGCTGATTTAACCTGAAACGCACACAATCTTCAAACAAAAACACAAAGAAACGACATAGATTTTTAAGTGGTTTTTGCAATAGTGTAATTGGGTAACGATAAAAGAGTGTATAGATTACATCAGCTGTTGCAACTTACATCCGGCATAAATTTGCACCGTAGGTTTTACATTTCTAGTTACTATAATACCGCCATTAGGTTTCTGGGGCGTTGTCCCCTATACTCCCGCAACTTGACTAGGCGGGTCGACCCTCAACATAGTCAACAAAGTGACAAAGCTTAGACTGAATCAGGCTTCACAAATCCAGCAGACGTATATACAAGCAATAAAAGAATTCGTCACTTGAGAGGCGAACTCGCATAATTCATAGAAATATTTTGATCGAATCTTACTATAAAACAAGAAGGTTTTTTCTTTGTCCTCACAACTTGAGGTGAGCTGCTGCTCCTCCTGAGTCCTGCCCCTCCACCCTAGGTTCATCCCCTCCAGGTCAAATTTCAGGTTGTGTTTGGATCAAGCTAATGCAATTTTGCTCCGACAAACCCGGGGCCTACAAATGGTGAAATGGGATTTTGTGGGAATCCATAGTTGTATCTATCGCCACAAAACAACCCCATAAGCACAGGTCGGTTAACTGTTGCGTTACTTGCATGGCCTGACTAGTTGATCAATGGGGAAAACTAATCCCTGATTGTGTTTTTTTTTTGGAGGTATCGAAAATTCCACCATTGCCAAACTCTGTTTTAGGCTTTCAGCACATCACATGGTTTAGTCCAGTCGCTTTGGCCAAAAGGATCGAAGTGAAAGTTACTCCTCCGCACAAGCTGGCAACTGGGCAGAGAGGAGTACTACATACGCACACAGCTTCAAAACATAACTTTCCAGGACCGTTTAATGCACATGAGTCCACCCGCATCGAACGGTTCTGTTAGTAGGACCACAGGCCACGGTCTCTCTCTGTGTAGGCAAATTTCACGACAAAACACACTTGGGGTTTTTTCCCGGGTTCCAGACACGGTTGTGCTTTAAAGTTGAGCGTCCGGAAACATTATTATGTGTTGATTGGTGACAATGTGCCAAGTGTCACTGGCCCATTGGTTGGAATTATTTAGATTTGTGCGTGTGTAATTAATACAGGTTTTGATAATTTGTTGAACAAGTACTACTATAATTAATAATTATCAAGAGGAGAGAGAAATGTGTTCTCTTGAATGTAACTTGGAGGAATTGAGGCATAACATGACTTCCCATAACTCCATGTCGGAGGGGAGAATATCAAATCATTTCTTTGGCTCTCTCTGGTGCGTGAGATCCCCTGTCCGACCCCCTTCTGGACAGGGGTCTGTCCGACCGTCTTTCGGCTGTTGATGTCATAAATTAATGGTTGAAATAATTCGAGCATTTTTTTGCTTCAAAACGACGTTGGTTTTTAGCAAGAAGTGTTTGGCTCATCTCAACTGTTGATTTGCTTGATCAACAACCGAAAACGATGGAACAAGTGCATGTCCGAAAGGGAGTCGGACAGGGGATCCGGTGCCCTCTCTGGTAGCAATCTACAGAGTAGTATTTTTAGTCATTGGTTTGTCTTCTTTCAATTTTTTTAGCTTTTTGTAATGAAGTGGGTGTTAAGGATATTATATTTCGGATATTAAGAACTAAAACAGAAAATTAATTTTCACATTCTCTTTTTGTCCAAGTGCATTCTATTTTTTTTTTTTAATCTTTGTTCATGTAAAATTACAAAATGGTACTTCATACATTTTTCATTCGCAGATGAAAAAGGTAATCATGTAATTTCACATTACTGTGAGAGAGAGAGAGAGAGAGAGAGAGAGAGAGAGAGAGAGAGCATTTGGATAAAAGGAAAGTGTAAAAATCATGTAAAAAAAAAAAAAAGTTTTGATAATGCGCTAATGGAGTATGGGGTGCATTGCATTTTGATAAGCTTCACCGAGATCTCATTACTTTGATCTAAACTATTCAATTTGTAGAATTCACTGAGTAAATCGCCTAAAAATTTAAGTTAATTGGATATGGTTAACATCTTGGTTAGAAGATATTTGTTATTAGCATCTTGGTTAGAAGACATTTGTTATTAAAAAAAATAATGGTTAGTATATTTTCAAAACAAGCTATATGCCAAATTTATCATTATCACGTCTCGTTATTTTCAATGTTCAATGAACTTCATTTTCGGTACAAATGTAGCGTTCAACAAACTTTACAACTGAACAATACAAATCTCGGTGGAACAACCAAAGTGCACTACACCCGTAGTGCATTAACACACTGTGGGGATCCTTGTCGGTTCGAACAAAAGTCATCTTGATACAAATTCGAACATAAATGCGTCCAAGGTTGTTTGATGCGGGACTCACCATTAATGCGCTGCATTGGGTAACTTCAAATACATCTTTGCCGATCAAAAAAATCTTCAAATACATATATATCCAAATCTATGCGAATATCTATGGTGAAAGTATTATTGAACATGGCGATAGAGCAAGTGGGCTTGCTAGAGCAGAGGCCCTTCCGAAAGTAGCATCTAGATTCAGAGCTTTTCACTTGTAAAAAAAACCCATTCTGAAGGTCCCACTGCAGGTACCGGCGGAAATTGTACATACAATATCCCAATGGCTGTGTGGGGCTCATTTTTGGGTTTCACAAGGATAATTCAAACCGTTCGTTAATTTTAAAATAATTTTTTGAGTGGCCATTTCAAAAAATCATCTCAATTGAATATGTGTAAGTGTGTGATTCAATTCCCATCGGTATTCGGTACCTCTAGGATTACGCTTTCCAAAATAACCCCTAGAAAAGAAAGAAAATAAAAAGAGAAAAGAGTTATTGCATTAGGCCTGGATAGTAAATGCATTTGGCCTCTGTCCAGCGGTATGGCATAGCCGATAGGAGAGTCTAAGTGGTCCTCGGATATTCCCAACGGTTCTAGTTCTCCACAATTTATGTCTGTGCCTCAAAAACACATGCTACCAAGAATATAAAAAAAAAGATTCCTCAAATTCTCAGCATTTTTGTTACGATCCTAATCCCACGTCGACGAAGTATGGGCTTGGGGCCTCCTCTCTTTATAAGCCGGTTTTCAACGGCAAGTTCTACCGATGAGTTTGTATCATTTGGTATCAGAGTTAGCCACCACGTTGCAATTCAATCAGCGGAAGCCAGAGGGGTAATTTATAGGTTGGATTAAAATATTTGAAAGTATTGGATGGAGCCGACAAAAAGGAGAAAAAGCTCGACAGAGTGGGCTGCCGAGGACGTCACTTGCGGAGTGTGGTGTTATGTTAAGATCTCAATGTTACACATCGTCCAAATATGGACTTGGTGTTGTGAATATAAACTCTTGGATACCCTTTTCTTATAAGCTACTGTAGTTTTCAAGGGCGAATTCTACCAATGAGTATCAATTTTTTCCCTCTTTCAAAATGGAACAAGGTAGCTAGTATAACCAAAACATGAAACTTTCCTTTCTTTATCCTTTGTTTTGTGTTCTCTGTTTCAGATAAATTACTTAAGAAAGAAGACATGAAAGCAAAGTCCACAGACCATATTTGGACAGCCCATGCCTTAGCTGCAACACCTTAGGACCCCAGCTTATTAAACCCATGTCTCTCTCTCTCTCTCTCTCTCTCTCTCTCTCTCTCTCTCTCTCTCTCTCTCATGGACAAAAAGGGGACAAGCAAATTCAATGGTGCCATGCAGGGTTGCTCCTCCTCCTCCTCTCTGTGGGCCATGACCCATTGGCTAAAGCCCGCCACCGTCCCCAGCACCAGTTGTGTGCTCATGGGTATTGATTTTTCGAACGAGAAAATCTTCTTTACGGTTGTTCGGTAAAGAAGAAGTTGCGGAGCCCAATCGCGACTGTCCAAAGTATTTTTGGACGATCCGGATGTTAATGAAACTTTTTTGGGGAATAGTTAATTGTGATCGGTCATAATTGAAAGGGAATCTCAGGCATTGATTGCGCGAATAGACGGCTGAGATTGCGCCACTCCGTGAAAAAGACTACCTCTTTTCGAAGTTTTCATCGCGGTTTTTTAAATCCGTGGTCTACTGAGATGATATTAAAAATCTCATGCTTCGAATGATGATTTCTACCCATGATACGAGACCCCTTAAAAACTCGGAGAGAAAAATGGTAAGCATGAAGTGTCTATATTGGATCTTGGTCTGATATCAAACCGTGCGTGGAAATACACACTCTGAATTGCAGATTCGATTCTAAATAATAATAATAATAATAATAATAATAATAATAAAGACCTCGTGGACTCACTATAGATTTGTCAAATCATTACCTTCAAGTTCCGAAATTAGTTGAGGTGCAAGTAAACTAGTTTAGACGCCTTCTAATAAAACAAACGTAAACAAAAACACGATCATATGATTCATATCTCAATCTCAAACCAACTATAAATGAAATGCATAAATCCCAAGGAGAGTATAAGAAAGCTAATTAATTAATAAGTGTTTGTCCTCCATGAGGTAGCACGTTCGAATCTCACGGAAGCCAAACATTCCAACCCTTGGGGCAACTGGAGAGTTTAACTTCAGGGCCGCACAATTGGTTGAGGTGCACGTAAAATAGCCCGAACATCTGGTTATCAAGATAAAATAATGCATAGCTTAAGTTGTTTTCTAGAACAGTAGGCTTGAGACTATTATACACAGTGAAAAACAGCTAGAAACACATGATCCCAAAGTGTTTTCTGTCGCCTTTACGATGTTTCGTCGGGGGATAGAGAGGGGGGTTTTGGTCGAGACACATACATATGCATATATGGAAATGTATTTTGTGAAAGAGATCTGTTATAATTTGGCTTTATTGTTATGTCCAATTTGAATTAAAAGAAATTTTGTTTGATATGAATAGCCATTAAAGCTTTGGATCTGGTCGCCAAAAGAAACCTTCAGCCATGATAAAAGCCACCCCAACAAACAAAGATTCCAATGGACTGTAACCCAGGGTTGCCCTGGTTCGGTCGGATACCCAAGCTTTGAAAGTACTTCTCAAGGTTTAGGGTTCAATTCCTCACAGGGTAGGTACTCTGAAGTAAGTATGGGGTCGTGACTGTTGTGGACACGCTAGCTCCCCAGAGTTTTGGGTTGCGCAGTCAGGTCCATTCAGTGACTTGACTGTAGGGATGGAGAAATTTTTCAGTGTCGGGTGGGCACGGCCACGTGGTGCCGTACACCATCTCGGCCGTCCAATAAAATTTTGGACGGTCCAGATCTGTTCGGCTAATTTTAAAGTGTGAAATGACTAAAATACCCTTCGATAGCGGAACAGATTTCAGCCGTCTAAGACTTCATTGGACAGCCGAGATTGGTGCAGGGCACCACGTGGCCTCCTACCCAACCGGCACTAAAAAATTTCTCGTAGGGATGTTCCCCTGTTACCAAAAAAAAAAGAAGATTCCAATGGACTCCATATCCACCCATTACAAGCAGAGATAGTTATGTCAACAAGATGCAAAAATACAACAACAATAACAGAACCCATGTACGTAAAATCCGCGCCATCATAAATGATCTAAACCATAAAATCCGCGCCATCGTAAATGATCTAAACCATAAATAACAGAATTAACTGTCACAATTATAAGATCAAGAATCGTAGTACGTAGTATTAACAGATGACAATCATATTAGATACAAAAACATTTGACAATATTCTACTTGTAAACCACCACAAGCTAGCTAGCTATAGGAATTTGTGCTTTATGGACTGGATTTTTTGGGGTGGAGTCAAATTGGACAGGAACAAAATGATCTACAAAAGATCTGGTCTTGTTTGTCTTCCACCATTGGTTTTGCTTCATCCCTCTTTATTCATGTCCAACAACTTGCTAGCTAGCTAGGCTCCATTCACGGACTACTGGACTGGGCTTAGAATCAGAGATTTGAGGAGATCTTCATTGCTATTGATGCTAAGGAATATAAGCTTTTATTGGCATTCCATGCCCCTCTAGGTTTCTTCCCTCTGCCTTTTTGCTACTGTAGAATTTTCCTCGCGTGCTGCAAATTAGACCGTGTAAAAAAAAAAAAAAAATCAGTACGTAGACAAGATATGCAAATTATAAATATTCGTACTCTTTCAACATTCTAATCTTCCAATTTTTTTAAGCCGTTCGGGTGATGCTGTAAGAACAAAACATCTCCAATTGTCCATCTATTGGGTTCCTCTCATTGGTATAAAAACAGCCCATTAGAGTCCGTGTCATAATTAATACAAGTACCACTGTCACATCATTTTGAATGAGATTTTGTTATGAATTTCGTGTGTGAATCACCTCTTTCCTTTTGGAGTGATGCACGTCATTACAACATATGGTACTTGTTACCCCAAAAATTTACAGAGAGCAAAGCTCGTGAAAGTAAGGAAATTAGCTATGAAAATTACCTTTCCGAATTTTCATCGATATAGGTAATGTGTATTTCTTCTTGTTTATGGTTGAAAGAAAGTATTAACATGATGAGACAGTGGTTAGAAGGGGTGGACCTTACCTGCTGCTTGTAGGGCAGGCAGCTGCAGCTTGGTATTTTATTGATGAAAAGAACACAAGTTGTTGCTGAAGCCAGATTGATGAATAACTCTTTGTCTTTGGTCCTCCACATCCCACAAGACCTGTTCATTATCCTGAAAGTGATGTCAAACTTAGAAACTTGGGTTTGCTTTCTTCTATACTTCTATTTTTTTTTTATAATGTAAAAAGTTCTATAATTTGAGGAATATTTTTGAGGTGGGTATTTTAAATATAGCCAGCATGGCAGCATTGTATTGGATACACACCTGGGACAGAATATTTGGCCTCTGCACTTGTTGAAATAGAAGGGATGAAGATGTAGGTGTGTCCACAAGAGAATAGCTGTTCGGGCCGGTCAAGGCGGCAGCCGCGCCGGTGGTTGTATCAGAAAAGGCAATGGCCTGGTGGTGGTTGGATTTTGGCATTAATGGTGATACCAATCCATTCAATCTGATCTGAAACATTCATGTCAGGAACAAAGATCCAACATTAGATTCAATGCAGTAGGAGTACAATTTATAACCAAATCATAAGTAAACAGAGAACAAACATATTCATATAATTATAGATTGGAATATTGTATAGCTTTGTTTTATACCTCAGGTGTAACCATGAATGCATCTAAGTCCATTCCAAAGTCATAGAACATGGGATTCACAGAAGCAAGCTTCATGGATAGGAACTGAAAAAATATACATATATATATATATATTGGACAAAAATACAAGTCTCAGTTTATTTTCGTATTTTTTTGACAGAAAAAAAAAATTGAAGAGATATTTTTGAGCAGGAGAAAATATTTTTTTACCTCAACTTGATTTTGTAGGGACTGGACATAGTTGATAATTTCATCCAACATGAGGGCCTTCCCAGTAACCTACTTTTCAACAAGGCCACATGAAATTGTCAGCATATATAGGACCAGTATTTTGTGATAGAAAGACAAAGTCAAGTCAACTGTGCTATTGAACTTCACCTTGTCACATCCAGGAACTAGAGCCTGCAGCAGCTTCATCCTCGCACTTATTTTCTCCCTTCTCACCTGAAACCCATTTGCAACAAAAGAAATGGTGTATTGGCATGAGTTGCTTAAACAATTAGACAATTATAAATTATAGATTTATCGTGTTCTTATTTTAGTACGGTATAAAACTAAGTTCCGAATGACAGATCATTCCGGTAAAAGGAACAGAAACACAAATGTAGTATGCGCATACACGCTAACTTCTTGTGGTACGATAGGAGTATGTTCTTATATGCCAAATTGGAATGTACTTCTTTCAAACAATAACCGCCGAACTAGTCTTTTTCCAATTATTCATGCAAAATTACCAAATTTCTCCTGCTAAAACTCCACTGTCTTCATACAATTAGCTAATTACACTTCTTTCCATGAAAAAGGAAAACACTTCAAGAATCTGATCATCAAAGTCTTCATTTTCAGGCTAAGGTGTGCTCCCTGTTCTCTACCATTACAGGTCTGAAATAACCGCAAAAGGGCACTTCACACATGTAAAAATTCTGTTTTATTCCCATCGGCACAAAATAAATATGGGTAGTCATTAGCTCCGGGGTTTGGCCAGGTGAGCATAAGAAAACTAGTAAGTGTTTGTCTCCGCGAAATCCCATGCATGTTCAAATCTCACCGAAGCCAAACATTTCAAACCTTGAGGCCACTAAAACCCAGAGGGTTTGCCCGGTCATTACTCCAAGCTCCGAATTAGTCGGTGTTCACGTAATTAAGCTGGTCCGATCATCCGGTTAAAGAAAAAGAAGAAGAAGAGAGTCGTTGTTTTCTTTGAATGTACTAACAAAGTTTGGTCCTTTTGTGTGGGTATAATATATAAGTAACTTCCAAGTTTTAAATGTAAAGCTTCAAGCAGTAAACAGTACCCTCTCTGCTAAGCTGTGGCTGTCTGTTGCCTGCCCCCTTCTGGCCCTTACATGAATGAACCCTGTAGGGGCTTCTTCATTAAGCTTCTTCTTATTACCAGCTTTATTAGTCTTCTTTTCTTCATCACCTTCCATCCCACCATTGCATCTCTTTTGCTTCTTCCCCTTCACTTCTCTTGCATCCTGTTAATCAAATTATCAAACACCGTCCACACACACAAAAGCAAATTTAATCAGCAACTCCAGATCAATAACAACCAATCTGGAAAATCAAACAACAACAGGATTCATGATTGAGGAAATGGGTTATAGTTTATGACCTTGGATTGAGCAGACCCATCTCTGTTCTTCCTCTTCTTGTCCATGGGAATCAACTTCTGGGTGCCTTGCTCACCACTTTCAGCCTTACCATCCACCACTGATGAAGAATCATCATCATTAATGCCAGCATCAACTTTTGTGCTGTTTTCAAGGCAGCTAGTACTAAAGTGATGAACAGGGATTTGGTGAACAGGTTCAGGTGGGTAAAAAAATTGAGAGAACAAGGGGGTGTTTGGTTCCTCCGAAAGGCCAGACATGATCTTAATGGGAGGGAAAAATGAGGAGTCAAGGAAGAAAGGCTGGTGCTGGTGTGAAAAAGCTGACATTTTTTTTTTTTGAAGAGCTTTGGAATTGAAAATGGAAAGTGATGGAAGAGAGGAGAGTCGTAGGGGCGTAATTGAAAATGGAAAGTGATGGAAGAGAGGAGAGTAGGGGGGGTACTGCTGTTGGTTCCAGAGAGGTACTAGTCAAGGAGTGGGAAAAGCGGGTCTGATACAAATATACAATCTTATGAGGTCAGGTTATATATATATACACATGAGAATGGAGAGGACGCCTCCAAAATTTTGCTAAAAAAACTTTTTTAACTCAAAGCCATGCAGTTTCCTTTACATTTGACTGGTCTCATCAACCCCCCCTCTCTCCTCTCTCTATATCTGTATCTATATGTACGTTTGTATGTATATGAAGACATGTTACACATGTATGTAGGCGTCCTGCTGTGTTTGGATTGAAATTTAAAAAGTTTTTTGAAAAATAGTAGGGATAATAAGTAGAGAGAGATAGAGAGAAAAATGTTAAAAGTAGGAGGAATCTAGGGAGAATCTAGAGGGTATTTTTTGAAAAATTCTTTTTGAGAATGGAAGCAAACACAAATTTGGCTCCGTTTGGCTAAATAAGTCAATCGACTTTTTTTTTTATCCTTATTCAATTTTTTTTTGTATTTGTTAGTTTTTGGTCAATTTTTTAGGAATTATTGTATCGTCATGTCAAAAGAAATCTATAAAGTAAAAAATTACGATCAAAATCTATTTTTTTTGAATAAAAATAAAAATAAGCCAATTTCTTCGTCTTTATTCAAAAAAAAATTGGATTTCGATCATAAGTTTTTACTTTTTAGATTTCTCTGGTCATAACGATGCAATAATCCCCAAAAAATTGACCAAAAACTAACAAATAAAAAAAATTTTGAATAAGGACAAAAAAAATAAGCCAGTTGGCTGCCCCGTTCAGCTAAATAAGCCAACTGGCTTATTTTTTTTGTTCTTATTCAAATTTTTTTCATATTCGTTAGTTTTTCGTCAATTTTTTGGGGATTATTGCATCGTCATGAGAAGAGAAATTTAAAAAGTAAAAAATTATGATCGAAATCTAATTTTTTTGAATAAAGACGAAAAAAATTGGCTTATTGGCTTATTTTAATCTTTATTCAAAAAAATTAGGTTTCGATCGTAATTTTTTACTTGTTAGATTCCTCTTGTCATGACGATGCAATAATCTCCAAAAAATTGACGAAAAAATAACAAATACGAAAAAATTTTGAATAAGGACAAAAAAATAAGCGAACTGGCTTATTTAGCCGAACGGATTTGTTCCTGCTAACCAAAAAGTTGTGGACTATCTATTCTAGTCCAAAAATGTTAAGTTATTCCACTAACTCGTAAGTTGTAGATGGTATATGAGTGGGTCAGAGGAAAAAAAAAAAAAAGAGGAGAAAAAAAGAGAGAAAATTGAGAAGGAGAAGTTATAGATTAGTATGAACAACTTAACAAAAGAATCTAAGCAGTAGTGCAAAATTGTTGACGGAAAAAGGGGCCTTATTCAAAAATTGCAGGAGTATTAATCACATGGTGTTGTCCATGCAGCGTTCACCATAAATCACGTATCGAAGAATTTGACGGATGGAAATGAGGATATCCTCGTTCCACTAACAATTTTTTTGGTTTTTTCCTTATTTTGAATTTTTTTTTTTTTGTATTTGTTAGTTTTTTGTCTCATTTTTTTTGGTTTTCCAATTTATCTTGTCAAGATGAATCCGGAAAACTGAAAAATTTTACTTTTACCCAAATATTTTGGGAAATAACCACTTTTTAGCCAAAAAAAATTGATTTTTTTTTAATACTTAAAAGTGGTTATTTCTCAAAATATTTGGGTAAAAGTAAATTTTTTTACTTTTCGAAATCAATAAATCACAAAAATTTGACGTAAAACTAATAAATATGAAAAAAAAATTAAATAAGGAAAAAATCAGAACCTTTTCTAAAAGTTCTAAAAGTCTTATTAGTGGAACAAGGTCTAGTTCTTTTATTAGGTGAATGAGAGACAAGTGATAACTCACGTTGTGTATTTGCGTTTTTCATACGCCGATAACATCACGTGACAACGCCACGTGTCACTTCATAAAAAGTAAAAGTAAAAGGGCAAAATTAAGAATCTTACCAAGATATGGCTCAACACTCGGTCGTTTGTTGAGCCATGTCTTTAGTCACGTCACATTTAGAATTCTTTTGAACGCCTCCATTTGTATTCATTCTAACAAGCTAAAACATAATTCGTCCTTAATAAATAGATGAAATCATTGGAGATGGTTGTAAAAATTTCCTCCGTTTGGATGGCCAGAGTGTACTGACCAACCAAATACAGTGCCCTAACAGCAAATCAATATTTTCGTTACACATTTCTCCTCAAATAGTCATAGTACTCCCTCCGTCCCAATTTATTTGTGCAAATTTCGACATATTTGCCCTTCAAAAAATTGTCTATATTTCACAATTCATATTATTTTATATAATTTCAAAAACATCGTATTATAGACCTAATCGAGATCTATCAAATAAGATCCATATTGCATATACAAAACATTATATACCGAAACATATAGACAATTTTGTAGGATGTCTCAAATAGCAAAAAGTGACAAACAAATCGAGACGGAGGGAGTACATGGCAAGCAATAAATGGTTAACTACTGTTTTCGTCAGCAACTAGAGGTCATTGTAGACTTGCAATCCAGGAAAATTTATTACGCGCGGTGGGGGGTGCCTTGCCTGTGGAGTTAGTTCCCTGATATGTGATAGAGAAGAGTTCGGGCGTCGGGCCACTGAATGATTACTCAGGCAGCCAATGTGAAAGTGATGGATGCCGAAATGGAAAAATCATCGGTTGCTCCTAGAGCATGGCCAATCGGCACTCCAAAACCCCTAGCCACAATAAAATCACATTGGTTTTGCAATTGGAATGTACGAACCCTACATAACTGCAAGATGGTTAATGGGCATTAGAGCGACACTTGGGCATGTTCTAAGAGCGTTGAATAATCACTTGTTAAAATGATTAGATTTTAGTTCAATTTCTAGCTAAAACATAGGATCTACCTGCATCAAATGACTCAAGTATAAACGTCTTAGCAGCATCTGAATGAGGCCTACAATATTGTTCGACTCGAGACACGTCTGTTCGAGATCTGTGTTGGGGCATTGCTGTAACCCTTTTTCTATTCTTATCTTTATCAGGAAGGATATGCACATGGATTTCACATCTCTACCTGCAAGTATAGATCCAGTTTGGACCCATTTCGGATTCAAAATAATGACCCGAGCAGCTCATTTTGTTTAGGACCCTTGTAAAAAATCAGCTAAATCGGATATCGGTAAGGGCGTTTATGAAATTTTAACGGCAACCAAGTTACTGGGTAACAGCTAAAAAGTTGCTGGATAACGGCTAAAAAGTTGCTGGGTAACAGCATACTAACTGTAGAAAAGTGAGTACTGAAGCAAGGGGAGCGTACAGAACGAACAAACGTAACAAACCACAAAACCGTAAACTCTAAACCATATCCAACCTTACCCCAGAGGAATTTAGGACTGAATTTTAAAGCAAAGTTGTATCTGCTGTAAAATACCATTACTGATGTTCGATTGAGCTATTTTTTTTACGAAGGCCACTCGAAACGGGTCCAAACTGGATCTTTACTTGCAGGCGCAGATTTTCACCTCTGGGTGGATAGCAAAAGAGGGCTACTTTCCCCCCACCCCTTGAACCCCACCCCATTTTCCGAATTACCCCTACCAACCCAACCTCCCGCTTTGAATTTTTTTTTCATTTTTTAAAATTTTTTCCGAATTACCCCTGTCAACCCAAACACCGCCCCCCTCCCCCTCCCACTGAATTTTTTTTTCATTTTTTAAATTTTTTTCTTTATTTGTTTCTTTTCGTATTTACATCCCCTTTTTTTTTTTTTTTTGGTTAACTCCAATTATAATTGGTTAACTCATTTTTTTAAATTTATTCTTTTAATTAGTTAATTAATTTGTCTTAACAATGAATAAAAAAAATAACTTGTAATGAACAATAATAAATTTAAACAAAATTTCATTTTATTCTAATTGAGTACATATTTTCAAAACATGAAAAAACATAAAAACACAAATTTTAATCAATATCTTCTCCAAATGGTGCTCCTAGCGGGTTTATACCCATTACTTCATATCACAATTGCAAACGTGCTTCATAACTGGCAGCCCATCGTATAGTTTCGTCCGATGCATTCCTCTCCCACCATATTGGGATGGGTGGTACAAGGTAATGAGGTTGTAAGAAAACTTGCACGAAGTGATCGTTATTAACACGGGCAATAGCAATTTTCCGGCGGTATTCTAGTGGAACTGGAGGAGACCTCAATGACAAATGAGTAAAACAACCGTAAACATCCTCATTAAATGTATGCAGTACAAAGTTGTACCTTGTTTCGATGACAATTCTTAAAGTCATAGCATCCATCCAATGTTCCTTTGGTGCCGTATGCCAGAACCAATTCAGTAAGATTAGTAGATTGTTTGTCCAATCATCTACTATATAAATCATGATTTTGTTCAATCTCTTCAATAAACTCCTGTCGTACTCGAATCCAACCATTTTCACCATACCCGATTTGTGCAGCTATCGCTCTGAATCCACAATGACCATCACCAAGCACATCAACAGTGTGAGAAATATAACACTGAATATTATGGGAGATGCTCTCCTCACTACGAATATCATTCTCAAAAGACCAATTATCTGAAATTGAAATGTTGTAGTCATCCATTGTTCTGGCACGAATTTTCCACTGCAGCGTTCCTAAAAAATTTAAAACCACATATTAATTCTTCGATTAATAAGTCAATAATTTCCACCGAAAATCATAAGAATATATTTTGGTGGATTATGTTTGACATAGAAATAACCAGGAAAGTCCCAAGTCGGATGGTCGGACGAGTCCAGTTATAATCACCATTCCTTCCTTAGTCGGCACGAAGCCAGACTTGTTGACAAACTTTCAAGGGTGTTAACCTCGGGTTACTCCACAGTCGTAAAAACGATCGTAAAGTATAGTGTCAAATGAACAGACACCTTTAGAGTGGAAATCACTTATGCTTTAGACCAGTAATTTTAATAAAATAAATTTACTAGCTATTTTTAGTATTTTAACTTAACATGCATTTTAAACACAAAAAGAAAATATAACTACAATTTTAACTAGAAAAGGTGACAAGAAATATTCTACCTTTCTTCTTAGTGGATAGTATAGCTACGGAAAAGAAAATACGTCGGCTTACAGAAGGTCAATGTGACCATCGAATGAAGTGACTTCTTACGGTAAGCTTACGGTAGCTTCGAAAGAGAAAAGAAAAGACTTTCTTCTTCTCTCGAAACTAAATTTGTACTAAACGACTAAATTTTTTGGATCGATAGGCTGGTCGGGTGGTGGTATGGTGGTGGCCTTGGGTTGAGTTTCTTGAACAACTCAAGAAGAAACTCAAGAACACCAAAATGGTCCTATTTTTTTTTTCCTTTTTTTTTGGTCCTTTATAGATTAAAAAATATAATTACAAAAAATAAGTTTTTTAATTTTCAATCCTTTTGAACAAGTGCAAAAATGTTATTTTTCTGATCATTTCATCATAAAATGGTCGTAATAAATTTTTCGCTCCAAAGTCTTTCAAGGGACACCCTAAGAGAATCTTAAAACTAAATAATGAGTTTTAAGGTGTTTGTTGAAAAGTCTTAGAGTAAAAAAATTCATTATGACCATTTAGAATAAAATCATCAAAAAAATACGATCATCGTCCCAGTTCAACTGAATTAAAAATTGAAGTACTTAATTCTTAAATTATATTTTTTAATATAGAAAAAGTGTATTTATAGAAATTAAATAATTAAATAAACGATAAAATTAAAAAGTGGGATACATTTGGGGGGGAGGGGGGGCCGGGTGTAAACCCGGTTTTAAAGGGGAGGAGGGCCGGGGATTACCCGGTTTTTAAGGGGGGGGCGGCGGTTTAGCAACGCTGTTATCATTATCTCTTATCTTATTCGGATACGATGACATAACAAACAGTAAGCTTGGTGCATGTTCTTTTCTTGATGGTCCCATTTGGTGCTGGACTTAGAGATGAAATAGAAGGGTAATCGGCCATGGGCCTCCGAAGCCGCTTTCTGAGGGGTGGGCTGTTGTCAACAGAAAGCTCCGTTTGGCCCAGCCTGCGAAATATCGACAAGTGTACCCAAATGCTACATACATATATATATACTGTAGTAAGAGCATCCGCAATGGGAATAATCAAAATCAATAACCAAAATGTGCCACATCATCATTTGATTATCCATTTAGTTTATAATCAAACTTAACAACCTCTACCTCCACATTGGTTATTTTTACATCCCGAATCAAAAAAACCCTCCACAATACACGATGCACATATATTCAATCGCAAACGAGTTCCAATCAAGCACCGGACCACACCAAATTATTCGTCTCGATGAGACGTTTCCAATGTGAGGTGTTTTTGAGTTATTGAGTTTTGAATTTGGTTATTGGGTTTGGTTATTGAGTTTTGGTTATTGATAAAAGTTGCTAAGTTTGGTTATGGAATGGATGAAATTTGGTTATTTGCTAAAAGACTTGTAACTTTGCTTATTACAATGTGAAGTATTTTTTGAGCATTGTTGTTAAGTTTGATTATCCACATCCATTTGCTTATTACAATGCGGATGCTCTAAGAGCATCAGCAGTGGAATAAACAAATGTGAATAATCAAAACATGCCACATCAGATTTTGATTATTCATTTAGAGGTTGCTAAAGTTAGCAATGTCAAATCCCACATTGGTTATTTTTTGCCCATAATCAAAACCAATGGGCCCTCCAAACTTTTTCCCTTCGTTTCATACATATTTTTTGAAAAAGCGGTTTTTGAAGAAAAAAAAACAATTTATGTTAGAAACAGTTCACAAAAAAATATAGTTTTTCGAAACAAAAAACAGTTTTTCAAAAAACACACATTTTGTTCACTTAAAAACTGTAAATATGATTTTGGAAATTTTGAGAGAATTGTATTTACACAAATAGTTTTGAAATTTTGAAACCTATAAATACAGTATTTTAAAAACTGATTTTGTGTAAAAAACAGTTTTTTTTGAAAAACACACTTTATTTACTTACAGTTTTTAAAATTTTTGAAAATTTTGTTTTCTGTAAAAAAAAGTTTCTGAAAGTTACAGTTTTTTAAAATTATTTTTTGAAAACATTGTTTTGAGAGAGAGAGAGAGAGAGAGAGAGAATGGAAGAGACAACAGATTTTTGTGTAATGCTGGTGTACTTGATTGAAAGATAAAATTTGGTTATTGACAAAACTTTGCTAGCTT
Organism: Rhododendron molle; assembly: GCA_025413875.1. Lineage (NCBI taxonomy): Eukaryota > Viridiplantae > Streptophyta > Magnoliopsida > Ericales > Ericaceae > Rhododendron > Rhododendron molle. The sequence continues at coordinate 41,546,271 of CM046395.1, forward strand.
TGACTATTGAAGAGTCAAAATTTGATGAGTTGTTAAGAGGTTGCTAGGTTTGGTTATTCCAATGTGAGCACTTTTTTAATCCAACATTGCTAACTCTAACAATTTTTTGTTTTTTTGCTTATTCCACTGTGGATGCTTTAAGGAATTGAGTTTGGTTCATCCTCCACTTAAGAGGGTGAACAAAACCCTCATTTTTATTAGTTGAAATGATGTCGATACACATGGATGCATGTGGGATCCACACACAACGAATGGCTCTAATCGTACTTGTGTTTCGTCTATTTCCTCGTATTTATGAGGTGATGATGAAGTCGCGATGCAATTTTATTGGTGAGTAACGCTGCAAATACTGATCCAAAGATCCTATAATCTTGGCCCAAATACTGATCCGAGGATTGAAAGTTCAAAAGCATAACCAAGTTTGTCTTTGCTTGTCTTTTTTTTTTTTTCTTTTTTTTTTTAAAAAAAATCATCAATGTCTTTGCTTGTCGATTCTAAGACTTTGCAGAGGCTTTGTATTTAATCATTTTATTTATTGGACTTATGATAGAACGATGAAGTCTATTTTTATTATCGGCATAAAAATGAGAAACTTTTTGTCGGATCACGCTCCAACTGAATTCGCGTAAATTAGAAAAATGAATCAATTGTAGTCTGTATCAAGGTTGTGAATCTCGTAACGATACCGGGCAGTACCGCAAGTAAATACCGTTTTAGCAGAAATCTGGTAAGGCAACCCTCTTGTTTCGTTACGGCAAATTTACAAGCTAATCTTGGACTACTCCGGCGTACTGGAATATTTTCCGGAGGTGCCGGCTTGTAACTCGATCTTGTTGCAGAGACGGAAAAAATCGAGAAATAAACTTATATCTTCACCCTCCGGTCTCTCTGGGCAGATGAGGAGAGCGGAAAATGAGTTGTCGGTGAAGTGAGGGGCTATGGTGTCACTACTAAGGCTCCGTTTATTTCGATGTAAAATGTTATACAATGGGAAAAAAAAATTCATGTAAAATGTTTTTTCGGAAAATAAATTTCAAAATTTTATTTTCCGGTGTTTGGTTGACATTTGAAAAATATTTTCAAAAATCGACAAAATAGTGTATAGAAAGAGAGGGGCTTAAACGGTAGAGAAATCCGATAATATTAGAATTGAACGTGAGTCAGGAAGACTGACGATCAAGGAAACTGAGTAGTGAGAATTGCAATAGAAGGCAGTGGATTCATTTCGGAAAATAACTTACGACAGATTTAAGGGTAAATCATTTTCATCCAATTAATGGAAAATGTTTTACATGTAAAATATTTTTCTCATTTTTTACACAACCAAACACCGAAAAATAGGTAAAATATTAAACAAACGGAGCCTAAGTGTATGAATCCCACAAAAATGTGTGGTGGATAAGGGTGTTAGAGCAACCTTGTTCGTTTTGGGTTCTCAAAACTTCTGGGCACGGTCTCCAATAAATTTTCTCTATCTATCTCTCTCCACCCATTACTTCAAAAAAAAACCACCTTAAAAACCCAAACCAAACAGGGCCCGCCCCAGGACCACCAAATAATTACTCAACAACCCTAACTCCTAGTATATTGGTAAATATTGTGTAATTGGATTCCATTTCAAACTCTCCTCTAAGCTTGTCACTAAGGTTACATGAACCTCATTTCTGAGTCGACAGGTAGATGAAGATTAAGGAAATTAATACAAAATACACACTAACCGCGCAAGCTGCCCGCCCGGTACACCTTGCATTACCACAAAAAAAAGAAAGTATAAATTAACCACCGATCGACACGACCAACCACCCGTTAATATACACCACCACATACTAATTAACTTCGCACAAGGACTATTGTTGTTGGGAATATAAGTAATGCAATAGTTTTTCCTCTCGATAACACTCAATACTATAATTTGATTACCTTTTCACATGCATTCTACGTTCAAAATGGTCTCAGGAAAGGTTAGTTAGAGATTTCTTATAAGAACACTAGCCCTGCTCAGTTAATAATGAGAATATTTTCATAGTATTTTTTTGATTAATTCCATGTATTTTTTTCATTATACACATAAAGGAGGAGCCGTATGAGATGGATCAAAAATAAAATACCTTCTCGCACTGCGGCTACTACTGCATTTTATTGAACAGCGAAAAATAAATTTATTATTCTCAAAAAAGTTCAAAGGGACCCAAGAACATCACACAAAAAACACGAGGGATCGATAAGGATAACCCAAAGAAGCCAACCAAGAATAGTACTGCATATATGGTTGAGGCCATTAAACTTGACGAGGTGGCCCTGCTCTAAAGCTCTCACACATTTTCCATCCCATTTCCATTTTAGGGGGGAGGCGGGGGGGCTGCTCCCCCCAAGAGGGGAGCAGCGTGCTGCTGCGCCCAGAAATGGGTCCACTCCGGTCTCGTTCCGATGATCGGAATCGTTCACTTTGTAGAGCTCGTTGAGTAGAACGACCATGCAAAAAATCAGCTTAATCGGATATCATTAAGTGCCTGATCGGAACCTTTTTATCTTAAAAAGAATGGATCCGAAACACTGAATCAAATCCACTTAAACCCATGGACTTATATGGGCTCCGATCAGGCACTTAATGATATCCGATTAAGCTGATTTTTTAGCATGGTCGTTCTACTCGACGAGCTCTACAAAGTGAATGATTCCGATCATCGGAACGAGACCGGAGTGGGCCCATTTCTGGACGCAGCAGCACGCTGCTCCCCTCCCCCGCCTCCTTTTAGGGGTCCCCCTAAACAAAGAGGGTATGTTCCCATACTGATATATGAAATTTGATTCATTTTCACCAACTTTTTCATTTGGCCGAACCTTCAAATTTCAACCTCTTCACGTGGGGCATTAATTTGACTCCAAAATTAAAGGACGCGAAAGTTCTGTTTCACTGTCCCTAACTCAACTGGATCCAATTCAACTAAGCCCACAACCTTTTACCACGTGACTTGTATTATTTGAATGTGCAAAATTTTCCAGCCTCTCTTTCTATAGAAACTTGCATGTGATCATCTTTTTTCTCTCTAATAATAAAAAACTTACCAAGAAAAATAACAAAGTTGCCATTGATATTTTACATTGGTAACGTACGTATTAATTCTTCCGTTATGTTGTCAAAATCTTGGAAACTAAAACAAGAAAACAATTTGACGAGATGGTCGAAAGCTGCGTACACATGCATGCACCCTGCGCGCCTTGAAATTTCAAGGACCATGCGTTGCCGCAGAGGGGTACTTGTCAGGATTAGGTTTGTCAGGTTGCGTGCATCTCTGCAAATACATTGGGGATCGACCAATCCCGTTGTTCAATGGAGGGGAGTTTTTAAAAGTTAGAGCACAGTTTTATAGAGACTTGTTCTGCAAGAATTAATTAACACGTACTATGAGATTTCAAATCTGAGATCTAGGGAGAGAATAACTCTCTTAATTCCAAGCCTTGGGGTTGCATTAATTTACGATGAACATTTTGAACAAGCTAAGGTGGCACTTGCATGCTGCAGTTGTTAGAGCTTAGTGCCACAATTAATTCCATGGGAGTTGAGTTAATCTATAATCAGGCCCTCTGGATCTCTATATGTCCATTTACTTCTCTGGCCGGCCCCTATTTCTTTAGACCGAAGGATTACTCCAGTTAGTTGGTAGGTTTGCTCCCCATAAAATTGATCAGGATTCGATTCTTCGGATTAGACCGCAAGAAAGTTATTCCTTCTAAATTCTCTAATCCCGGCGTGGATGGTCTGTCTTTAACTGAACTGATGAGAGGATTAGTTAAAGTGCACGTAAGATGACCTGCCTTCTAACTGAACTGAGAAGAGAATTTGCTAAAGTGCGCTTAAGCTGGCCTGGACATCCCGTGCCATCCAACCATTTTTTTTAAAAAAAGTGGCTCTTTTGGCTGGCATGTATGGTTTTTTCTTCTACGTACTTTCTGTTTTCTTGGCATGAATCTCGTGAAAATTGAAGGTCAGATTTCTGCCAGCAAGATCATGGCTGCCAAACAAATTTATCAGGTTTGAATGAGAAATGATTGTACTTTGGAGAACGTTATTGTGGTTCGTATGTGCGGCCAATTCAAGTAATGATTAATTAGTACTAGACTACGCATTTGTCAATGAAGAAGAGCACGAGGGAAGAAAATCTTCTTTACAGAAGTACGGTAAATAAGCGTTTACAACACTCAATCGTAACTGTTGAAAAATGTTTCGAGGAAGAGCTAATTGTGACCGATTATAATTGAAAACGAATCTCAGTCATTGATTGCACGAATAGACGGCTGAGATTGCGCCGCTCCGTAAACAATCCGTCTGTTCACAGAGCCTGCGTGAAAAAAGGCTCTTGCGTGAAAAAAAAAAAAAAAAAAACTTTTCTGGAGAAGAGTTAATTGTGACCGATTATTTTGTTTTGGGTGTTTGTCTCATATCACGTGGGTCGCATATAATTAATTGTTGGTAATTCCTTCCATCTCAATTTGTATGTCGATTTCGGCATTCGTGCATCCTAAATTTTTCCCCATGCTTTAATTTATAATGCTTTCTGACGACCAATTTTGGAATTTTTTTTTTAACGGAACTAGTTGAGATTATTATCAAACAAGATTTATATTGTTTATAATAAACATTATAAATTAAGGCCATTACCAACTAGTACTTAAGACTTAAGAGGTTTGCAATGGTGCAAGTGATAAAATTAAAAAAAAAATTTGGGACCGATACAGTATTTGTATGTATTTGAAGGGTGTGCATGGAGTCCAGAATCAATTATAGAGTCCGGTACTATGTCCAGTTTTTTTTATAACTGTGTGCGGATTAGGATCCGTTTGATCGAGTTTGCCAAGAAGGTGACCGCGCCCAAGAGCCACCAATAATTTTCCCCAACACTAGTCGATCGATCGAGAGCAGTAGTAGTCTCGACTCTTGAGAGACCGCCACAAGGACCTCCAACAAGTATCAACACCGCGCATAGCAGAGGAGTTGGCCCACAGGAATATGTGGCACGGTGCTGTGGGTGCTGGGGCACCACGTGCCGGCGTCCCTGGAGCACCCATTAGATTTTCGACAACAGATAGTATGCACTATGTACGCAGTAGTCGTCAAAATAAAGGCGCACATCAGTCACAAAAATGGACAAATCGATCTGGACCCCGCACGTTAACGAAAGCTGATCACATCCATCAATCAAGTAGAACGAATTATTGTTCGATTCACGCCGAGGTCGATCGTTTCGACGAAGCTAGACACGCCCATGTGTTTACCTTTACGCCCAGCCTCGGCCTCGGATAGTCAGATGCTGGATGGATAAAGCTTGATGCTTATGTTCACTTTCCTCGTTCCAATTGAGGAATCTTAATCTTATCTCATCACCAGCTGTTAACTTGGGTACGAAGGTGAGGATAGCACACGTGGGAGAAAGGGCTCTCCTGATTAGGCACCTCTCTTCCCCAGATGGCGGGTTCAATTCCCATCGATTGTCCTCATCCCTCCCTCCCTCCCCCTACTAGGAGGGACGGAGTCAGGGTTTTCGCGTAGCGGGAGCGAATATACACAATCAAGGAGATTAAACAAAAGAGACACAATAATGTGAATTTTTTCTAACTCAAAAAAAATACAAAATAACACCAATACATGCAAACCTAAATAAGTTTCTCATATCTAGTGCAAAAAAAATCACAAACATGTTTCTCATGTTATCGATGGTGGAATCACGTGGTAGTAACATTTAAGGTACCTAATCCTATCTTTGAACAATCAACATACCGATGGTGGAATCACGTGGTAGTAGCAATGGCGTGGTGTTTGACAACGTCCTTGTGGTGCTAGTTGTCCTCCATCAGCAACTGCTAGCTTCGTTAGGGCAAAATGTTGGGGGAAGAAAAGGAAAACGCAAGATGAGAGAGAGATTTGGGTTTGGGGCAGTCAATAGTCGTTCTTTTACAGTAAAATCAATCAAGGTAAAATTTAATTTGGCTTTAGCTAGCCCCCCAGTTCTTAGGAATTTAATTAGGCTTTAGCCCCCAATTCTCAGGAATTATATATGGCTATAAGTCAAAAATACTAAACACTAGCTTACTCTTTCTCTTTGTTTAGCAAAAAAATGTTGGGAGGCGAGCTAAATTTTTGGAGGGGGACAAGACTATAGATTTTGCTTATAAATTTATTTTTCAATGTAATACTAGTATTTTTTTAGAATTGTCGGGGGGCGGTCCTCGAGCTCTCGCTCCATCTTAGCTTACAATAAGGACTTGCTATGTTCAAAAAAACATAAATTGTTACCTTAGATTGGGTGGTCGCACCATATACTAGAGTCTCCTACCACAGCTATTGTGCATAAGCTTAATTCGATTGGAATGTGGTCCAAAGAAAGGATTTTGCTTCTCAGTGAAAGTCGAACTAGAAACTTGTGTTTTTGAGGCACTTAGTTTCCACCCCCCTTACCACTTGAGCTAATCCTTTCGCACAACATCGCCTGTTTAGTCATCACTACATGAACGAAATAATTTTTCCCGAACGCTCGTTAATTTTCTGATCTCGACTCGAAAAGTGCTGTATAATGTATATGAAACAAACTTAAGCTGATAGACTTCAACTTGTGAATGACTGGATTGAAGCTCATGCAATAACAAAACGCGCCTTAACAACTTACGACTCTTGCCTCTATTCGACTCGTTTACAGAGAAAGTATGATGTATAGCCTTTGTTAGAAGTTAAATCGAGCATTTGCGAGAAAGAACAACATTTCCCATGCATGAAAACATAACGATTGCAAAATCCGTACTAGGTTTTCATTGTTTCTGCTGAAGCTTTCCATGCTGAGAAATATCGCATGAAAGGACAATAATTCTCCGAAAAGATACAACTTTACAGTCTAGACCTACCAACAATATGATGTGAATTATCAATCATCATTTCGTCTAGCCTCTAGCAATGTATGCACCTATTCCTGTTTTCTATAAAAGGATAAGGTGATGAACAATCAAAAGAACCAACTGGGGCTACCTCAGTTAGCCAAGACTCTTGCAAGTTGCATCTCTCACCAGGAGTTCGGGAGTTTGAATCTACCTAGCTACCTGCGTGTGGATGTTCTTCCCTTATATGGGTTTTTCCTTTATTTGTTTGTTTCTTCCCCGTGATGGGCTTGTTTCTTCTGTTGGAAGAATTGTTGGATTTAGTCATCTCGTAGACTCTCACGGTTGATGTAGTGTCCCAGATTAATACTATGTTCTTCATACGTGATGTAAAATGATCTATCCTATCAATTGACAAAAAAAAAAAAAAAATCAATGAAGACAGATGATATATAGTTGGTGATGAGGATCAATCTTGACTTTTGAGGGCCTAAAGTGAAAATTAAAGATGGGTCCTTGCACGAATCTCTATGAACCAAATATAAGTAGATAAATTATCTTTCCAAGAACAAATCCAATTATTCATTAACAAGAAAAGATCCTATTTCCGTTGCGCCGAAAAAAGAAAAGAAAAATATCCTAAAATAATAACCAAGCATTCCAAGATATCCAAACCATCCCATGATGGGTACAAATAGTACTGGACCACCAAAGCTAAGAATGTCTGCTGTACTCGACAAAGCACATGCTTTGGGCGACTGATCCAAGGCTTACAACAGCCCATGTCTAACGGGTTTCTACTAAACTCGCCAGACAGTTGAAGTGATAAAACCCAACATGCTTCACCTCCCCTGGGAAGGATGGCCCAAGTGGCCTGCGACTGTCAAAACTGCCAGAGCCCTCCAAGAAATATTCTAACAAAATGGTTCCACCGGATAAAATTTCCATAAACACCTATAAAATAGGCTCCTTCAGCCACAAAACAGGTGACATGTTCAACTCTCCCAGTACTATTTTTACTCGGGTTCCTTTATTTCTTCAAATAACTACTGACTGAGGCATCGATCGGAGGTGTTTTGGTCGACACCCCACCAGTGTCAAAGCACTCTGTCTCGCAGGTCATCAGTTTAGCACGGCGAAAAATGATTCATCATCCCAAGATTTTCAAACCATCTCTTAAATATACTTAATCGCATAAAAGTTTAACTGTGCATTACAAGATTTTAAAAACGTCATTTAAATATCACTCTACTTGCGGTTTGGTTCTTCTAACATAGTTGAGCAAAGGTAAGACTTCAGCAATTTAAACTTTGATTTCTTCAGAAGCAATTGTGTAACAGGAATAATCAATATATAGTACTCTATGAGCAATTGATGCATTTGGAAAACAATTCCCCATCCATTTCGAACGTTTTAGCACTTCAATTGGATTGTTTATCTCTTGCGGTAAGCTCTCTCTCAAGACTTTCAATTCCGAAAATAACTCTTTTCGATCAATATCAGAAGTATCCTCATGTTTCAAAGAATCTTCTAACTTGGCACAACATAAGGAAAGTTTGGGCCTTTGGTGAGTTCGAAATTGGGCCATATCTCTAGTTACATACATATCTTTTGCTGGACTATTACGAAGGTTACCAAAATAGGAAGGACCCTAAAGTTCGTAAATTTATGGGGCCCAAAGCTGCCGCACCTCGAGTTTTAGCTTAGGCTGGCTCAAACATTGTTTAAGTTGTTTTCTATGAGTTGTATGATCATGTATTGAGCTGGGGCTTTGGATTTTTGGCCCATAAGTGTCTCATCATTAACTAACAGAGTTTCTGGACCAATTCTCTAGCCCCGTTCCTGTCATGGCTTTGTTTCACTTTTCCCACATGAAGTATTTTGCATAGAAAACAGCCTATACTGTATAAACTTCGATGGATTTGTCCAGTGGGTTCTGCCCAAGCAACATTTAGAGAATCATAACGGACTTCTGCCAGGCCTTTCATAAGCATGTGAATCTTTTTCTGTATCTTCTCAGGGCAAGCATGTAAAGTTTTAGCCACTGAAAACCATATTTATGCAGAAATTATCTCTACACTTCCATGAGCTCATTTTTACATCGGTCATTTGGGCTCATTTTTACAATGCAGATGCATTTTGGTTCATGCTGTTCAAGGAGGTCAATTTGAAAACTTCGCAAATCTCTTCGAACATAGGAGGCAAATTTGAGTATCGTCAACAATCATATGAGAGGGGGCAAAAGTTCCATGCGCGAACAAACAAACTTAACCTGCATTAATTTCGCAAAGGCTACAAGAGAGTTCGACCTCACCCAATAAACTGATGTGCCAGCATCGAATACATGAAATGCGGGTTATTTCTCAAGAAACAATGGACAGTCTCAATCAGGAAAACTAACATGTGGTATACACACAGTGGGGTGATGACAAAACAAATTGATCCACGATATCCAAAAAGGAAAAAAAGCACATCTGAGGCACAATTTAGAGTACAGTATCAACTCATGAGAGAAATATTCTGCGTCATTATTGTATAATATCCCACCAAGTGCAAAACCATATGCCTATGACATCAATATATCAGTACATATCAACGAGCAGTTATGGTAGAGGATGAAACCAAAACCATCCTCCAAAAAAATCAAATACTACAACAAATAATGGAGACACATATACTAATCTGTTCTTTACAGAATACAATCCCCACAAAAATGGAATTTCCATCCAGGAGGCATCACCAATCCATATATGATTAATCTGCAAAAGTAGAAATCAAACCTTTTTGAAGTTGTCTGCGAGATTTGCTTCGTATTTGTTAACTGTCGACTCCAACTTTACATCTTCGCAGGAACAGGGGCAGGGAGAGGAGCAGCACCACCAGTAGTTGGCCTAATACGAGCAACAAGCACCAATATAGTTTCAAGAAGCAGGAAAAAGAATAGAAGACCTTTACAAACTCAGGAAATTGAGACTTACAGGCCAACGAAGACTTTGAAAGAATCATAGATTCCCCATTGGGCACCAGTAAGGGATCCAATCATAACTATACGGAGCGGAAGACCACGGGTACACAGACCCCACAAGCCCATCTTCTTGACAGCCTGTGACATGAGAATGATGTCAAGGTAGTGCAACCGAAGGTAAACGCATAAACTAGAAGCATACAAATAGGTATGAGTAGGGTGGATATAACCGACTCACATCACCCACTGTTGCCCCCTTGGCATTGTTAAGGAAAGAGACCAAGTTATCAGCAGGATGTGATACAACAGCACAGAAAATACCAGCAACATATCCACAGGCGAAGCTTACTCCAAGCTGAAAACTCTTGCTGCACTGGTCCTTGGGGGTTGGGACGGCATACTTGTAAAAGTTCTCCACAAGAGTCTCAAAAGTTGCAAACTTCATCATTGTATCTGCGAAGTACCCATTTTGACTGTCAGCACTTAGCAGGCCTCCAATAAGGGGATGTTATTCGATATAGCAAACGAAAGTTTCAATAATAGAAGCAATCTCACTTGCTGAAAAGCAAAGGAGAAACGGCTTTCTAATTGTCCAGAGCAATTCAGTAAGATTTGCAGCCAATTAACTATAAAACCAAACACTTTATGCCATATGTTTTAATCGGAAATAAAGGGAAGGTCAGCTTACAGGGAATCTGTCTTCCCCAAAGAGGAACAAGCCCTTTGTAAAGCCTGCAAAAACAAGAAAATATCACAATAAACGTACAATATTTACAAGACACAATAATTAAACAAGCACGAAAGGACCGTACAATTGAAAGCCAACTTTTAAATGAGACTCATACCCAAGAGCACCTTCAGACTTGACGAATTTCGGAAGGCCATCTGACAAACCTTTGGCAAACCCAGGCTGAGTTTGGACACGAACCTTCACTGCCTCGAAGGGGCAGAGCGCAACACCAGCAAATACTTCAGCAGATGCAGAGCCAGCAAGGTAAATCAAGGTTTTATACTTTGCTGCATATTCTGGACCAGCAATGTCCGAGTAGTACTTCTTGAAGAAATCATATAATCCGTACTTGCAAGCACCCTGAGCACTGTAACCAAGCAAGGTTGGCACCCAACCCCTAAAGAAACCTTTGGCTCCCTGCTCCTTGAGCAGAACTCCAAATCCAGAAGAAATGCTCTTGTACTTTGTAGGATCAATCTGAAAATTGGCCAAAATCAATACCACCAGAATGCCTCTAGTAAAGAAACAAACGGAGCAAAAGGAAATTTCTACATTCTACCCTCATTATCATGGCACTGCAGGAACTGTTTTTTCGAATTATGAGCTATGGAATGCTAGTTTCATTTTAGCATACATATGCAGGTGACACCAAAGGGAAGCTCTGGTTTCGTGAAGAAAAAACTAAGTCAAGACCATAGAACTGAAACTGCAACCATGGCATTAAGAGACTATGTTTGATCTTTCTTTTTTATGCGTTTCCATTTCATTTAAAGCTTCAATATGGGGGAAGCAATGAGGCAGGTTGAACTCCTGAAGTCAAAAATCAAAACCGACCCGGTCGCTACTTGGCTTGTAAGGCTGGCGTGATAACTAAGATCAAAGGAGGGCTTATTTATGAAAACAACTCTGATCCATAACAATGAGCAAAAGCTCCTACACAAGATATCATACACCATCTATAAGCCTTTCCAAAGTCAAAACAGAAAACACGAAAATCAACCTTAATGAGAAATGGAGATAATATCGATGGCTAAAATTGCAAGATCGACATCGGCTATAATGTGAAAAACGCATTCACATTATAGAGCAAAATAGTACTATAGTCTTATCAAAAATCCAAGTGATGCCTGAAAAAAAATTGCACTAAAACACAAAGTCAGAAGAAAATTTTACTGGATCAGGAGCTTAACTTGAAAACAGCAAATTAATGAAACAAATCACCTAATCACACCATGCACAAACCACGGTGTATGTGCGAGGACAGATCGAGAGGCGGATGAGAGCGGACGTTGAAATCTTCCTTGGAATTATAGTACATTTATTCCTCAAAAAATTTAAAAGTCATGTTGGTTCACCCGCCCAACTTCGTTTTGAAAAATTCAATAGCCGCCCAACCAAGAGTTTAATACTATTTTTGGCAAAAAAATTACTACCGATCATTTGTTATTCTATTTTTCATTTCTAAAATGGATAGGATGCATAAAATCGTAGTAATTGAATTGGTTGGTAAAAAACATATACGATAATCTTTTCGGTAATACTTTCACAATATATTCGTTTTGGGAAGAAAAAAAAATGGCTTTTCATATGTTCGTAAAACATTTCTTAACGTTCACCTGCTCCATCTTAAAATCTTGCCACCGTTTGGGTGTGTGAATTTGCCAAAACTCACGTGTACAAGTTGAGAGATAGGAAAACCATGCTATCGATTTCTTAGGGGCAAGTTCATAGATGCATTTGCTCTGGTTTTAAGTAGGGTTCCGCTAGTGAACGGTGGATTTATGGTTTATGGTCCCAAGATAAAGGGCTGCAAAAGAGCCAAGTTGCTCGCGAGCAACTCATGGCTCAACTCGTGAAGGCTCAACTACTTTAGTAATCGAGCTGAGCTCCAGCTCAAGTTTTTAGATCGTTTATTAAACAAGTCGAAATCAACACTCAAAAGTTCGGTTCGTTTTATAGGCTCATCTTGTTTAAAGAGACTCGAAAAGTAAATTAACCCCGGCTTGGCTCGTTAAGGCCCGGCTCGTTCATAAAAAAGCCGAACTCAAGCTCGAGTTTTAGGCTTGTTTGGTAAACGAGCCGAGCTCAAATACTATAAATACTATAAAGTTAGGCTCGGCTCGTTTGCACCCCTGTCATTAGTCGAGGTGGAAGCAAGTTGGCATGTACATCAGGTTATCAAAAAAGAGAGATAGAGAGAGAAGGGGATGAAATTGGGAACGGACCTGCATGTTACACTTGACGATGTCGAGAGGGGTGAGGGCCGTGTGAGTAAGTCCACAGGCGAGGCTTCCTCCGACTGCACTGGCCGCATAGAATGCCGGCGAGTACATCGCTATCTTGCCTGCAGGCTCGCTGGGAGCCGGGATCACGAAGCTCTTCCTCTTCTCCTCCGTCGACGGCGAAACCGACGCCGAGGAACGCGCCGCGGGGTTTCGAGTCGTGGCGAAGCGGTCTAAGTGGGTGAGTTTCGTTGACAGAGACGTGGAGGGGGAGTATATGAAGCTCGGGATCAGAGATTGACGAGAGCCCTCCGAGAACTCCATTCCGAGAGGGTAACTCTGTGCGTGCTCTGTTTTGTGTGTGTGGTTTGTAGCAGAGGAGAGAGAGAATACTCCAAGGTAGTATAATGGAGAGCGAGAGAAAGAGAGAGACAGAGAGAGACAGTCGAGAATCTCTGCGTTTTCAACGACTAATCGCTCTGCTTCGCGGTTTAAATGGCTTTTGATGGATCTATTTGCCCCCGTACTTGTCCTGAACTACGGAACTATTTTGGGAAAATAAAAAATTATAATTAAATGTTCGGGTCAACATACCAGTGTCTCCTTAAATCATGGAAGACTATAAATCTACCGTCAACTAATAGAAGACCTGTGCTTCATCTGGCGAATAAGCTAGATCCAACGAGGCGCTGCCAACATTTTTTACGGTGAACTTGAGTTTTTTATTTCTTCCTTTAAGTAATAATTAGTGTTCCTCCTCCCGTGGACGTTTCCTTTCCGTTTGTGGGACTTTCTCCACTCTTTTGTGGATTGGATGCGGATGATTTCATCTAAGCTTCTTCCTATGGTTTCAACTGAATTTCCCTAAGAAATCTTTTACTGTCAAATCTTTGCCTGCCCCTATGCGGCTATGCCCAATATTATTTTTGGTATCATGGTATGCAATTCTCGGTATGCTTTCGCAGCATGTGTCGTAGAGTCTGTTAGTACGTGCGCCCATGTCTAAATTTCGGCAATTTCGGTTCATTCAACATCATGCGCTGGAATTTTTGTAATGCCCCGGGCTTTTGAAACGAAAAGAAAAGAAATAGTTGGTTGTTCAAAAAAAATAAAAATAAAAAACGTGAGATGGCATGCCTGTAATTACTTGTAAATGGCTTCTGTTGGAGGGCAAACCATATTAAACGGCTCGAGACATGAAAAAAAAAAAAGAACCTTCTGAATCACTGGCATTTGACATTTCCAAGTACTTTGGAGAACGGAAAGTGTTTTTCCAAGTCAATGTGGGTTTGCTTTGACCATACAGTTTGGCCCAATGGCAGCTGGTTTGAGGACGCAAGCACTGAGGTTTCAGGTCCTTCGTGTACGTTCGCACGAAGTTTCGATTTAGTATTCCAGGTGATTTGAATCACGAGAAAAACTTCAACATCCGTAACGAAAGTTTACGAAAGGTGAATTGCCATTTTCGGACGGTTCAGATTTTAATCAAAAAAATTCGGGGAAAAAGAATTGGGATCGGTCATAATTGAAAACGAATTTCAGCCGTTGATTGCGCAAATAGACGGCTGAAATCGCGCCGCTCTGTAAACTCGTTGTTCACGGAGCGACCGTGAAAAAGTCTATCTTCTCTTCGAATCACATGAGAATTTTTTAACAAGATCCTCAAGATTCTCGTTTGTATCCAACGGTCTAAAATAGACCGAAACACCACCGGTACGCACATTTTTGCGTACGCGTGATGTGAGGAGCGGTGCAACAAGAAGACCGTATAGGTGCAAAGTTGCAAACATAACAATGGTCAACAGGAGGTATGGTGTGGTACGACGATCGACCGGGCTTCGTATTGAACTTTATGAGGTCAAATTGTATTCGCATAACCCCCAACTCAACCAACTTAAGCCGCTTTTGGTTGGTTATTTCCCCAAACAGAAAGTCTGCTTGCACATGCAGATTGTGCACAGATTTCGTTGTGGGGTCCACTACGGGTTCCACACAAATCATCCAAGTCGTTCATTAAATGTAGAACATTTTTTCAAGGGTCCCATAAAAATAAGTTCAATCCGATACCTATAGATGCTTAATCCAACCATATAACTTTTCATTATCCGAAAATCTGAATGAAAAATTAGATGGTTGGATGAAACACCTATAGGTATCGGATTGAGCTTATTTTTTCCCGGGGACTCTCAAAAAAATATTTACATTTAATGAACGGCTCGGATGATTTGTGTGGGACCCGTGGTGGGCCCCACAACGAAGTCTTGTGCACAGAAATCTATGTGTAGCAGGACTGTTCCCCAATTTTAATAACAAAAAGTCTAATGATACAGATAAAAATCTGTACCAGTGGTTAAAACTCCTTTTTAGATCTATTTTGGGTCTCAAAAAATGATCGGAGTCACTCATTTTATTTGAAATACTTTGCTTATGGTCCCTGCAAAAATAAGCTCAATCCGGTATCGGTAAGAGCATTTACGAAACATCTAAACTTTGCGTTAGAATTCAGGCTTGAATTCTTGGACAAAATTGAACGTTTTGTAGGTGTCTTAACCAATATCAGATTGAGCTTATTTTTCGCAGAAGCCATAAATAAAGTATTTTAAACAAAATAAGCGGTTCCGATCATTTTTTAAAACCTAAAACGGGACAAAAATAGAATTTGTACACATTAGTACAAATTTTATATCTGTTCCAGTAGCACCATTCTTTTAATAACTTAACAAATCTCTAGCGGCC
This sequence comes from Rhododendron molle, assembly GCA_025413875.1. Classification (NCBI taxonomy): domain Eukaryota; kingdom Viridiplantae; phylum Streptophyta; class Magnoliopsida; order Ericales; family Ericaceae; genus Rhododendron; species Rhododendron molle. The sequence continues at coordinate 41,561,788 of CM046395.1, forward strand.
CGTTAATTTTTTCGACCGACCAACCAAATCTCTCTATTGAACCAATCTTTCTTTAGGAAGGAAGAGAGAAATTGTCCGCCTATAGAGGGGCTATAAAGTCTAAAATAAGTTAATTCACAAACTCAAGGGTTGCTCCAGTGGTAAGGGCGAATGACTGATTTTGAGAGTCTCCCTTTGGTCAGGGGTTCGATTCCCCACTGGGTGAGTACCCTAATAGTAAGTGGGGGGCCGTCATTGGTGTGGCCGCGCTAATTCTCCCGAGATTTTGGTTGCGCAATCGGATCCAATTGTGATTCAACTGTAGGGCTATTCGTCGGTTATTAAAAAAAAAAAAGAGGCTAATTCGAATGTGTTGTGCCTACCAAACAATGCAGTCGGGCAGGGTCAAATAAACTTATCCGCTCAATTAATTAACCAAAAAAAAAACTTATCCGATCAGTTAGTATCTCACCATCCTAGTGCTGCTTCCAAATGAGCTCTTAAGGGAGATTTTTTTGGTACAATTTCGTTGAGTAAACCATTTATCCGTTACGATATCGTGGCTAACTAAAAATGGATTAAAAACTTGTAATTTGAGTGTTGGTTAGCTATGGAACCAACACTTCCACCACACCTCATTAATTAATTATGTAATTAATTAGTACTTTTCTGAATAACTGAAAATGATGAGATTGTGGGAGGGAGAGAAGCGATATGAAGGATTCGCACAATAGCATATATGAGATTGTATAAACGAAAAATGAGACAAAACGGATCATTATTTTAATTTTTGGGTGGAAGAGAAAGAAAATACGGGAGGAGAATCCAGCTAATGGCACCCCCTCCACTATAGTTATCTCCCACACGAGGAATACTAATTAGCCCCATGTAATCCTCTCTCTTTTTGGGACTACGTAATTGCACTGTAATGTTGAATTAAATCAGAAGACACAAGAATCAGGTTTTTTTTATCCTCAAATAATGCGTCTAGGTTGAAGTTTATAATTTTCCAATACTCCGTATTTTGAAGAAGAAACCAAGTGCTCGAGCCTTGATGTAATATAAAGCTGCGAATGTTCGCCAATATTTGCAGTTTAAAAAAGTAGTACTTAGTATACAGCTGGGAATGTAAATTTCATAACCGCAGGGGTTGTAATGTTAACTCCGAAAAATTACGGTTGTCAGCTCGAGCAAACAAGGTATTCTGTCTCCCGAATGAAAAAAAGAGCAAAAAACGCCGTTGCCGGGGATCGAACCCGGGTCACCCGCGTGACAGGCGGGAATACTTACCACTATACTACAACGACTTGGATGCTCAAGCTGCCTCAACATTATTTACAAATACGTTTACAAAAGAATCCTCATTTCTTTTTGAATCCGCCCAACAAGAGGTTCTTAACATTAATTCAATAAGTTTAATAACCACATTTTACACTGCTTAACAAATTAAGTATCACTTAAAATGTATGTTAAAAAGTTGAAAAAAAATAATTAGCTTTGAGCTACTTAATTCTGACTGAATTATTGTGTACTTACATTCAACCATCATACCACCAACACCTCCACCAACACAACTACCACCATCACCACTCCACCACCACCTGCTCCACAACTCCGCCATCACCATTACCACCACCACCGCCATCATCACCACTCCACCGCCACTCCACCACCACCAATACCATCACTACACCACCACTACCACCACCACCACACCACTACCACCACCACCGCTTCTACCGCCACCTCCACCACCATCGCCACTCCACCACCACCACTACCAACACTACACCACCACCACCACTCCTACCACCTCCACCACCATCACCATCACCACCACCACCACAATCACTACTCCACCACCACCACTCCTCCGCCATTACCATAAGTATATTGTGACTGTTTATAAATTAAGAAAGAATTAGAACAAAATTAATTCATTATTATTTTTAATTCATTGCTTAATATGTTTATCAAACAACTTATCAGTTTAAAAAATTCAGCATTCAGCTTTTAATACTCAGCTTTCAGTTTTATCAAACAGCCCCTAAGTGCCATGGAGATCAAGAAAAAATAATAATAATAAGTTCCATGAAACACGCCAACAAAATTCAATAGGATGAAAATGTTACATGTTGCTCAATTGTTCGTCGTCAAGGGAAAATTGCATTTTCCATTTTATGAAAAAGGAGGGGAATCGTATGTCGTATTTAAAAGAGTTTATGCACTAAAATCACCACAAGCTTAGTATCATTTTGTCGTTTAAAAAAAAAAAAGAAAAATACGAGAACAGCAGTATCGATCAGTCTAACCTTATTTGCAGTAGGGGTGACCATGGTCCGGTTTGGTTCGGTTTTATAGTAAACCAAGAACCAAACCAATACTTACGGATTATGAATTTGGAGAACCAAACCAACCAATAAATTCCATTGAACCAAACCAATCCAAACCATTAAAATACGGTTTGGTTTCGGTTTTAAACCACGGTTTACTTTGAACTAAGCTATCATCTTTAAAAAAAAATTAAATACATAAAATTACGAAGATAAATTAAAAGAAAACTAGTATATATTAAAATCAATTCCATTCAAATTACCAAAACACACTAATATCAACCAACTTATTAAGAGTAGAATACCAACAATTGTTTCAAGTCTTAAACTCAGAAAATGAAATAGTGGTAATTCACAAAAGTGAACCAACTAAGAATACCAACTATTAAACATCTTAGCAAGGAAGGAAAACTAAATATTGCGGTAGATTAGTAGGATCAATAAATAAATTAGAAAAGTAGTTGAGTAAAGCTCCCATAATTAAATTATATATATATAATTATAAATATATATGTATGTATGTATGTATTGTGTGGTTTGAATCGGTTTGGAACCATAACCATAAATGTGAATCCACAAACCGAACCATATAATACGGTTTCTAATTTTTTTAAACCATGACCAAACCATACTACTAAAAAACCGAACCAAACATTTCGGTTTGGATTGGTTTGGACTGGATTCACGGTTTTACGGATTTTTTGCTCACCCCTAATTTGCAGTCAATTGTGCTTTTCATCTAGCTAACATCACAGAAACTATCAGATTATCCTCCCTTCGTTTTTATGAAGCCCTTAACGATCATGTTCTCAGAAAACTTGTTTGACTATTAATCCATCTTCAAGTACTTCTAAAAGAATTTTTTTTTATAAATTATTTACCTTCAAAGTAAAGTTGAGGAGTAATAAAGACATTTAACCACTGGCTAGTCTAACAAGAGAAATACTGGGCAATACTATGGGACCTCTCCTCATACTCAACTACTCATGCTAAGGGACCTTCTTCTAATCATTCAGGTTTTTTAACTCAGACTCCTTCCTATACTCCTGTTTCTGTATTTACTAGTAGTATATTTCTTTGCCCATTTAGTCTTTTATTTTTTAAAAATCATGTGAAATAACCTTTTAAAAAGTGCTTGTTCTCTAATTTTTTTTAATTCATTTTGAAACAGCGCGCGGAGTCGGAATTTCAATCTAAGCCGGGAGCCGAGCAAATAGTCAAATTTTCATTCAAAAAATGTAAATTGTTTATAGTACTCATATCTTTTGTGATTTGGTATACCACACTATACACTTACATTATCTTGGGTCAATGCAACAATATGTATGTGATTTATTTTAGTTTTTCTTTGAATAATAAAATACACGTATTACTTCTCCATAAAAGTAAATAAGCAAAATTCATAAGATGATGTAAATTTATTTGAATTTAACCTAGATTAAACCATAAATTACAAGACAATAATATACTTTCGCCCCTGCTTTTAAAGTTTTCCACAAATTTTCCTTAGTTGTACTTCTGTAGGAAAATATCTTGCTATTAAAATTATTAATAGATAATGATGATACACATTCAAACAATTACTGATTTAGATTTTATTTTTTAAAATTACTTCATCGGCTCGTATTATTAGTTATTGTTCGTTTCATTTTTATATTGGTTATATTGCTTAATGTAACAAAAATCTTGTTTAATAGAATTAAATAAGATCTACCAAACAATGTCATATTGCATACCTAATTTTATTATTGACTTAGAAATATAAATAATTTATTGTCGGTTAGAATATAACGAGAGTCAACTAAATTGAGACGGAAAGAATAGCTTAGGAGACGAATACAACAAAATCATATCTTTTAATGCAGAGTGATTACTGTGGTTGTTGTCAAGTCTTGCCTCAACTCTTTCTTTATCACAAAGTTATTTGGGTTCCACACACTTTACGTTAGGAACCAAACAAATATGTAGTGGAGAAAAAAATTGAAGCATCACGTAACAATGCCCCGTTCTTCGTGACTTTGTCGTATACATGTTCTTGCAAAAAGTCAAATATGGCCAATATATGGCCAAGAACAGGTAGCAACAATTGCCTTGTTCGTTTAGCAACTTTGGGTGTTTTAGTTTTGGTAGTGGGTAGAGAGAGAAATAGGGTAATGATTGGAGAGATAGGTAATGAGTGGAGAGAGATAGAGAGAGAAATGAAATTAATAATTGAAAAAATAGGGTAATGATTGGAGAAATATGTAGGGTAATGATTGAAAAACAAAACTAAGACAAACTAAGTATGTGAAACGAACATGGCCAATGATTTTTTTATTTTTTATTTTGTGGGACAGTTTATGATGTTCTGTCGATAGGTTGGTGGATAACTAAATTATTCTATTTCAAGTCCTTTTTTGTGTGTGTGTATCAGCTCTTACGGCATTGAGGCTGCGTTTTTATGAACTTAATTTAAATTTGAGAATTTTGTCCTTATCATTTTTATTTCTCTCGTCGAGACGAATTAATAATTCATAAAAATTTGGCGCAAAACTAACAAATATAAAAAAAATCAAATAAAGACAATTTTCATATTTAAGTTAAGTTCGTAAGAAACGCGGCGGGGGGTGGTTTGATGATGAGTTGAAAGTGTTTATGGTAGTGGATAGGGCTGCTCAAAAATCCGGTGAACCGTGAAACCGGTCCGGACCGAACCGATCCGTACCTTTTGGATTTGTCCGTGGATTAATGGTCTGGGCACGGATTGAAAAATTAGAAAACCGTGACTCGCAGTTCAGTCCATCGATTTTCATTACAAAACCGTGGATTAACCGAACCGAACCGAACCGAACCGTGAGATATTTATTTTATATAAATAATATATATAAATATATATGTGTATTTTTATAATAAATTGTTAGTAATGTTAACACTTTTTTCTACCAATTTTTGTATTTTATCTTAATAATGGGATATAATGTAGATATACATAAAAAATAGGGAGTAAATTATAGTGTTTTCGTATAAATAACGGATAATCCTAGTTGAGTTTCATTAGTTCGCTTCTTTTTCATTTTTTTATGTTATGTACTATAATGATACAATCCTACTAGTGTTTCGATTATTTTGAATCTGATTTTTGAAATAGGTTTTTGGTAGTTTATGTAACAATATGCTTGATCTTTATTTTTGTTAAAATCTGTGGACAAAACCGTAACCGACCCGCGAGTCACGGATCGGATTTTATTTTGTAAAAACCGAGCCGTAGGACTTTTGGTCCGGACATGGATTTCATTTTGTAAAAACCGTGATTAGCGGTTCGGTCATTGAATTCCTAGAATTTCAAACCGAACCGGACCGCGAGCAGCTCTAGCCAGTGGAGGCCGATATATCGGGTTTACAGTTTTACTCAGTGAAGAGTAACGTGGAAGTTACTTTTCGGAGCTTTTGGCGAACCGTTAAAGGTGAAATAAAATTTCAAATGCCGTTAAAAATTCCAAAAATAAAAAATGGACTGTTTTTGAATTTGGGCTTCGATTTGGCTTAAATAAATCCCCGTTCCGCTAAGATTCTTATACTTGTAAGAACTATTTTTTGCTTTACGAAATAGGTCATTATTCTCTTATAATTATCACTTTTAATTTGAAAAATAAGTACTTAGTCCCCGTTCTGCTAAGAATTTTAGGAATTTTTGAGTTTTTTTCGTGTTTATGTTTATTAAAAAAGATTCGTGTTTGTTAGTTTCGCGTCAATTTTTTGTAGATTGTTAATTTGTCTTGACGGGAGAAATTAAAAAGTAATTTTTTTTTTACTTTTACCCAGATATTTTGAAAAATAACTACTTTTCAAGGAAAAAAGACCAAAAAAATTTGGCTTCTTTTGGTTTTGAAGTGGATATTTTTAAAAATATTTGGGTAAAATTAAAATTTTTTCACTTGAGCATCTCCAACCGGAGCATGCCAAATCTGAGGTGGATGTTCAACGTAAACTTTTGACGGCTTCCTCCGTTCCAATCAAGCTGCATTTCCTTAGGTCAAGTCTACGTGTAATTGAAGTTTGCTCCAAACATGCCAATTTTGACATCAAGCTAGGGGCATGCCAATTTTTTGAAAAATATAACCGTTGGAAAATTTAGGTTGTTTGAATTTGAAAAATGTCGTTTGACATAAGGGTTGGAGAGTGATAATTTGATGTCAAATAAAAAGAATTAGGTATAAGGGTTGGAAATGAGGCTTTGATGTCAAATTGGATATGCCAAAATACCACATAAGACTTCAAAAAAATTTTGACATCTCCAATTTGAAGTCAAAGATTGGAGATGCTCTTAGACGAATCAATAATACACTAAAAAAATTTGCTCAAGACTTTTTTTTTTTTGATCCGCAAAAATCGCCGAAAAGGCCTAGCTCAAGACTAAAATTGAATAAGAACAAAACGCTCTAAGAGAAAAAGTGCTTAGCGAAACGAGGCCCAAGTCAGTTGTTTTATTTATTTTTTTTCTTTTCATTCAATTTTAGTTTGTGTTTTCTAGTCTTGAGCCATTTTTTTTTTGTTATTGATTCACCTAAATAAAAAATAATAATTATCATTCAAATTAAAAAAATCAAAAAATAAAGAGGAAAGTCTTTTAACGACTTCCGTCACCCTTCCCTCCCTCCCTCTATTTTCTTCCCACTTTCCGTTCCTTTCCTTTCCTCAAATTTCACTCCCCGCGAAACACGTCGTCACCGCCACCTCCCCCCATCTCCCGGCGTCGTTTCGTTCAAACCTTTCCGATCATCCCAATTTTCTCTCTCATCCCGATCTCCCCTCCTCTCTCTCTCTCTCTCTCTCTCTCTCCGACAATTCTCTTCCCAAGAATCTAGCCCCGAAAAAATCCAACCACATAATCCCACATAAACTCAACTACTATATATACAAATGGATCGGCGGAGGACGGGGAGTCCGGTGTACTCGCGCCAGTGGAGCGGCAGCAGCACCGGATCATCCTCGCCGGCCATGTCGCCGGCGCACCCGGGCGCGCGGCTGCCGCCGTCCAGCGGATTCTCCACCATCAAGCGGACTCAGAACGTCGCCGCCAAGGCCGCCGCGCAGCGCCTGGCGCAGGTCATGGCCTCGCAGGCGGCCGACGAGGACGACGACGACGACGATCTGGGGTTCCGGAAGCCGGCCGCGGCTTCTGGAAGCAGTTTTAATCGGAGTAGCAACGGCGGACCCGCTGTCTCGATTGCTAGGCCTACTAGATCTCCGTCACCCGCGGTAATTTTATCAATACACTCCACCGCCACACCTGTCTCGATTGCATTGCATGATTGTTACGTATTTATCAGTATTAGATGTTACCTAATCGGTGTTAGTTAGTGGACGAGTTTATAATCCATTGCAGAGTCAACTCGTGATTAGTACTAGTTAAAAAATTTGTCAACCTGATCATTGGTAGGTCATGAGTTAAGTCTGATTGTCTGATGAAGTATCTGTTTAACCTCGGTTCGATCAAATCGAAATTGGATATAAGTCCGAGTTACGTGATGCAACAAATTTGATCTTAATTGTGTTGTTCCGCGTGTGGAAGTTGCTATATTTAACCGTGATAGTCTAAATTTAGGAAATAAAAATGGGCAGAAATTTAGATGGAACCCCCATGTTCTACCTCTCAGTTAAACGGATGGCTGCAGTTAGCAAGAGTAGTTAAATTTGACTGAACAAATTCATTCTAGCAGCTCCATTGAGAACTCTAATATGACTAATTAGCTCTGCAACATTTTAACAAGTGAACCAAAACCCTCCACTATCCACTCTGGATTGCCTTGGACTGCAGGGAAGTCGCTTGGATTTCTGTGGTTTTGAGTGCTACTTATTAAACAGTATTAGGTATGGAGAGATTATTAGTTAGGGGACAAGTTTTGAATCGATTGTAGAGTCAACTTGTGATTACTAGTTCAAAAAATTTTGTAGACAACTTATGTCTGATTGTCTGATGGAGTATCTGATTATCTTCGTTTGCATCGAATTGAATTTGGATAGAATTCGAGTAAAGGGGTGTAAAATTCCTCACTAAAACCTGTTTGGAAGTTTGATTTTAGTTTTGTTGTTCTTCATGTACAGATTACATTATTTAATCAGTACTAGGCGATGAGAGTTTTTTAGTTAGTGGTTGAGTTTTTAATCGATTGCCGAGTCAACTCATGATTACTATTTCAAAAAATCTGACAACCTGATCATTGGTGGACAATTTATTTCTGATTGTCTGATGAAGTATCTGATTATTATCGTTTGCATCAAATTGATGAATAGAGTTCTGAGTTACGCGATGTAAAGTATCAGAGCTAAACTTGTTTGTAAGTTTGATTAGTATTGTGTTCCTCATGTAGAAGTTACCTTATTTAACTGCGGTAGTCTAAATTTAGGAATCAAAATGGACAAAAGTACAAGTGGAACCCCTATCTTATCTCCCACTGTTAAGCGAGAGCCGGACAACTACAGTTAGCAATTATGTTAGATTTTACTCAACAAATTCAACCTACCAGCTCCATTTAGCAACCCAAGTATGACAAACATTTTAACATTTGACCCAAATCCTTCCATTATCACATTGGAGTCTTTGACCTAAAACCCTCCGCTATCGACTCTGGATGCCTTAGACTATTATTACCTTGCAGGGGAGTCAAGCTTGGGTATTCTACATTAAGAAGACTGGCTAATTCCAGTTACAAATTCATTTTTGTTTAGTTGGCTATCCATGATCGCATTTCTTGAGTACAGATATTGCTTAATACTAGAATAGGGAAGACTAGTTTAACTTGTTATAGTTTTGAAGGCTAATTTATTTTTGCTGTATGTAGTTAGGTCGGAACTTTATGGAGCATACCCCGGCAGTTCGTTCTACTTCAGCCGGAAGACCGTCAATGTCAGTTCGTTCAACAACAACATTAGTGCCACGTAGTCCAGTGCCGCTGAGAACGCCGGTCCCTATTCTACCAATAGAACCTCCTAGTGCCAGACTAAGGGAAACAAGGTCTGAAGTTTTTTTTTTTTTTTTCCTTCACTTTTTTTCGTTGATGATGATCGGTAAATGTAGTTTTTAGGTATAAAACTAGTATTGCTTTTCTATTGTTGGTTGTTATCGGTGGAGAATGGCTTTATTTCTTTGAAGATTCAAACTCAAGCTGTTCTTGCACACCCTTTGCGGATATTTACCCGTATTATAACTTACTTGTGGAAGCGCTTTATGGCCTTTTGGAAAAAGCAATGAACCTGACAAACTACCAATGTACGATTACATGTCTCACAGCTTGCTCTTTTTCTTTTCTTTTTTGGGGGTTCATTTGGTGTGTTGTCTTCAGTCCATCGTGAATTATATGGGTTCTCCTCTCCTTCACTTGGACAGAAGCTAATCATGCTAAGCATTTTGTACAGATTTTCTTTTGTGTTATGCTATATGGACTCTTGTTAATGTTACAAGTGCTTGGGGTTGCAAATGAACCGAGCCATTCGCGAATTGTTCGATGCTTAGCTCGGTAAGGGCCTGTTCAAGTTCGATTTGCTACTAAACGAACCAAACCCAAGTCTCATTAGGCTCGTTCTATAAATGAGCTGAGCCCAAACCTAAGACTATTCGGTTCAATTAGGCTCGCGAACCTTAAATCAAAATGCAAATAATAATTTTCAGAGGACTATTCACAGATAATATTTTAGTGGGGTATATATGCACTGTTATAGGGATCTCGTAAAAGCTTTTTGTTGATCAAGTTCTTGATGGATTTCATTTTTTTTTTTTTTGGCTTATATTAGGTAATGTCTATGTACTATGATAAAATAAAAATGATCAAATTCGAGCCTCAATTTGGTTTGTTTGAGTTTGAGTTTTACAAGCTTTGAAGATTTTAAATGAGCCGAACTCATGCCTGAATTTGGCTCGATTCGGTTTGTTGAACTCAAGTGAGCCGCAAGCTAACAAAATTTTAGACGAGCCAAACTCAAGCCAAACGGTTATTTTATCGAGCCAAGCCAGGGTGTTTAAATAAAAGCTGTTACATAATGAAAATTTGGACCTCCGATACTGTTATTTACTTACCTATTGGCCGATACGGTCTGATAACAGCTGATATTTGGCTCTACGACCGAAACCGTTACGTTTCCCGATACCAAAATTTAAAAACCTGAGCCAGGCCGAGCTTGACAGGGTTCAGCGCGATTCGGCTCATTTGTACCCCTATGAAGTACTTGTGTTGGACACTCAACACTTGGGCAAGAGTATGGAACACACATCTTTGATGTGTAATAGTGCTCCCAATAGCTTTAATTCTAGTTTATCCCAATGATTATGCAGAATCCTAAAAATATGAGTGAAATGATCTATTGCACAGACACAATGAAGCCACTTCCCTGACGCCGAAAACCAAACCCGAGGTTATGTAACATAGCTTTTGCGTACAATTGATCTGTAGAGTCCACTCACTCAAATGTTGACATAGTATTAAAACTCTACAGTAAATATTTGGTCTTTTTAGATGTTGGGTCAATTGCTTGCAGTTGTCAATCCCTTTATTGTTGTTGATTACTTGATTTCTGATGCTCAATGTTGGACCCAGATTTGAACTCTTCGCGACGGTGTATGGATATTTACTATGTGATTTTTTGTTTGAGGGGCGGAATTAGAAAATTTCACTTGGAAGAGAATATTAGCAGTTCCCTTGATAGTTCCTGTATTTGAAAATATTGTAGGTTTACGTCTGATGCTGGACCTATTGACATGAAAGATACGGGAAATCTGCGGGAGGCTTCTGCGCTTAGAGATGAAGTATGAACAGTAATCTTGGGTTGGTTTGAATGAGACTTCAATAGAGCAGCTTACTTATTTTTTTTGTAACTTAATCTTAAATCCAATTAACTCCATGCTGACATATACTCAAATTGCAGCTTGAAATGCTACAGGAGGAAAATGAAGTTGTCCTTGATAAGGTGAGTTTCCCCAATGTCTACCTTCAAAGCTGCGAATAAACAATGGAACGAATGAGCACAATAAGTTAATTAAGTAGTGCTGATATAAGTAGTTTGTTTTGTCTCAAGTTATGCCTGAATTTGCTCTGCAGCTTCGGCGTGCAGAAGAAAAGCGTGAAGAAGCTGAGGCCAGAGCCAGGGAGCTTGAGAAACAGGTACTCAATCTCAATTAGTTGGTAATCTTCATTCTTTCATAGTATGGCTTCCTGCATATATCGGCTAGATAAGGTTTCCATATAGAGGAGACGGTTGTTTTTTAGGTTCTCTTTTCCTTGATTAAACATGTTGGCTACCCTTATGGGGAGCTAAGAGGTTTAGAGAAATCTGTGGAGTGGCCATGTCTATGTTTGACACTGATCCTTTGTAGATGCACCTAGACACCTGCTTAGCATCCCATGGACATCCTTTGTTAAAAAAGTTAGTAGATTTATTGTTTCTAAAACTATTCTGGTGCATAAGATGCTTGCCCAATTGCATGACCTACTTAACTCACGCACATTACCAGGAGGCATGACTTGTTGGAAATGAGATGGGCAAACTCTGAAATTTGCAACCTAGTTTTTTTTTTGTTTGTGGTAAAGAGAGATTTTATTACCAAAAAAAGGAGACAATATACAAAGAAACCAAGGGCATACCCCAGCACAAACTAGAAACCAAAACACAGAAAACAAACAAACAAAGGACTAGCCTAAGTGCTACTAACTACAAAACTTTCTCCGATATGTGCCAATCACTACATAAGATTCTATTCACAGGGCTACGACCACAGTTTCTCCAAGAGAACACTCTATCACGCACGTCTTTAACAATCTGCTCATAAATGGAGTCCGGACAGTATTGTTTGTTACCAAAAATTGAGTCATTCCTAGCCTTCCAAATGTAATACACAGCCCTAGCCATAGCTATCTTATAGAGAGCAGAAGGGAGACCTTGCTTCTTGAGATGTTGCACAGCCCATGTAATTTCATGCTCCCACTCCCTTGGGCACCTAGACATGTGAAACAAATGGAGAATTCTACCCCAAATAGAAGCTGAGAAAGAACAATGAAAGAAGAGATGCTCATGGGACTCATTCACACTTTGACAAAAAACACACTGAGGGTCCACCCTCATCCCCCATGATAAGAGTCTATCCTTTGTAGAAAGCCTACCCCAGCAAACAAGCCACATGATAAAAGCCCATCGAGGAATACCTTGCTTAAGCCATACAATATGAGCCCATGGAACTTTAGGGAGAGGGTTCCTGAGAGCTTCCCAAGCAGTTTGAACGGAGAAAATACCGCTAGGTGCAGGCAGCCATCTCATAGAATCTTCCACAACTAGATTAGGTCTAAGATTTAAAGGTGTGCTCATCATAATTTGCATGATTGCCCTGTTTCTCTGCCTGGGCCAGTGCCAACTCCCATTTTGAATGATGGAAGATACTTTGGCTAGAAGGGAGCTTCCAACATTGCTAACTATATCTTCACCAAACAGTTTGTAAAGAGGACCTACATCATGCCAATGATCCAGCCAAAGAAAAGCAGTGGACCCATTACCGATCACATACTTAATTAGGGGCTGCACTACCTCTCTAAGATTAAAAAGCTTACGGATAGTCCAAGAAGAATCCTGAGGCAAACTCATTTGCCAAAGACACTTTCTCTTTATAATGTACGAATGCACCCATTTAACCCATAGAGAATCAGATTTTTTACTCAAAGCCCACAAGTGTCTGATCATAGTACCTTTATTCCATACTTTGAGAGGTTTGAAACCCAAACCACCTTCATCTTTTGGAGTACACACCCATTCCCATTTAATTTTCGCCCCAGCCTGTCTGAGTTGAACTCCTGTCCACAAAAAAGCTCTAAGCAGGCTCTCAATTTCCTTTAACAGCTTTTGGGGGAGGATAAAGATTGAACACCAGAACACTTGCATACTCCATAAAACTGAACTAATTAGTTGAGAACGACCCCCAAAAGATAACAGCTTAGTGGTCCAACTATTGATCCTTTGTATGATTTTTTCTTTAAGTTGCACACAATCAGAGTAAGAAAGCCTAGAGGTGATGAGAGGGACCCCCAAATACCTGACTGGAAGACAGCCTTGAGGAATGGGGAGAATTGCTTCCAAAACTTCCTTAAGAGCATTGCTGACCCCAGAATAAAAAACAGCACTCTTTTGAAGGTTGGGACTGAGGCCAGAAAAAGAATAGAACTCATCCAATGCAGGTTTAACAACAGAAAAAGATTTGGTCTGCAGAACAGAAAAAGATTTGCAACCTAGTGATGTTGTACAAAATGATTTGGTCTGCAGCCAGCACATCTCAATTGTGCAATGGGTACTCTTGGCTAAAGGACTAAGAGTATAATAGGAGAAACAAGAGCATAGTAGCTGAATATTAAAATTCTGAACGAATTTAGTTAGGTTAATATGTGTCGTGGATTCTTACTTAAAAGATTGTTGAAGTGTAGTTGCTGTTGCCATAGGCTAACAGTCATGTTGGCTACTTCCACTTTTTGTGCGTCTCTGTGAACCAGTAAACGTCACAAAGAGATACAAACCGTCTGTCAACCTTCGTTCTCCTCTTTGTGGTACTACTAAAACTGAGCTTTGGACTGTTATCATGTTCTTAGACGTGCTTGTCCCACGATAATGCCTTCCAAATTAGAGCATGGACACTCCAAAATTCTCACACGGCCTTAGAAGTAGGAGTCGGGGCCTTGCAGATCAAGTCTCCACCCCAGGTGTGTTTCTATGTATCTATCACCACACAGTGTTACCAGATGCTCATGCGGGGAATATTAGCGACTTGTCCCTCATAGCCGCTCTAAGCCATCCAAGCTTGGTCTATGAAGTCGATATTTTCCACCTATTTCCAATTAGTGTTAAATTAGCTACTTTGGCATGGTATTGGAGATAAGCTTTCGGATTTTGGGGGTTGTATTCTTTATTTGGTTTTACGTTTTTCTCTTTTTATTTGTGTTGCAATGCACTTTGTTTCACTGTGATCCCTACGTAGTCTTTGTTTACTTCTGCACGTGTGAGTGGGTGTTGCTCGTGCCACCTTTCGGTCATTTCGGATATCAGCTCACCCCCCGCTTGTGTGTGGGATTAGAGCTTGTCCCACGGGACCCACACTAATAAAATAACATTGCAATACCTGTATATGATTCTTGTGGGACTTCCAATCCATTGCAAATTTAGCTTTGGTGCCTCCAGAGTTTGAGTATGTTTAGTTGTGTTATAAGAATATAGACATACAAGTAGTTTTTTCTGGATGTCCAAGTCTTTGCTGTGACAATATCTTACTTTTATAGGTAATTGTATGCATTCCATTACCTTATCATGTCATGTCATGTCTGTGCTCTTATTTGGGAGAACATTTCATCCTATGGATATTTCCATTTTCTTGTGGTATTTTAAGTACATCATTTTGGTATAATATCTTTCTAGATAAGCCCTGTCCATGCTATCAACTGGGAACTGTGCCAGCAGATCAAACGTATATCAACTGTTATCTGTTATTGTTTGAACTATCTAAAATTATTTTCAGGTCACCAGTAACCTCTTAGTGAATTGAACCCATTATTCTGTTTCCTAAACCGGGGGCTAAGTAATGGAATACTTTACTACCATATCTCCCTCCTGAACACAGTGCTATATGTCGTTTTTTGCATTTTACAGCGTTGGCTATGGTTTTAGGTATTTCATCTTTCACTATTCAAATTCTGAACATATAGGTTGCTTCTCTTGGAGAAGGTGTATCACTTGAAGCTAAATTGTTGAGCAGGTAAACTCCGAATTGTTTCATCTGTGTTATACCTTTAAATAATGTTCTCCATATGACGTGCTATGTAACTTATTTGCAGGAAGGAAGCGGCATTGCGTCAAAGAGAGGTGAGTACGAGCGCCATAATAAATAGTTGACAATAATTGCCCCCTTTTTATTGTTGCTCAGGTGCTAGTGCTCTGGGGATGACTTAAGCAAACAAGGACTTGACGACTTGTTGATAGGAGCCATGTTTTTCAAATTTTTTTTGTTCCAATTATTCAAATTGTAGATTTGGTTACCCACTATGATGTGATGTGGTGGGAATCTCTTATGATAATCATCAGGGAGTCTTTGTTGTTTGCTTTGTGCTGGATGTTATTATTTGTCATAGGCTGCCGTTAACATTATGTTTCTTGTGACAGGCTGCCCTTAAAGCTGCAAAACAAACGAAGGATGGCCGAGAGGAGGAAATTGCTTCCCTTCGTGTGGAAATTGAGGTATTGTAAGACAGTAGTTAAGTCATTCAATAATAAATCTCGTTTTAATACATACTGTTGATCCTATTTTTGCCTTTTTCGATTTGTGTGGATCAGAACTTAAAGGATGATACTGCAAGTGCTGTAGAACAGTTCCAAGAGGCAGAATCTGAAGCAAAAGCTCTTCGTACGATGACGCAGAGGATGATTTTGACTCATGAGGAGATGGTTGTCTTTCAAAGCTCTAACATGATATATGACTAGATCTCTGAAGATTCCCTTTTAACTGGAATCTACTTTTTGGTTCTACGTGTAGGAGGAGGTTGTTTTGAAGAGGTGTTGGCTTGCCCGCTACTGGGGCTTGGCTGTACAACATGGTAATGTACTTGCTAATTGCCATTATTACTTTAACTATTTTTGTGTGTGTGTGCGTCAATACTTGCTATTATTGTGAAAGAGTGGGAAATTATTGTGTTTTCTTTTAGTAATTGAGCAAGTTAGTAAAACCAAGCAAAGTATGTTTAAAAGGGGCACCTCATCTAGAAAATTGGAAAGATGAGAGCCATCCCTGGAAAGAACTAAACACAACTAAGCAAAAAGCATAAAAGAGTGGCATATTAGCTGTTTCATCAGTTGAATTTTCATGTCTTGTATTGAATGAAAAATCAGTGCCATTTTAAAAATTTCTCTCATTTTTTCGATCTTCTAACCTATTTGTTCGGTTTATAGAGGGTACATAAGCATGATTTTGTGAAGCAATGAGTTGTTAGACACCACTCTATTTTTGTCAAATTAAGTTAATTCCCAGATTTGCTTGTATCCCATTGTTCTGCTATTACCTTTAAATGAGTGGCCAACTTCCGTAGTGATTCCATCACCTTATATTTGTATTCTCCCAATTTTTGCTTGCCTACTCTACAGGCATATGTGCAGATATAGCAGTCTCAAAGCATGAGCACTGGTCATCTTTAGCACCTCTTCCCTTTGAACTTGTCGTTTCTGCTGGACAAAAAGCCAAGGAGTCTTGGAAGAATGGCAAGTCCTCACTTTGCAATCAATTTCAGGGATTTTTTTTCCTTTTTGCCTTTAGGTGTTTGCATCTCTATGTTTGCCTTACCTAGGATTTCTTTCTTTATAAAAAGGAGCTGGCAATGATGATTCGGATAGGAGGAGCAAAGTTGTTCGAGATCTGAATGACCTAACCGGTGAAGGAAATATCGAAAGTATGCTTTCAGTTGAAATGGGCTTAAGGGAACTAGCTTCCTTGAAGGTTTTTCCTGATGTCTGCTACTTTATTTCTTAGTTCAATATAGTTGTTCCTGTTTTTCATTTGCATTTTCTCTTCCAAACCTATGAAATAAAGCGTAAATTACTGGAAGTATTGGCTCATCAGGGCGGTTATTGATTTCTTTTGTACAATAGAAAATTTGACTCATTTTCGTGGTTCACTTTCCTACATCTTTGATGTTATCACGTCCTTAATAAGGATTTTTTTTATATGTTTTTAAGGTTGAAGATTCTGTAGTGCTTGCATTTGCTCAATCTCGACGGCCAAACTTCGTTCAGCAATTCTCCTCAGGTACTACCAATTGTCCTTCTGTTGCCATTTTTGGATGTTCTATTTGATCTTACCGATAAGAAAGTGTTACATGGTCTTGGGTAGAACTCAACTCCAGAAGCTAGCTCTTGAAGTGAGGGTTCCCTCACGCTTATATACTTCATATTACTTTGATACCCAGGCGATGTGGGACTTCGCTTCTCACCCTCCCTCACACCCAGCGTGCTCACTCAGCAGCAGCACCTGCTGCGTGCAGGGTAACACCTTGTAGCACACTACGAGAACAAAACCAGTAAAATTAAGCAATAAAGAACAAAACCAGTAGAACAAACACGTTGTAGTTTATTTTCTTTTCTTTTTTTAGGTGCTTCTTTAACCTTTTAACTTTAACCTACTGTTCTAGCAAAGTTTTACCTCTTAAAATACTGTTAAGTGTTATGCATATCTAAATAATTTTTTTTTTTGGGTGCAACGGAATAGATATCTATATAATTATTTGATACATATATATACTCCCTCTGTCTCGTAAAGTAAGTCCCTTACGAAATTACGTGCAATTTTCAAGCTTAAAAATAATGTACTTACGGAAAGATTTTTTTGTGCATTATGGATTTTGTTTGATAGTTTTCGATGAGATCTTTTGAACGATGCAAAAAAATAAAAATTTACTTCAGTGGATACATTATTTTTAGGTTTGAAAATTGCACCTGATTTCATAGGGGACTATCTTTATGGGACAGAGGGAGTGTGTGTGTATAGTGGTCGGTTCTCCTCACACAAAAATTGACACACACATATACAGTCCGGTCCGGTTTATTCCAGTTTGGAAGGTGACAAACCAGACCAAACCAATTTTTTTGGTTTGGTTTTTACAAAACCAATTACCTCTAGAAAAACCAAACCAAACTGGTGGTTTGGTCTGGATTATTGGTTTTTACTTTCACCCCTAGGACTCATACCATGTTACATGGTCTTGGGTAGAACTCAACCCCAAAAGTTAGCTCTTGAATGAGGATGCCCTCACTCTTATATACTTCATATTATTTTGGTACCCAGGCGATGTGGGACGTCGATTCACAGAAAGAAATGTGCGCTTATACAAAAACGATTTTCAGCCTGGTTTTGCCATATTCAAAGGTCATAAGTTACCGCCTCATTAGTCTTCATAGTGGCGTTACTTTTGGGTTCCTATTAACTTGTCTCTTTGAATAGGCATGCTGAAACTATTTTATTTCTCTGTTAAACTACAATCTATCTTTTCCAAAACCAAATATTGCAGCTGTAGCTTCTATTTGGTACTGTTTTTGACATGTTACAAATATAAATCTTTCAGCTGTTAGCAATTTGGTCATTTCATATAAAGCTGAGAGTGAATTCTATCTGTATAGAAAGTATATGTTACGTACTAAACTCGTCATTCGATTTCCATTTTGTTGCAGATCCCAAAGCATCGGCCGATCCTAAATTTATGGAGGCGTTTGGTAATAATGACTTTCTAATTGCTGTTATGATAGATATTGCAGATGCAATGAATGTATTATATTATTTATCACCTATATCCTGGCTCAGAATTGGTTTGTTCTCTTCTTAAGTCGTTGGCTTTTTGGTTCTCGTTTAGCCTTTTCGGCTAGAGGCAGTTTAAATGGGTGTAACTTACTTGGTAGTTTAGGTAATGCCATTGTTATTCCATCTTGCTGGTGTCACTGATAGAACGCACAATCAAAGGCCGTGTATCTGAATATGCAGTGCCTTTGTTTGTTTTCTTGATGGTGTCTGGAGAGAGTTTGCATCTCCTCGTTTTTGTTAAAGAAAATAAACAATTGATTGTGTTACTAATTTCAGCTTTAATATTCTTGGTTGCAGAACTAAGTCCGGACGAGTCGGAAGATGTTCTTTTCAAGCAGGTCGGTTGCTTGTTTCTCTCTGTTCGTTGTTATGTTAGGCTAACGTTCATGACCTTTTCCTGGTGATGCATTAGTGTCCTGCATGCTGAAGGGATGATTTTACATCTCGGAAGCATCTTCAGAGCTTTCCACTGCATTTTTTTATCACATAGGAAGTTGAAAAATTAAGAGGGTGATGAACACTGTTGACCATCATGCCATTGGCTATGGCAAACAGGGAGACTAATATAGTTGGCAACTGGTCAATGGTGGTACAAGAGGTATCTTTTTATACCAGATATACGCACCCTATCTAATATAATGACCTAACATTAAGAGTTTAATTTATATGGATAATGTTCCGCAGGGCCACATCCAAGTAGTTCGGGTGCCAAGTTTCACTGATTGTTGGTAGTAGAGGCAGTGAACTCTCGTCTTTTATCATTTGT
Organism: Rhododendron molle; assembly: GCA_025413875.1. NCBI lineage: Eukaryota > Viridiplantae > Streptophyta > Magnoliopsida > Ericales > Ericaceae > Rhododendron > Rhododendron molle. The sequence goes on from CM046395.1 coordinate 41,581,202, forward strand.
GACAACCATGAAATTCAACAGCCCAAATGGGCCCACGCATAAACCTTTTATATCCCTCTTCTTCTTCTTTTTCTTCTTCTTCTTCTTCTTCTTCTTCTTCTTCTTCTTCTTCTGGCTATTGTAAGATTTATTAACTCTCCTCCCTATAGAGCTGATTGGAGAAGTTATAACCTTCAATTTTATTTAGGCTTTTCTAGTCAGTTTTGGAATTGTGGTGTAAGTTATCTGGTCTGCTACAGAAAGTTGGTCCACTGAGATCTTCATGCATGGTGCTACGTTTGGACTTCAGAGTTACTAGTGTGCACTGTGCATCTTTTGAGGAGTTACTTTATTGAGGATTTTCTGTTTTGAATTCATGAATATGATAATTCATTGTCTTTCCAATTTTACGTGGTATGTGCAGGCTTGGCTTACATACTTTTGGCGAAGAGCCAAAGCTCATGGTGTAGAAGAGGATATTGCAGAAGAGCGACTTCAGTTCTGGATGAGCCGTGTTGGGCAGTCTCCGACATCACATGATGCAGTTGATGGTAGTTCTCTTTTCCTCTTCATGTAGGATCTACTTTCTCATAGTATGACGTGATAAAATCCTCCCACCACTTGGGGCTCGCTCTCCACAAAATAAAATGGAAAACATAAATCAAATGTTGTTCCTTTGTAATGAGTAGGAATGGTTAATGAGATGAATCACATAAATAAAGCTAGGAACTTGGAAAACACTTGCCTGCTTGCTTATACAATAATACTAGAATTGTGTATGATGATGGAAGAAAAGATTTTCTCAACTTCAGATGTAAAAATACTCTACTTGGTGACTAAGAATTTGAGGTTTTCTGAAATCATCCTTTGTCAACGATCATGTGTGCACGTGTTTTTTTTTTTTTTTGGAAAATGGGGTGCAACCTATATTAAAGATGGGTAAAAAATAGCTATACAAAACCTTACATACATCAGAACTACCCAAAGTATGAAAAACAAAATGAAGTATTGGTTTTAGGTTAAGGATCCTTGGCCACTGGAAAGAAACTGCGTAAGATATGGACTAATCACAAATGATTTTGTTTAAAAATAAACCATTCTTGCTCTTTGCAGTTGATCGAGGATTGACGGAGCTGAGGAAACTGGGAATAGAACAGCAACTGTGGGAAGCATCCCGCAAGGAAATTGATCAGACGTCTTCAGCCTCAGCTGCTAATACTAAAGTTGCTACTGAATTAGAGACGTCTTCATGATTGCTGCGGGCATTGTTTGTTGTATCTTTTCATCTCTCTCTCTCTCTCTCTCTCTCAATTTTTTCCTATACAATTTTCCTCCTCGTTAGGATAGCATTTTCATTCAAAGCCGCCACATTGTTTCTGTTCTTTTGCCTTTGCGTACAAGAGAATTGGAGTCGATTTGTATTGTGCAGGAAGTTTGAGGGAAGGTGTAGTTAAGGCTGTTGATAGATTGGATGTTGTAAAACCAAATAAAACGTCATATATGCAATGTTGAATGAAATTTTTTGTTAAATACTTCGCAATTATATTTGTTCTCCTATCTATCGTCTGCAGACTGTAAATTTGGAACATATGGGGAATGAGCAATCAACCCATCATTGAGTCATCCAAATTTATTGGGATCTCTGTTAAACCAGGCTCCCGTCAAGTCGTCAATCCTTCAGTTTGGTTTAGTTTTGCCGTCACAGGTCTTGATTGGTGATCGAAACCGTGTGTTTTAGACTTTTAGGTGTCGCAAGGAAGTATGTCGTTATACAAAATTAGCCCGACTAGACACCAATAACTAACTTATGTCAATAGTTCCCATTTGTATTCACTTATGTCGTTACCAAATGTGAATTGTTGACATAAGCTATTGATGTTCAATTAGACTTTTAGGTTTGGATCAAGGTTATGAGCACGAAAAAATTGGATTCAAAAGTATTTGGGTAAAAGTAAAAAAAAAATTACGGAAAAAGGCATTGATGCTCCTACTCTTTTCAGCATTTCGCTACCGTGGGGAGGCTCGTGTCACATTTGAATGACGTGATACTTAATTTCTTGCCTCTCCTCAGCTTTATTCAATGAGCAATATCATGTTCAAACTATCTAATATTGAAGTCCTCAGAATTAGCACTATGTTTCTCAGTTTCGAGAGGTACTTAGCTCTTATGTTCTTTGTTTTCTTCTTTATTTTTTGGGAAATAAATTTTTTTTTGGGAAATAAAAGGATAATTCAAAGAAATTTTTGAAGAATAGGTGTAATTCTTTGTTTTCTTTAATAAATTACTGTACGTTTCAATTGATTGCAAACATATGGGGGTGCAATACTAGTTTGGGGGTTGAATGACTCATGGTCGGCCGAGAGCACAGAAATCCAGAATGATCATTGGTACGTCCCAACGTCGAATGAGGCTGAACGTTCTTATGAACTTAACTTGAACTTAATTTAAATATGGAAATTGTCCTTATTTAAATTTTTTCGCAATTGTTAGTTTTGCACTAAACTTTTGTGGGTTTTGATTTGTCTCGACGAGAGGAATCAAAAAAATATTTTTTTTTTTACTTTTACCTAAGTATTTTGAGAAATAACCACTTTTTAGCAACAAAAAAAAAAGGCCACTTTTTTAGGTCTTGATTCTGTTTTAGGAGTTAACACGGTCAAAGCATAAGCAACTACTTCGGTAATTCACCTCGGGTTGCTAGCGAAGACGCGGAAGATATGTTATTCTGGATACATTTTTAATTTGGTGTGAAGAAATTGAAAAAATTAAGCACGAAATTACTTTATCTTTTTGTTCAAAAATTGCAGGTCTTTTCGGAGGGGACACCTATTTAGGAACGGAGTAATTACTTTTTTTGCTTACACTATGCCATTCAATGAATAATTAATATTCTCATTAGTCATTTTGATACAATACTAGTCACTTTACAGTTTAATTTTCGGTAATCCATACTAGTAAGTTACTAAGTAACTAAAATTGCCATTCTTCTCGGTTGAGCAAATGACAAAATCTGATTGAGATTCATATACGATTACTATAATCTTAACAATTTAAATCCGTTATTTCTACATTTAATTACGACGAGAAACCAATATTTTTGTTTCATAATCAATCATCAGTTTCATTTTAATCGAAAATCAATTTCATTTGCTCCATTTTGAGGATTACAAGCAAAAATAAACTTTTTCTTAAATCAGAATTTTCTATAAGCAAAATAGGTCCTAGTCATGTCAAGCACATGTGTTTCAGACATTAAGATTGTATGCATCTATTAGATTTAATATTTTACCTTTTGAAATATGTATGTTGTACTTGGTACAATATTGTACGCCTGCATCTACAATTATGTCTACATTTTAGAATTGCATAAGTTGATCAAAAATATCTAGGATTATATTTTAGTACATTTTCGTAATATGTATCTGTTAGCGAATTGTCCGTGCCTAGGGCACTACCCACCCTAGTTGAAATTACCTTTTGAATCTTGTTAGTGGCTCGAACACTAAATTGATCCATTCGTGTATAGTATTTGTTCCACTTCATTAGGGGCACAAAAGAGAACTACTTGAGACATGTAACTTGACATATCATAGCAACTAAACCAACCCCTCTACCAATCCTTCAGTTTGGTTTAGCTTTGCCATCACAGGTCCAGATTGGTGATCGAAACCGTGTCCAAAATTGGATCAAAATGGATGATATATCATCCATCTTTCTTTCTTTTTTCAGAGAGAGAGAGAGAGAGAGAGAGAGTCATTGAAGCATCTTAGGAAATGGGTGTCCTTTTCAGAATGATGAAGAATTAGTGAAAAGTGAAAGTTTTTATAGATTTGTAAATTGTGATGGGAAGAGTATTTTAGGTCCTAAATGGATGGATCATGGATGAGAGCAATGTCCATTGAGCACTGTTTGTCTATTTTTTGCTTTTAGTCGATGATCGACTACAAATCGTGTGAGTGCTGGAATGTGGGTGTTGTGGTGGTAGAGTTTGGTTCCTTGCCGTATTTCAGGACTTCTGCAAACTTAGTGAAGTGAATGGAGATGGAAGAAAAGTAACAAAATGGACTTTATTACTTCTCACAGTAGAAGTCAGTCGACTACAACAAATAGCCGAGTAGACGATTTAAGTTACAAGCTACTCCTAGTGCAGAAAAAGTAAAGTACAGATAAAAAGTAAAAGCCTTTGGGCGATTGAGTGGGGGTCTTCCAATTGTCTTCACTTCTCGTATTTATAGGCTTCACTTCGACTTGAATTTCAAACTCAGCTGAATTCCCTCCATTAATTTGAATCAAGCGGTTACTTCCTTTGTACTTGCTCCATGATCTGTATAGGGCAGTTACTTTGACAGAAAATTCCGTCATTTACTTCATCTCAACTGCCTCTTTCCCATATCAACATGTGTTTCATTTGTCTTTTATCCAATTGCCACGCATCCAATCAAGCAGTTGCTTTCTTGACTAGTCGATCAGTCCATTTGATACTTCATCATTATCAAACTGTAATCAAATTAGCTCATTAACCATTGCCACATGTCACTATTTAGCCCAATCGATTAATAATGACCATCTTGCTAAAATATGGTGTAAACAAGCACGCGGGCAATAGGTTCAATTCAAGTCCCTAAAAATGCACTGCTTTTGATACTTAAATTGGATGGGCATAAGGGCCCGTTTGGATGCGGGGAAAGAATTGAGAGTATTAGTTAAGAAGGGGATAAGATAGTAAGGAGTATTATGTAAGAAGAGTGAGTTCATATTGATGTAACGGGGGTTTAAAAAATAGTTGGTTTGGATGAAATATTAGAGAAAGGAGATTAAATAGTACTTAGTTTGGATGAGGAATAAAATGGGGGATAAAATTATTTTATAGTTGAAATAGAAGAGGAGGGGATATTTTCTAGGATATTATTTAATACCACTCCAAAACCTCCCCATAAATAATCCCCGTCGGGGGTATTAAGGGGTATAAGAGAAGAGAGGCTTAAACTAATACCCCTCGTTTTTTGGTTCCCAAACCATGACTTAAGTGATGGGCTTGTTTGGGTATACATGAGGGGTATTACTGATACCCCTTCACAGTCCCCCATCCAAACAACCCCTAAGGGGTTTCTTCTGACTTTTGCATCCATTGGTAACTAAATTCAACTTCTGGAACATGCCAAGAGGGAAAGGGATTGTTTGGTTCCAACTTCCAAAGGGAACGAGGAATAAACTAGGTACAAGATGTCCTCTAGAGCATTTTCTTTTCGAGAACAAATTATATACATCGGTGGTGAAAATATTTATTTCATTTTTCTCAAATCAATTGCATTGCACCACGTCGTCAACATAGTGGTCCTAATTAATAGAGCATGACGACGTGGCGCAATGTAATAGATTTAGAGGAAGAAAAGATAATGGGATTTTTTCCACCATTGTGTAACACAAAACTGAAAGGAATAATAGTAGCGATTGTTTGAATTTTTGGGTAAATTACCAAAATCGTCCCTGAGGTTTTTGCAAATTGTGGATTTCCCTGACGTGAGGGGAAATCTGTAACATTTAGAAACCTTGGGGTGGTTTTGGTAATTTACCCAATGATTTTGTTTAGGAATCCAAAGCAGAGCGCATGAAATTGCTCACCACCCCACTTCCACCTTTTTTTTCTTTTCTATTGCCTCATAATTTTCTGTTATGCACAATGATGGTGGACAGGTTAGGCAAAAAGTTGCATAGATCTTAGATGGATTCTCATGGGTATCTTTATATCTTTGTTTTTCTACGTCAATTCTTCTACTACAAATTTATGATACACATCTTGAGTTTTCTGTGGTTTTCAGTTGGCCATTGCCATTGCTCAGGTTCCAAAATCATAGTATTAATCGGTATTCAATCAACTTAACTTTGACATGGTCAATTCGGGATGAACTCTAGAAAGTGAACAAATCGAATCATCATCAAAGTAGACGCAAGAAAGGTTCACGAGCAACAAAAACATAATAGTCTAGTCAATGGAAAGGGACCGGAGAGAATCCACGTCCTACTTAATAAAGAGAGGTAAAAAAAATTTGTTTTCTTGCTCCTTCTTTGAAGAACTTTCTTGCTTCCATACTTGTGCATACTCATGAGCTTAGATTGCCTTGAGACAAATGAGAAAGAAATAACACAATCAGAATTCAGAGCTAAGTACTAGCAAGAGAAGCAACCACCCCACAAGCTGCAGCTGTGCCTGACTCTGCCAGCTCTGGCGAAAAAGAGGGAATATACATCATAGTTCTGTATCTATTCCTTTGGCATTTTTTGCAAGTGGGAAAGGCCAAGAAAAAAAAAATTGGAAAAGTAATCGTCTTTTCTAAAGATGTCTTCTGTTATCTCAGAAGGTAGGTGTGGGGGGGGACCCTGTTTAGAAGCTATGATGGCTTTTGTGAGTGTGTGGAAACCGGAAAGTGAAGTAGCAAATGCATGATGATGGCATTCACCAAAAGAAAATGAATGGTGGACCTGGTGAAATGTATATCTTTCATCTCTTTTTTATGAGCTAGTATGATAAACTTTTGTCACATAAGTCAAAGAGAATGAACTAATATCATGTAATTAAGTAGCCCAAGATCTTGTTAGTTCGGTTGGCTGGTTGGTTTGTTTTCCATATAATTAAACGGAGTTTGATTCTTGGGGTCAAGCCGCAAGAAAGTAATTTCTTGTAAATCTCCTAGCTCGGTTTGGATGATTTGTCTTTGACCAGAGTTGGCCCGGACACCCTTGACCATTGGGAAAAAATCTCGCAGTACATAAAAATAATGTTTGATCAAATTCATCACAAGATTTGACAGTATATGCTGTGATCCACTTTTGAATTGTTTATTTCATTGAAATCCTTACCCAGATCATATTTTAATCCTGGACGGTAATATACATGAAAAAATAGTTGTGGACATTAGCCATTGGAAAAAAAAACAAGAACAAGAACAACGTTCGGTTAGAAATTTACATGTTCTTCTTTAATACCGTAGGTTTTTCCGAACTTTACATGTTCTTCTTTAATACCGTAGGTTTTTCTTCTCTGATCTTCTCAGAGAACCCAACTGCTACTTCTTTTTTTCAAATTTGGAACATGATTTCAGTAACCGGATTCATGAGATAGAGTTATGTTAATGGTGTAGCAACTTCGGTGTGTCGGAGCAATAGTCCTAGTTGCAATTCCTCAAACTTCTGCGACGATTTTGTTTGCATCATGAAATTAGGGGAGGTGGGGATAATTTTCTTGGCTGTTTTGGAGACACCAACCACAGTGGTCATTTTCAAACATTTTCTTGAGAAATGAGAAAGCAATCTTGTAAAGTGACTTTTCTATGGAACATACCCTAGCCCTTTTCTGGGTCAAGCAGTAGAATGGTTAACAAGTCTTATCCTGGTTTTCCACTTTGTATACAATATACTTGGGAAGACAAAAGCAGTCAAAAGACTGTAGAATTTTTGGAAGTAGAAATTCAGAATTTTCCAACGCAGCTGCTCTCTTCCTTCACTTTCACTACTCAACCAACCCCACATGCTGAATCACCCCAAACAGATGCTGGCCAAAAACCCAACTCACCCTTTGTCCATTTACTCTCTCTCTCCCTCTCTCTCTCCACCATTTTTAGGGGCCAGCAAGCAAAAAAAAAAAGCTAACAATGTAATGATAACAAGAAAACAAGAAATGATACAAATCTAAATGCCCCACACTACCCATATGCTCTCATGCCTTCCGCTGACCAACGACATATATCACCCCTCCTCCCACAGCTTCATTCAATACTGCTTTTTTCTTCAACCATCCCCTTCTTCATTCTAAATTGACCCATAATGTATTCACCGACTTGGAAATCCTTGGCAATGGCTGTGGTAGTGCTTCTTCAGCTTATAACAGCTGAGTCCTCATTGTCTCTGGCAGATAGGATTACTATGTTGCCTGGACAACCACTTGTGTGGTTCCAACAGTTTCCAGGCTACGTGACTGTTGATGACAAGAAGCAAAAATCTCTCTTCTACTACTTTGTTGAGGCAGAAGTTGATCCTGTCTCAAAGCCTTTGGTTCTTTGGTTGAATGGAGGTTTGAAACTTCTCTCATTTACACACGGATATTTTTTTTTGTTATATGAGTATTTTTTACTTACTCGTAAACCTTGCTATGTATTGTAGTGATAGGAGTAACGACTTTTTTTTTTTTTTTTTTTTTTGGGGGGGGGGGCGGGCGCTAAGTAAAAGGGTAGAATGGACAACTCGCGTAGCGACCCCCTCGAGGTGACCATAAGGTCCTTACCCACTTTGAAATGTTCGGCTGAGAGGTGTTTTTACGAGGTAGCCAATGAACTGGAGGGAATAAGACGTCAACATAACCCCATAAGGAAGCGAGCTGCACAAGGGTGCCCTCTCAAATGGAACCCTTGTAGTTGGCTGCGACTGTTGGGTCTAGACCCCGACCCCGAATCACACCTCCAAGCACAAGTACGAAAATAAACCAAGCACAAACGAGAGATCCGAGGAAAACTCCACTATGTATATAAATCACATATATACAAGTATGAAAAACCTCACTGGGATAGCCAAGCCGGCTTCCCCACTCCTCTCTGTCTCTCCCTCACTCCGGTGGCTCTCCGACAATCTCTCCGGGGATCTCCGAGGAGCACCGCTCCTCCCGAAGGAGGAGCCCTCACCGCTCAACTCTCCCTCACCCTCTCTGTCTCAGCACACACACACACTGCACTTTTAAATGTCACAAGGGGGAGTGATCCCCTGTGGTCACACCCACCCACTAAGGGTGTACCCCAACAGCGACTACGTACTATCGCAAGAGGGTTCAAACTCGTGCGACATAGTCCAGAGGGGGAGTTTCAGCCCTCACCTTTGCCAACTAGGCGACAGAGGACATTGATAGAGAAACAACTGCAGCGACTCTGGACATAGTCCAGAGTTGTTGAAACATCTAACCCTTTATCCCTGAGTGTTTGTGTAATTTGATTTATTTATTTTGTTCTCTGCATTCATGCTCCTCGTAGTCTTTGTTAGGATTCCAAAAATTCCTAACACCAATGGTTTTAAAAGTAAAGAAGAAACACCAGCTGAAAATTGAAAGTTGTTGATATATCATCAAATGGTTAGTTTGAAAGTGTTTGATAAGTTTGATTTGCCTATTGCAGGGCCTGGGTGCTCTTCTCTGGGAGTGGGGGCATTCTCTGAAAATGGACCATTTAGACCAAATGGCCAAGTTCTAGTTAGAAATGAGTATAGCTGGAATAAAGGTATGATTCCAAAAACCAAAAGTAGCAAACCGATTTTGCAATTCTCCAGCTTCTCTTGTGCTAGAAACTGTAGAAACAAACAGAAAATCCGATGTTTCTATGTTCATTCGATCGTGCAGAAGCAAATATGTTGTACTTAGAGACACCGGTGGGAGTGGGTTTCTCGTATGCAACTGATTCCTCCGCCTATGAGGCAGTTAATGATGCAGTAACTGGTATGTTCCATCTCTGCTATTCATTGGACTGCATTCACCCGTGTCACTTTTTTCCCTTTGAATAAGGGCTTTTGGAATTCTTCACTAAACCAGAGACACACACCCTACCCATACCTAGTACCTACCTTTGACACCATGCTGAACGGTTTTAAGTATATAACTCAACCACAGTCCACAGACGTTGCCACGTTGGTCTGTTGAAGTTGGGTGCCCTCACGAAGTCAGTGTGTTGAAGTAGGGTGCCCTCACGCTTATATAGATTTTAAGTATAACTCAACCATAGAACGAAAGCTAGTTGTTGAAGTAGGGTGCCCTCACGCTTATATACTTTATATTACTTTGGTAACTAGGCGATGTGGGATTTTGCTTCACAAGTTCATGTTGGAGATTATACAGCATACCATCTTTTGTGGATAGAGGACATACGGTTGCGAATTTTCTAAGCCCATGTTTGTGTTTTAATTTCTGAAGCCAGGGATAATCTTGTGTTTTTGCAAAGATGGTTGCTTAAGTTCCCCCAATACTCTCATAGGGATTTGTTCATTACGGGAGAAAGCTATGCAGGTACTTCTGCATACCACTTCATCTCCTTCTCCTCCTCCAAATTCACAAATCCGCACATCTTCAATTCATCCTTTTTGGTCTTCTTGTTTGCATATGGCAGGTCATTATATTCCTCAACTTGCAAAACTCATGATTGAATTCAATCAAAAGGAAAAGTTGTTCAATTTGAAAGGAGTTGCTGTAAGTATTTTGTATGCATAATGCAATATCTTGAGAAACTTGCATAATTTTTCTCGAGCAGTGCTTATTTAATCACATGCCTTATTCTAATCCGCAGTTGGGTAATCCGGTTCTCGAATTTGCAACGGACTTCAATTCAAGGGCTGAGTTTTTCTGGTCTCATGGGTTAATATCAGATTCAACATACAAATTGTTCACTTCTGCCTGTAACTACTCTCGCTATGTGAGCGAGTATTACAGAAGCTCACTTTCACCTGTCTGTTCCAAAGTATATGGCCAAGTGACTAGGGAAACCAGTAGATTTGTGGACAAATATGATGTCACACTCGATGTCTGCATTCCATCCGTTCTGTCGCAGTCCAAGTTTTTTAGTCCTCCAGTAAGCCTCCCTCCTCCTCAAACACTGATTGCCTTTTCCCCCTTCAAACTGATCATTTGTGAGGTGACATATGAATTCCTTAATTTCTCCTGCAGCAAGTTGGTGGTCCGAGGATTGATGTATGCATAGATGATGAAACTGCAAAGTATTTAAACAGGCAAGATGTGCAGGCAGCATTTCATGCCCGGCTCGTTGGAGTACACCGATGGGATGTTTGCAGTGAGTAAGTGTGTTACCATTCCTCCTCTTCCTCTTTTAACCGAACTATACACATACAATATGTCGATTGTTGTCAACATATGCGTGATAAAAGTCATCTTTTTTTCCTTTTGGCCTAATACTTTCGAAAGTGTCTTTTCTCGTATTTGCATCTTGCGTTCATGCCTGTGCTTCTAGGGTATCCGCAATGAAAGATTAGAATTTTAGTAGGAAAAATGATCCGCAGCTTGAAAAAACTCTTATCTGGTTTAACTGACTATTTCTTTCTATTATCACAGCATTTTGGATTATGAGCTGCTTGATGTGGAGATACCTACCATCTCTTTAGTTGGATACCTTATTAAGTCAGGCATTCGAGTCTTGGTTTACAGGTGAGAGTCGAAACTCAGACACATCTAATCGTCCGTAATAATGTATTAGCTTAATTGAAAGTTTTACGTTGTCTTTTGGAATGCTATGCTAATTTACAAGTTTCTGAAACCAGTGGCGATCAAGATTCTGTCATTCCACTCACCGGGAGCCGCACCTTGGTTCAAGGCCTGGCAAATCAATTGGGATTGAACTCGACTGTACCATACAGAGTTTGGTTTGGTGGACAACAGGTGATCTCTAGAATCAATTTTCCTATCTTAATTTCTCATCAAAGGCCCACCCGCTTGCACAAAAATTTCATCTGGATTACGGAGACGAGAAACAAATTTTCAACTCGTCAGACAAAAGATGAAACAAATAGTCAGCGAAAAAAGGAGAGCTTGTGTCTTTCATCCAAGACATGAGCCACAAGCTCTCCAACAGCGAAGCAGACGGAAAACAACGGCACTTGTAAGAAGTCATTTTTCATTTCCATTTTGTTTTGTATCAGGTTGGTGGATGGACTCAAGTTTATGGGAATATCCTCTCTTTTGCCACCATTAGAGGGGCTTCCCATGAAGCTCCTTTCTCACAGCCAGAGAGATCACTTGTGCTGTTCAAGTCATTTTTACAAGGCATGCCTCTACCGCAAATGTTCTAACGCCTTCCTGTTTGATTCCGCTATCTTCCAGACTGTGAATTCCCTGTTTGTCAAAGTAGAATTCTACTGTATTTGGAAAGATCTAGAAAAGCAAAAAAAAATATATTACATGCAATTTTTTTGGTTTCATTGATGTAAATAAGTAGCGTCTGGATTGGGATTTTTCTTTTAAAAAACACATTCAGAAAAGAATAGCTACGCCTTTCATCAGTATTATTGTAAGGACCCGTGTTTTCAGAAATTATTTAGAGGTTATGTAAGTGCAAGAAGATGTGTTCAATGTGAAATTTGTTGAGTTTGTTTGATTCGGAGTTAATGTGTTAGGATTGTTACTTGAGGGAGTGTTTGTGTAATTTGCATATATGCTAGTATATAAGGGGTGTGTGTTGTAGAAGAACAAAATCCCATAGCCCTCTCTCTCAATCTCTCACGTCTCTCCCTCTCTTCGGCTCTCTCTCTCTCTCTCTCTCTCTTGCTCATCCTAGCACAATATCTCACTCAATCACTCAAAACCCATAAAGTCTAACCTCCATTTCACCTTCTACTCGTAATTGTAAGCTCGTGGTTCGTTGGGTGGAGCTCGGAGAGAAGTTCTTAGTTGATTTCGAAGTTGGAAGGTCTAGGGTTTGCTTGCTTGATCTCTTGTTTGAAACTTGTAACCTTGAGGTAGAGATTTCTTGCTCACTCTATGTGTTTGTGAGTTGATTGTGTACTTAGATCGTGCCTTGGTTCATTGTTTGTTGCTGGGTTTCGCCATTTGAAAGTCTAAAAATCGCTGAAAAACACCGTGGGATGGGTATCGATACCCAAGTCTTCTCTTGACTGCCAGCCAGGTATTGATACCTCCCCTTTTCTGGCCAGCTTTGTGTCACCTTATTCGTTCCATATCCGTTTGAACCCTGATCACTTCTAACACTCACTAAACACCTTCGGACCACTTCTAGACCTGATTGTTGGTACCTCAAGTGATTCAATGCTCATGCTTATGCTGATGAATATAAGCGAACCTGCGCCACTCCTCCGAATATGCATACTTTGCCTTGTTATTTTCTTGCGTCATTGCATTTTATATTGTTTCTAAGCGTCACCAATTATTCCTCTCTATCTAAAGACTTGGTTATCTATAGTGATGTTGGCCAAGTAATGTTCGAAGAGGCTGTTGACGAGAGTTTTTAATGCTCATACAAATTCTTTTCTTATCCATCTGATCAATGGGGAGGGTGGCGAGACTATAGAAACTGTTTTGAACCGCGCAGACAATAGGTGTAGAGTTTGTTGGAAGGGGTTTTTGGTACTCAATCCAGAATTGATTGTCGGCCGGCAAGTCAGTTTTTCAAAACAATGGGTTCAAGTGTTGGGAGTTGCCACCCTCAGTCCCAGTTTGATAAAAAAATGTGATAAGTCCATGTAGCATAAGGCCTTGAAGTGTTACAATTAGCAGTTAAGAACAGACTTAAAAAACCCTAACCCTAATCCCTGGCCCTTTCGTTTTATAGGTAATCTGATCAGTTCTATTGTCAGGTAATCCAAATGACGAAACAAAACCAATGACAATAGAACTGATCAGATTACCTGTAAAATGAAAGGGCCAGGGATTAGGGTTAGGGTTTTTTCAGTCTGTTCTTAACTGCTAATTGTAACACTTCAAGGCTTATGCTACCTGGACTTATCACACTTTTTATCAAACTGGGACTGAGGGTGGCAACCCCCAACACTTGGACCCATTGTTTCGAAAAACTGACTTGTCTGCCGACAATCAATTCCGGATTGAGCGCCAAAAAGCCCTTCCAACAAACTTTGCACCTGTTGTCTACGTGGTTCAAAACAATCTCTATAGTCTCGCCACCCTCCCTCTTGACCAGATGGATAGGAAATGAATTTGTATGAGCATCAAAAACTCCCGTCAACAGCCTCTTCGAACATCACTTGGCCAACATCACTATAGATAACCAGTTTTTGTTGATATCAGTAGGTGTTAGCGTCTTTAGATAAAGAGGAATAACTGGTGAAGACACAAACACAGGCTTAGAAACAGTATAAAATGCAACTAAGCAAGAAAATAACAAGGCAAAGTATGCATAATCAGAGGAGTGGTGCAGGTTCGCTTACATTCATAGGATCCACAAGAACCTCAGCATGAGGAAGTAGCAACATCAATTTCCTGTTCTACAAGTACATCAACATGAAGAAGTAGCAACATCAACTTCATGTTCCGGAAGTACATCAACAGCAACTTCATGTTCCGGAAGTACATCAACAGCAATTTCCTGTTCTGGAAGTACAGCAACAGCAACTTCCTGTTCTAGAAGCTCAGCATGTTTGGTAGTTTGTGACGTGTAGGTGTTCAGACCTTTCTTTGGTACCGAGATCCTCTGTCCGACCCCCTTTCAGACTGCGGTCTGTCTGATCCCCTTTCGGCCGTTGATCTCGCAAATTAATGGTTGAGATGGGCCGAGCATATTTTGCTCCAAAATGACGTCGTTTTGAGAAAAAAAGTGCTCGGCCCATCTCAGCCATTAATTTGCGAGATAACGGCTGAAAAGGGTGGGACAGGGAGCTCGGACAGGGGATCTCAAGGGCTGTTGCTAGGAATGCCGGAAGCGAACTTGCTGTTAACGGAGACCCCTAAACCTATTGACCCTGAACATGCTGACCCTGTTGACCCGAAACATGCTGAGCTTCTAGAACAGGAAGTTGCTGTTGCTGTACTTCCAGAACAGGAAATTGCTGTTGATGTACTTCCGGAACATGAAGTTGCTGTTGATGTACTTTCGGAACATGAAGTTGATGTTGCTACTTCCTCATGTTGATGTACTTGTAGAACAGGAAATTGATGTTGCTACTTCCTCATGCTGAGGTTCTTGTGGATCCTATGAATGTAAGCGAACCTGCACCACTCCTCTGATTATGCATACTTTGCCTTGTTATTTTCTTGCTTAGTTGCATTTTATACTGTTTCTAAGCCTGTGTTTGTGTCTTCACCAGTTATTCCTCTTTATCTAAAGACGCTAACGCCTACTGATATCAACAAAAACTTGGTTATCTATAGTGATGTTGGCCAAGTGATGTTCGAAGAGGCTGTTGACGGGAGTTTTTGATGCTCATACAAATTCATTTCCTATCCATCTGGTCAATAGGGAGGGTGGCGAGACTATAGAAATTGTTTTGAACCACGTAGATAACAGGTGCAAAGTTTGTTGGAAGAGGTTTTTGGCGCTCAATCCGGAATTGATTGTCGGCCGACAAGTCAGTTTTTCGAAACAATGGGTCCAAGTGTTGGGGGTTAAGGGTGGGACAGGGAGCTCGGACAGGGGATCCGGTCTCAGCAACAAGGCCTTGGGGCTGCAATTCTTTTTCAACCTCATCCATTCGGTTTGGATTGGTTTGGACTAGATTCACGGTTTAACGGTTATTTTGCTCATCGTTGTTGAGGGGCATTGTTCAACCTAGGCTTGTCAATGGATCCGAATCCGATAAGACTCGAAGTGGTAATCCGAATCCGATCCGAAAACTTTTTTTCTTCAAAAATTTTGCTTTTTAAACTTTTTTTTAAAAATAAAGTTCGGATCGGATTGATAATAGATTCAATCCGATCCGTATTTGGATTACCGGATTCGGATTATCGGATTATTTGGATTGGATCCAATCCATTGACAGGCCTCTTTTTGTTTTTTTGTTTTTTTTGAACAAACTCAGAAATTCTGATTACTCAAAATCCACTCAAAGAACAACAAACCGGGTAAACATGATATACTAAAGAAGTGGATTTTAATGCGGGGCAAATATTTTGGGGACAGAGGATTCCGAGTGTCAAATCCCATATCCAAGCCTATTGTTATGACCGTATGGTATGTTACTTCTAAATATACAAAGTCCCTTTGTTAGACACTAAACAATGATATAGAAACCTGAGTCCAACATGTTTTTTGTCTGTGTCCAACATTGTTTAGCACCTTGCAAGCTTATTTTATGATTCAAATATAGTTCTTTTATCCATGCATAGACTCCTACCTTATGCCTGAAATGTACATAGGGGCGCACCTCGTAAACATGACATACTACAGAAAATTGGACAAAATAAACAAAGGAATGGGAAGATTAAGGGGTCTCTCTATGTGATCAGTTGAAATAGAAATAGAACGAATTTGATACATAGACTCGTACCCGCACCAAACAATAGATTTTTGGATCCATATAACATGGCTGAGAATAATAATGCAGAGGTGTCCTGCATGAATACACAAACAAGACGAACATGGCAACGGTGATCACTTTCAAAGCGTGGGGTCAATTATCTATAGTATATGAAATTTATTTTTTCGCAATTGATAAGCAGGGAAAAAAAAAAAAAACACTGAAATGCCCGAAAAATGGAGTCAAGTAGACAGCGTTTTATTAATAGCATATAATTTCAGGAACAATACAAGAGTATTTTATTGGTACAAAATATTTTTGCGCGACCCAGATTTATGAAACAACTTCAGCGAGTGCATCGGACAGTTATACCCGAAGCGTTCCATTCCTTTCGCACCTTAATTTTCTTGCTTGAGTGCAAAAAAGGATTAGCCCAAGTTTGAACCTCTGACTTGACCGAGAGGGTTTAAGCACCTCAGCCACCAAGGCTCACCTCCAGCTCAGTCAACAAACTGGTAGTATTATTTTTATTTTTTATTTTTTTAAAGAATATCTAGCCAAAGAATATTCTAGAACTATTCATTTGGCAGCCAAAACAATTTGGGAATAAATAAACGAAAATGCTATGCCCACCGACGGTGGTCATACCGACCTTGCACCAACGGCCACGCGGGACCCACTACGGTTCCCGCACGGAAAATCCGAGTCATTCAATGAGTTCATGTAATCTGAATAAAAAATAGCAAAATTGGATCGAGCAACTACACATGTCGGATTAGCTGATTTTTCACCGGGTCACTCGATTTTTTTTAAAAAAAAATTATTGAACGGCTCGAATTTTCCGTACAGGACCCGTAGTGGGCCTTGCATGGCTGTCGATGCAAAGTCGGTATGGCTACCGTCGGTGACCGTAGAAGGGTTCATAAATAAATGGAGAAGATCGATATGCATACATAGCCGAATATGTATACGTGGCAATAACACAGGAATTTCGTGAAGCAAAATACCTAACACAAACATTATATAATCAGTCACCCAAATGGAAGAGTAGTGGAGTCAAGACGTGTAAATGTCGTGACCGGCAGTACATGAGAACAGTCGAACAGATATGTACGAATACTTTTTGGAGCAAGTGGCCTAGCCCCGTTATTTGTCTACGACTACTCCGTTCAAGTTTGGGTCTTTTTAATTTTTTTAACCTGCAACAATAATTAGAACTTCAATAAAAAAAAAATAAAAACAATGGTAATAATTATTTATTTTTTAAAACTTGTTAAGTAGGTCATCTCTATGTAAAAAGTAGCTAGATCATCTACGTACAAAAGTTAGCATGATCGTACATCAAGAACTTCAACAACAAAATGAATTTGTGCAAGAAAAAATAGAAGGTTTAAGTTTCAAAGTCCAGTTATTTTTTCAGCCAAAAAGTAAAGGACTTTTGTGCTATTAAAATGGTCTTGTAAATATAGAAAATTATGTAGTAGTTTTTAGATTTTTAATCGAAAATAACATGACTTGTGAAAAAGGGGCAAAAAAAACACAGGAGATTAGGATTCTGTGTCGTCCACTTGATGGAATGGAAGGTTTAACTTTGGTTTATTTATTTATTTTTTGATAATTGTTTAACTTTGGTTTATTGTAGCGTCTTTTTGGGCCTAATTTAATGATTAGAATTATTCTCTTTTAGATAGAACTTGCTCATAATATCAAACACACCAAAGATAAAGGGGTTATTGTCCATCGTTTGATATGATTAAACAATATATAGTATCTTAAAAAAAGTAAGATTGCAATTGGGACCCACTTCTGCGAGATAAACCATGTCCGATCAACGTGATTCTGCGGTGTTATCATATTCTCAACAAACTCTAAAAAGAATTCCAATCTTCAAAACAGACCTAAAAACCCGCGGAGTATGTTATCCCTTGTGCTGTGCTGACCAGATCTTAGCCGTCTTAGCCATGAAGCGAACCGAGAGGATCAAGCTCCAAAAGCATAGTACGATGATGGCCGAAAGAGCACTAACCTTGAGTTGCCCCTAGAGCTGGAGTCTTAGGAGTTTGTTTCATCTTAAAGTCTCATGTTCGAAAACTCTGAAAGTGTTATCAACCCTTTTGAAGCCACTAGAAATTTGTCTGATCATTAACTTTAAACTTCTCAAAATTATCGTAATGCGCGCAAATAGAACCGGACATCGAGTTAGATAAAAAAAAACTAGTACTACCAAAATCCAAAAGAACCTTGTAAAATCAAGGGAAAATGACCGGCAGGTTGTGTACGGAAGACTTAATTGCCACTTTGATGGGGTGTAGTTTTGAAATCTCCAATACATGACATCTACAATAATATCGACCAAGACATGGTAACATAACTTTTTTAGACCATTCTACCCTGTTCTCCTCTATCTCTGTAAAAAGTCATAACCCTCATTTTTTCTCAAACGTTTTTCTCTGCTCCTCTCACCGTCTCTTCAAGACCCGCCTTCTCTCCCGATCCCTCTCACGGTACTCTCTCTCTCTCTCTCTCCATTACTACAATAATCGAACGTATGCCGGCCCTCAAGCCGTTTTGTTTCGAAGCCACGCAAATAACCCTAATCCTAATTTTCTCAAAACACCGCAACGATTCGGGATCCAAGGTTTGTTGGGATTGTTTTTTTCGGAGGCAACCAAGGCCAAAGCCTCTTAGGTATATCTATACTCACATTGTTAAATAGTACTTTTGGGGTTTGTCTTCTAATTTTGGGTTTTTTCATATCTCTGCTTCTTTTTTCATCCTGTATGTTTCTAGTCTGCTAAAAAATTGATAATCTCTAATTGGTAATGAAATGGATTTCCCTTTTTGCTTAGCCATTTGTTTAAGAGTTTTTTTTTTTTTTTGAGTCAACAAATCTGCGAATGTGGTGACGGTAGCGTTGCTTATGCCTGGATTTTGGTTTCGTTTTCGGTTTGTGGTGCGACTGATGACTTATGTTTCGTTCCCTTGTAACATTGAGTTTTGATGGATAAGTTTGATTTTGCCATTTTTTAAAGTATTATTTAAATGTTTGGGCTTTGCATCCCTTTCAATTTGGTGAAATGAACAAACATCACCTGTCCAATGTTTGTTGAAATAATCAACCTAAAAATCAATTTCGAAAAGTATTTGTATGCACAAGTTGGATTTATATCTCTTTTGTAATCCTCGGTTTCTTATTTTCTTTCTTGAATTGGTTAAATGAATCTACAATTGATCTTTGGTATAATAGTTGAGAGTATTTATTTATCTATCTATTCAACAAAAGAGCCTAACCACATAAATCACAGCTTGATCAATTTGTTTGGATTCTAATGGTGTCGTAGATAAGGAAATCTGGTGAATTTTAACAGCTTGAGTGGTGTTGTGTGAATTTTCAGGGAGCTGAGTTGATGAGCAAGTATGGAGTAAAATTGTTTTGATATAGGAGGGTTTGATCTGTATTATATATATTATAGGAAGATGCTTTCACACTCACTTTGTTACTTCTGCTCGCGCTCACACATGCACATTATGTGACTAAGGTTGCAGCAACTCCCTAGCAAATTAGCATGTTTCACAAGTCCAAATTAGTTTCCATTTTCTCTCTATGTGATGTATAACCTTGATCTATGACCAATTTTCTCTCTATTTTTTTTACAGAATTGATGCTTTTGGGATTTATCTCCCTTCTTTTAAATGTGTCCCAAAGTCTAATAAGCCACATATGCATCCCTAGTCATCTTGCAACCTACATGCTTCCATGCAAATTGGAAACTAGTGCCTCTGAGATGCACCAAGAACATCATTTTCAGCCAACAATGACAAATGGACGTCGGCTTTTTACCACAGATACTAGACCGAACCATTGTAAGCATAAGGTATCTTCTGTCAATTTGTTCAATTTGTCCATTCTCACTACGAAGTAGGAAAAATTGGGAAATTTATACTTTTCTCTCATCATCTTGTAACATGCAACAACATTGGTTGACTGGTTTGATTGTGTAATGAGCATAACTAGTGCCTTTCTATTCCTTTGTGCTATAGATGCACCAAAAAAGAAAGCTAAGGTCATTTTTCTAATATGTGACTACTGAGTACCCTAAAGAGAGAACGGATTGTATTTTTAAGAGATATATGCATTGAGAAAGATATTTAGATTATCAGACAACATAATTGCAAAGTAATAGTCCATTGACAAATTCAACTAATTGTTCTATATCTGAGCTACTTTGAGACATTGATGTAGTGGGGTTTTCCCGAGCGAAGGAAAATACACTAGAACACGTGTGGAGTAGAATACCACGTAGAGGTGCACCGCAGAGGATAGAAGCTGACCACGTGGTAAGCACAGGAGCACTACATAAGGAACATGAGTACAAAGCGCGAAGGGTGAAGTTTTATGTAGTTTTTACATATACTATTTAGATGTTTATGTTGTTGAATGCTTTTTGTGAGCTAGACTTGGTCGTTTGAATATTGTTTTGCTACCACACCCTACTCGTGCACCCTTATATCTGGAAGCAGCCTCTAAGTGCTTACCCTATGATTCAATGTCTGAATGAAATAGGAGTTCCATTGGCTTTCTGATGTAATTCCAGTACCATGCTGATATAGTCCAAGTTCACTTTACGTTAGTATTTTATTCTATGCATTAGGTGTTTAATTTACATTCTTTCTATCCCATTACGATGGTAGTTAAAATTTACCACCAAATAATTGTGTTAAATGGCACTACCATATACTTAACTTGAAACAAACTAAGTGTTGAATGTTATCCAAGATCTTGCAATCTTCACTGATCTTTTCTTAGTTGTTTTGTTTATCTAGTTTCTCATTTCTTTATTTTCTCTTCCTTCATGTTTGCTTGTAATGCCACTTACTCATTTTGACATTCATATTGTCTGCCCTCACTTCTCTGTCATAGACTTTAGGAAGTTGCTAGGTTGCATTAGGTAGCATATCTTAATATGAGTTCTCCCCATCTTATAACATATTTGAGCTTAACTCCCAAGTGAAAACTTATTTAGATAGTACTCTCTTAATATGATTTCTATCTCTCTCTCTCTCTCTGCTGGTCTGCTTCCCTAACCCATCAGCAAAAATATCACGGCCACGACATCCACCATTGCCGTAGCCACCTATCACCACCACATCGCAGAGCTCAACAATCCCAGTATTCCTAAAACAAACTGGTCAAACCTTCATCAACCACCACCGCGTCGTCGTCTTCGATTTGGACCAAGTAAACTCGTACGGTGATCGCAATGTAGTTTTTTTTTAGTAATACCCAATGTAGGTTTTTTATAATTAATGACTTACCCTTTTATAACTCAAATAATATGAAGAGTAAAATTATTTACGACAAAGTTATTTGACAAAAAATGATTTGGTCTATATGAAGAGGAAGAATAGTCTTTACTCATACCAAATGTAGTCTTTTACAATTAATGACTTGCTCTTTTAAAAAAATATGAACAAGGCAATAGATCCTTTGTAGACTGGTGGTGGTGCAATCGTAAACGGGGAGATACCTCCTGGGGGCACCGCTGGTGCTGCTCATGGTGGTAGTTCCGGAACCGGTGTGAAGAACAAAGTATTAAAGAAAAGGAAATGATTTTTTTTTTTGGGGCATTTTTGTGTACAATTGACAACTAATGTTGCCACCTTAGTGTCTTTTAACATTTCAATTTTTCTGAGCCAAAAAATAAATTTACTTATTTGCTATATGGCATTGCCATATATTGTGGGGTATGGTGAAATGTAGGCGTGTGAGTGTGTGTTTGGAATATGCAGTTCAGAAAACTATAAACTGTAGAAAACAGCGTGAAAATCTGGACTTTGGTGTTGATGCATGACTGGTTGTATTTCTGCTATTTTTGAATTGAGCATGCTGTCTTGTTTTGTTTATGGGTTTATCTGAGCCAAAACGACTATGAATGGCTATTCTTTGGTTTGAATGGTCATGACAGGTTGTTATGAATAATAGTAGGCTATGATGATATATTATCTGAGCCAAAAGGACTATAAGACAGGTTTATGGGTTTACCATGCAATTTTCAGCAGGTTTGTGTGTATGTTGTTGCTGTCTTGTGCTATTTTTGGAGGGGTGTGTTGACTGCAGGTTTCATGTGTGTGAGTGAGTGTGTTGAGCAATGGAGGGGTGTGTTTTTCTTATGTGTCTAAATTGTGTCCGAGTTGAGTATGTTGTTCTTTGAGTTGAGTGTCAATGCTGTTATGACAGGGTTTTTTTTTTTGTTCAATTTGATTGTTGTGTGTGCAGCAGGTTTATGGTTTAAAAAAATTAAAGGTTTCAATGCAGTTTTACTGCACATTACTATGCAAGTGCAAGTAATGCTGCTGCTGCTATGTTTGTGTGTGTCCAATATGCAGTTTTAATGGATATTTGAGGTTATTTTACTGCATTTTATTTGTTACTGCTATGTCCAAAACTGTGTCCATCCTCTGCTATGTCCAAGATGTGTTGAAACACCACAAACTGTGTCCAGAGCTGTGTGCATGTGTTACGACTGTTTTAGTGCAGTTTTTTGTGTTCAACAGGTGTTTGAAAAGTTGTAGAGGTGTATGTGTGTGTGTGTGTGTTCATGAGCAGGTGTATTTGTGGTTTGGCCCATCCAAAGAGGTTTTGTGTTCGTGTTCATGGGCAAGTGCATTTCCAGGTTTTTTGGTGGAACTGAGTGTTGTGTGTATTATCAAATTTCGATAATGGAAGATTCAAGGTTTGAATGCAATTTTGGTTCCAAACTGTGTCAAATTATTTAGTTGCAGCACCAACTTGGGCCTTTTTCCATATTTTTGTGACTGTGATGATAAATTTTTTCAACACACGTTGAAGACTTAGGCGGGGCAACATTAGAAGGTCAAATTGGCAACTAATGTTGCAGCCTATTAGTCCTTCAAAAAGTGGTCGTCAACTTACAAATTATCTGAGCCAAATATTGACAAGTGTTCGACACATATCCAAGCATGCCAAGAAGAGTAAGAAGAAGCAAAGGAAGACCAAGAAGAGGAAGAACCATTGTAATTTTTTCTTAGCCTTCGTATGTAAAAATTTTGTTGGTACATTCCGTAGTGATCTATGAACATGTTCTCAGTATTGAGAACATTTGGAACTTCTAGTTATGTGTATTGAAATTTTGGAGATGTTAATGAATGATTATTGTACAAGTACCAATGTGTTTGTGCATACTTATTAGTCTTTGTTTGAGCTATCTTTCCTGATTTTCTCTCGATATGGATGTACTATTTAGATTCAATGTGGAAGACTGAGCACAAAATAAAATCACTGAAATTAACAAGACATCACCAAAAGTAGAAGACCTGAAAGCATAAAGTCTAAAGGCAGTCACGCATGCAATGAACCTACAATATCATCAATTTTATGGAAAAAGCAAGTACTTGGAAAAGCTCGTGAGAGATTGTCAATGAAAATAAATGGATTTATTGGGAAAGACTCTTAGATAGAAGAGCAAGTACAAATTACCCATAGAGTACATTGTTGTACATAAGGAGTACAAACTTGAATCACAAAGAGCAAATTTGATTTTATATAAATATGGACTATGAAATATTACATATGACCCATCCCCTATTACAGTTGTCCTTTTAAAGGGGGCCCACCTAAGAAGGTCAACGAATGTTGTCATAAATGGACCTTAACTACCATTCTCGGAGGTATTAAGAGCAAGTAACTATTACTCAAAAAGCACATTGTGTTTGGACAGAGACTACAAATTAGAATCACAAAGAGCACATAGCTTTGTATGTAAATATGGACTATGGAATATGACGTGTGAGCCATCCCCTATTCCAATTGCCCTTGTAAAGGGGGCCCACGTAAGAGGTCCAGGAATCTTGTCATAAATGTACCCTACCTATGGAGTTGAGTAACAATATGACATTATTTGTACATAGTGTCCCAGTGAAAGTAGTAACAGTACTATGAAGTTAAGCACCTCAACTACCAGTCTCGGAGGTATTAAGAGCAAGTAAATATTACTCAAGGAGCACATTACTTTTGGACAGAGAGCACAAATTAGAATCACAAAGAGCACTTAGGTTTGTATATAAATTTGGACTATGGAATATGACGTGTAAGCCATCCCCTATTCCAGCTGCCCTTGTATAGGGGGCTCACCTAAGAGATCCAATAAATTTTGTCATAAATGTACCTTATCTATGGAGTTGAGTAACATTATGACATTATTTGTTCATAGTGCCCCAGTGAAAGTAGTAATAGTACTATTGAGTTCAGCACCTCAACTACCATTCTCGGAGGTATTAAGAGCAAGTAAATATTACTCAAGGAGCACATTACTTTTGGACAGAGAGCACAAATTAGAATCACAAAGAGCACTTAGGTTTGTATATAAATTTGGACTATGGAATATGACGTGTAAGCCATCCCCTATTCCAGCTGCCCTTGTATAGGGGGCTCACCTAAGAGATCCAATAAATTTTGTCATAAATGTACCTTATCTATGAAGTTGAGTAACATTATGACATTATTTGTACATAGTGCCCCAGTGAAAGTAGTAACAGTACTATTGAGTTCAGCACCTCAACTACCATTCTCGGAGGTATTAAGAGCAAGTAAATATTACTCAGGGAGCACATTCCGTTTGGACAGAGAGCACAAATTAAAATCACAAAGACCAATTATGTTTTTATATAACTCTTGAGTATGTATATGGTGCAAGTTATGTATGAACATAAGAGCAAGTAAATATTACTCAAAGCGTATACCGTTTTTTCACAAAGACTACCACTTCAAATCATAAAGAGTACTTATGTGTTACTCTCTGATCCACTGATCCAAATGAACTCCAAACAACACATAAGCTCCATAAATGAAAAATATGATAACTTTGCAAGTACATTCCTTAGTTGAAGCAGATTCTAAAGGCCAAAACAAAAAAAATAAAACAAAAAAACAAAAATGATGAGCTCTTAACCTCTGAGTTATATACAAACGTAAGTGCTCTTTGTGATTCAAAGTTGTAGTCGATGTGAAACAACAATGTGTGCTTTGAGTAATATGTACTTGCTCTTACTACCTCAGAAAATAGTAGTTCAGGTGCTGTGCTGAATTCCATAGTATATTTGGTACTTTTACTACGAAACTATATATAAATAATGTCAAAATGTTGTCAAGAATAATTGGTAGGTAGGGTACTTTTATGAAAAGATTCACTGGCCTTCTTAGCTGGGCCCCTTTGAAAAGGGCATGTGGAATAGGAGATGGCTTACACTTAATATTCCATACTCCACAGTTATATACAAAAATAAGTGCTCTTTGTGATTCACAAGTATAGTCTGTGTGAAAACCCAATGTGCTCTTTAAATAATATGTACTTGCTCTTACTACCTCGAAAAATGGTATTACAGCAGCAAGCAGCAGAAGAAGCAATAACAAGTAGCAGCAAACAGCATTAGCAGCCATAGCAGGCAGGCACCCTCTACTCTGATCAACAACAGCCACACATCAACTTTTAATCAAAACAAAATGAAATTGAACTATACAAGCCACTGCTACAAAGAACTTCAAGTGCTGATTTTCGACTCTCATAAGTGATGATTCTTGTGCTGGTGCTACTTTATGACAGTGCTTGTAATTACATACATTTTCAGCAGGTTATATGAATGAAATACAACAATCTCTGTCATCTTAGGTAGGTGAGGTACAACCATTATAATATGACAAGGTCTCAATCCATTACATTCAACAAAATCCAAAGTCATAGGCAACAACAGTTCCATACGTTAGATTAAAATCCAAAGTACCGCATACCTAAAAAATCGAAAAGGTTCAACCAAAGTAGCTAAAACTTGGATTACATTGTCAACGATCACCCCGGCAATGGAGACTTGAACGTGCTTCAATTGTGTCCAGGCTCATGGCAAAACCCACAAAAAGCAGTTTGTTTTTCTTGGAATTGTGACTCAATCCTCTTTTCTTTCGGCCTTCCACCCGGTCGCTTTGTAGCAGGAGGTCGAAGCGCTTCCATGGTTGTGGAAGAAGAGGTGGCTATGTCAAGGTCTTCACAACCGTACTGGATCTCAGGAACTTGTGCCACGATGTTAGTCGAAGAAGGCATGTCATGCAAAGGAATGGGAGACATTACGGTCATGTAAATAAGAAGTCGTGCCTCCACCCTATATGAAGGATCCACAAGGTTATATATATTGTACGACGAACCTTGTATTGCGCGCATTCTCATAAACCAGATCCCAATAGAATGATTTTCAGCATTCTACAACACAATTACATACTATAATTAATAAAGAACATTGAAAAGATTCGATCAATTAATACTCAACATGGCTTTATCTAGTCAGAGCATGACATGACAAAACTCACAATGTTCAACGATTCTGGCACAAAAAAACAATGGATGGTACAACAGTGTAGTTTTCTTTGGAATTGTAGATCTAGCAAACAAATCTTAAGAATTTTTCATGCTCTAGCAGACTCAAATCTCTAACACTCCTAAGGAACCTCGGGATACCAAAACTTGGCCTAACACCCCAAGGACACGGACTCAAGACTAACAAGAGAACCCAGACTCAAGCGGAAACCATATCAAAAAACAAACAAACCACACCCAAACACCCCAGTACGAACCAAACCACCACACCTATAAATGAAGCTACATGAATTATACTTTTCCATAATTGCAACATAACAACCCAAGTTTTAACCAAAAAAAAAAAAGGGCCCTTTAACATACATAACTGTAAGAATAAAAATGTAAATTCATCTTTAACTACTCTTCCATCCAGTTCAAAAAAAAAAAACTTCCGTTCATAATTGTTGGCAGTTCCCAATAATGTTTTCACATGCTCTGTACTTGGCCTTTCTTTGTAAACAGAACATGGGGACAAATTGACGTGGCACGCTAGGTTAACCTACAAGTCTGCCAAAGTTAATCAAGTATCTAACAGGACAACGGTTGCAGGTCAAATGTACATATGGAGCACGTACATGTTCTGTAAAGACCAAGTCACCTAATCATACAGTTCAAAATTCTAAACCGACCATGGAAACCATAAACTCTGTCCAGATCAAAACACTCATGGTTACACAATATCTGTATCAGTACAAACCCACTCGCCAAACAACAATATGAACTAAATACGAAGTAAGAAACAACCAAATCAAATAAAGTGACCTAAATATGGACTTATACAAATGAAAACACAGTAAAATCACCAATGTAGTATCTGTCAAACCTTCAATCAGGGTTCACACAACAATATTGGTCGAAATCTGTAAAACAACCAAAAAATCATCTCAAATGGTCGTACATTAGAGTGAGAGGAACACAGAACGGTATATAGAGAGAGAGAGGAGAGAGAAGAGAACGCCAAAGAGAGAGGGGAGCGCAGGGAGAGGAGAGAGTAAACGAGAGACGGAGAGAGAGGTTGAGAGAGAGACAGAAAGAGGGAATACCTGGACTCTGGATGGGTGTGGTGTTAGAGAGAGAGGGAGTTGAATGGTAAAGTTAATTTGGGCTTCAACGTGATATATATATGTAGGGGTAAAATTGTGAACTAACATAACCTTACCATGTCTTGGTGAATAATTTTCCTTCTGTCATTATAGTGGTGATTTAGAAAGTGGAGACCATAAAATTGTGAATAAAACCGGTCAACTCCACTGACCCGTAATTTTCCCTAAAATCAACTACTCCTATGATGGATTATAATGGAGGCATTGGAGGGTAGGGGAAGCGAAGGAAGCGTTTAGATTTTAATCATTTGTCAGTTATAACCACCCACCAACGCAACGCAAGGGTTACTTCCCAAAACTACTCTCCGTCGCCGGCGACCGAAACCCACCATACCCTATAATTCGCCACCCGCATCACCCCAACACTAGTCTCTCTCTCTCTCTCCAAATTGGGTCGCGATCAGGAGGAGGAGGAGGCTCCACGAAGAACCAGAAAAAAGCGGGAAAATCCGCGCAAAAATAGTAGGCAAACTTCCGCCGCCACGTTTCTCTCTAATTCCCTTTTTCTCTATCTATTTTTAAACAACATTCGAAAAGGTGAAGAAGAGAAAAAATTGTGCGCATGGCTAAAGAGCAAAAGGAAGCACCTGCTGCAACCACCAATGCCTTCCAGGTACTCTCTCTCTCTCTCTCTCTCTCAACCTTTTCTGACAAAGTGTTTTCCTCTATATACGTATAGTTATAGATATACGTATTATTCACTGGATCTAGGGTTATCGATTTCTACTTATTATTTGCACATTCGATCTATTTTTCGCACAAATCATATGCAGGGAGAAGAGGAATACAAGGACTTTGATCTCGGATCAGAAGAACCTCCCAACACCCCATTGCCCCTCACCGTCACTTCTAGGGTAACTTGTTCTCTCTCTCTCTCTCTCTCTCTCTCTCTCTCTCTCTCACACACACACACACACACACTCACACACAGAGCAATTAGGATGTCCTAGGGTGTGTTGAGAAATCGGCCGAACCAACAAACGTAGTTTTGGAGAACAATCAAGAAAAGAAAACAAGAATGCAATACAGGGAGATTTTTTTTATTTGGTTCCCCTAGTGTGTAGTTGAGTACATCCACAGCTCTCACCAGTTTTCACTGTGTATCCAATGAAGAGAGAGTACCAAGTTACATTGGCTGCTGCCTGTGGCAAGTATTTATATCCTACGGTTTATATTATCGGTTATCATGATACATATATATGTAGAGAGAGAGAGAGAGCAATGTAATTAAGATATAATTGGGTGATGGTGGTTGTTGGTTGCAGGTGTTGTATATGTTGGGGGATATAGCAGCAGGACCGGCATATCGGTTCAACCAATGGTTGGAACTGGTTCGTAAACGAACTGGCAGATACCACGCCTCCGGCTTCCCCCACCACCGATCTCCGGGAGTTGATACTTCTATGCCCTTGAGGTTATTTTGCTGATCATATTGCTATTTATGGTGTAATTGAATTTATGTGCTAGCTAATCCATTTTAAATTCAGCAACTGGGTTGAAGTACATTAGTTTCTTCTTCTTTTTTACTTAGTAGTCGGAGTAATGAAAATCAAATGTGGTGGATTAAGTAATAGTGTAATACTGGAGTGCAAGGCGGAAAGCTTTCGTGATATCTGTCATCGGTTTTAGCTTTGAAAAGTAAAAGTGTAGTTTGAAAGAATTACTGGAAAGGGGTTTAGCCAAAATTTTGGCAAATGGAAAGTAATATAATTTACAGTCAAACTTCAAACGAAAAAGTGATTTCATCATTGGCAATTTAAAACCATGTTAAGGATTTTTGAACCCACTAATCGTTTAAACCTTTTCATGAGGCCCAATCCTGCGAAATATATTTCTTGTACAGGACAAAAGATATTTTTGGCATTTTTTGCACTTCGAAGGTCACGGGTGTCTACCAAAATATGAAAATCTTTGCTTAGCATTTCACTGTTATCTTATTACCTGTCATTTCAGTATTTTTCACATAAAGTACATTTGCTACCCTCTAGTAGTTGAAAATAGGATCATTTATAGGTTCTTGTTAGAAATGTCTTTTGTACCAATATTGTGTCGAGCAGAAGAACTTCTACAGTTAATAATGTCTTGTGTGCCTTAATGATATGGTTCTCATTATCATTGTCATTCAGTGCAGGAGACTTTATTTCTGATCCTGTAAGGTCTCTTCCTTCTGAGCAAGCTACAGAGATCAGTTTATGGGAGAGATTTGGTAAAGCTGCAATGTTGGACATTGAGTCGAACTCCTTCTCATGGGACATGCTTTCTTCACTGCACCACACTGAACATGGCAGTAGCACTGAACAGTCTGAAGATGAAATGAACAAAGCCTTAGAGGTATGGGATTCATCCAAGCTTTGAGTTTATGAGTGTCTTCAGTCTTCCTTCAAATCTGTGTCGTTGCTTTTAAGTTTGAGCAAGAAATTGGAAGTCGGAAGGGAAATTCAATACTGATTTTGCAGTTTTAGAAGGAAGCATGTTTGGCACTGTCCCTTACAGTATATGATTGCCTCGTCTAAATTGTTAAACCGGAGAAACACTAAAACCTGGTTCAATTTCTAAGCCTCCTGCAGTTCTCTTAATGCTCCTTTTTGAGGTTAATTTGAATGGATTCTTGGGTTGTTAGCTGTATCAGCTTGGTGGTGTGAAATCGTGCTCTGGTCCATGAAGTGATCGAAATGAGGACTTTGGAGGTTCTTGTCAAACTACTAGAGTTTATCCATGTGCAAAAATTTTACTGTCTTATTCTTCTTTCCAAGGAAAATATCTGGGTCTTACGTGCACAAAGGTACAGTGAGTATTCAGCTTTGTGTGTGTGTTTTCAATTGCATTGTGTCTTTCCTTAGTCATGCACAAATTTTGCCATCACCTCTTATCTGGTCACAAGGACAGTTACTATGCAGCACATTTTTTTGAGTTTTTCTTTTAAATAGTAGCTTGTGTTGTTTTTTGAAGCCTTGAGTCTGAGGTTCGACTCCCACCTTCGTGCATCAATTCATGTGTTGGCCAGTCCTTAGGGGGCTTTGCCCCAGCTTCTATTGGGCCCCCAGTAGTTGGACGATTGGATTGGTCACCCAGATTAGTCGGTCCATTCAGCTGGATACAGAGTTATCAAAAAAAAAGTGTTAACATATTTACCTCGTCTTGTTATATTGATGTGGATACAGGTCACTGTGAATTCTGGGGGAGTTGTCTTTTTTGCTCTATTCAACCAATCTGTGCTTGATGAATCTTCCTCCAAGGAAGCTGCTGCTGTTATCAAGATATCGTCTTCTAGAATGGCCACACAGTCGGAACGCCTTGGATATGAATTCGCAAAGTGGCTTGGAGTCCGAACTCCACAAGTTATATCTTCTTACTTCAGCTGCTACTTGGATTTTTACATCAAGGGACACAAGTCTAACTGCCTCGGAAAAATATTGTGTTTTAATAGCGCAGGCCAGAGTTGTTCATAACTCTAGTCCGGAGTGGTTGCAGATCAAGGAAGCTGCAGATAAAGCAAGAGATGCAGCAATTTCAGAAGGAGACGACGCCGGTGAACTTACGTGTTCAGAACTTTTGGAAGCTCTTGAGCTGAGCCGATGTCTTCTTGTGATGAAGTGCTAACTAAACCTAATTCTGCTGTAAATGAGGTGCTCAAATGCTGCAGTATGGAATAACTTGCTTCCTTTTCTGATTGCTGTCTGCGTACTATGTATGCTAAGGGTGGCAGAGAGAAGCCAGTTAGTTTAGCATATCTACCTATTACGTCAAGAAGTCTATGATGTTACAGTTGTCTGGCCAAGCCAAGAATTCTGTCATCTAAACTATTTTGTGCATGTAATATCAACTAAACATT